>CAUOFW020002892.1:667973-728258 GCA_963454935.2 Ilex paraguariensis
AATTATGCACATCACTGTATCACGCATTAAGCATATAATACATAAATAAAATAAAATATAAATAAGACATCAGTATTTCCATAATCTAAACAATAATATACATATGTTCCCCTCGCACTGGAGGGGATAAATGACTACTCACGCTCCATAGCTACAAACAAGCAAGGAGTGTGAGTAATATTCATTACAACTAAAAATAAAACTTCTTTCACAAGGAACAATTGAAACAAAACCACCTTTATTATCATGCAAGAAAAAAAAAGTGGCGGCAGTTTAACTATCCGAATAAAAAGATACTGCAGATATGTAGAAATACAGAGTAACAAACGGACCGGCTATCAAAGGTTCTTTCTCTCTTTTCTTTCTCTAAGGATTTCTCTCTTTGAAGCTATAGTGGCTGGCTGGTCTTTTAAGGTGAGGGAGACTTCTTGTGAAGGCTTGGAGTTAGCATGGAATGAAGACCCCTATTTATAGGGGAGGATGAAGATTTCGGCCAAAGGGGGGGTCCTAACCCCCACCTCACCCTTACTAAAGGTCAAGCCTTGCAGTGGTGCAAGGTGTCTTGTTCTTGAGCTGCCACTTGTCGCCTTATGAGTTGTCCATGTTTCTTTATTACACCTTAGTCCTTCATAGTTTCAAGTCTTGTAAAATTGCCCTATATTTTCTGGTATTCCTGCATTTGACCCTAAAATTTAAACATAAAGTATTTAAAACTTTAATTTACACACAAACTATAATTCATAATGTTTAGTTATTTTATCTTACAAAATTGATTACTTAATTATTTTATTTACACACTAATTAAAGTTAATCACTGTGATTACTCGGCGAAGTCCCCTAGGCTCATTGAGAATACTCGGCATAGTAATCGCTGATCCAAGTTGTATAGGGATATCATTTGCTTGTACTGCCTGAGGTGGGGGCCTCCGGATCTGATCGTCCATCTTAGACCTTGAACCTAGGCACCGTAAACTTCTTGGGCACCTTCATCTCCATTATGTTCCTTGTAAAAAGTGATTGGATGATTTCGTCGTCAGTATTGTTCTCTTGTAGGGTCTTATTTTTTCTCCTGGAGTCCAGTCGAGCTTTGAGGTCGCCCCCTTGCTCAGGGAGTGTCTCTTGGTGCGTTCGGCGTCGGGTGGTATGACCCTTCATCTCATGCCGGATAGAGAGGGTTGACCCCTCCTCGGACTCTTCCACGCCCCCTCGCCCGGATAGTCCCCGACGGAGGTTATCCCAAGCCAACGATCTCGCCCTCTTGGCTAGAATCTCCGGGAGTTATCCCTTGGCCCTCGAGTGCTTTGGAGCCCTAGAGCTTCCCGCTCAATTGCTCAAATGATTTCTCAGATCCTCAGGCTCTACCTCCCTGATGGAAGGCTCCCGGGATCGAAGAGAATTTCGCGATCCTCCGTCGGAGGCTGCAAACTCGTCAAGGCAATTGAGGACATTCACGTTGTCTTCCTCCAGTTGTCGTAATCGACTCCCAAACTTTTCTTCAATCACCTCGGCCAGTTGACGGGCTAACGGGGCGGACCCTTCAGACCCAATATCCACACTAGTCTGGTGGGTACGTTCCTTCACATGAACGATGAGTTCTTTGTAAGCACTTTTGGCATAGTTCCTAGTTTTCGAACAAGAGGGGGCTGGTAAACTGGTATCCCTTTGTTGAGGACCCTTCCCCTTTTGTCGAGTGGTCACCATGGTCACTATTCTTTGGAAACTCTAGTCATTTCCCACAAACGACACCAAATTGTGCAGGCAAACTTCTGCACAATGGTTGTGATGCGAACAGATCTCTCCCACAATAAACAACGTCATGTCGGAAAGGTGGATCCGTCAACAAAGTTTAGGTTGAAAGGGCCAAAGGGGGCCTAAGGACTGCTGATGAATAGTTTCAGGTGTCGTTGAACTGATACTGGGGGCTCACAATGGATTCCTGGAACACAGAAAACAAGTTAGAAGGACGCCAGAGTATTTTTCGGCGTGTCCCCTCCGACGATCAAGTCAGTTCGTTGAGAGAGGAGAAGAAGAAAATAGTGTAGTGTTCTTGAGAGTCTATTTTGCGTACCTTAGCCATATGCTTTTGAAGGTTATTTATACCTTTAAAAGCTAATCATTGCTGACAGTCTAGTCAGTTGGTAATTTTCAGAGATAGGACAGTGTTCCCATACTTATCATGGGGAATGCTCCCATCTTAATTGCTCGTACTGTGCGGGCATTCAATGCTCTTTCTCCAATGTTGAGGTATTTAATTCTTGGATCCTAGAGCCTTTAGTGCTGCTCTTGCCTGGCTTATCAAGCCATGCTTCACGTCTTATCAACTGACAATGCATTAAATGCCTGTCTCTGTTAGCCGCATATCTGTAGGGACTGTTCTATCTTTGTACCACCCATTCCACACTTTATGCCACACGTCTAATTCCCTTTGGCTGAATGTCTAGTTCATCCAGTCATACTGACTTCATCGTGCCATGGTTCCTCGGGACCGAGATAGATACTGAGGCCGAGGACAAGTGAACCCGTTAGACCAAAGCAAAGGATAGGCTCTCAGGGCCGAGGACACGCGTCGTCACACCAGCACTTTTACAAAAATATCCCATCAAAATTTAAAATTTTACATTCCTTTCTTTTCTGAACCTTTACAGCCCCCAAAGTGATCTTGAATTTACTTTATTTTCTTTTAGTGAATACATTTGCTCATCTGCATTTTTTGAAAGTCTATTTGCATTTAGGATCAGTTAGTCTTTCATGTCGTATACTCCACTATTGATACCATTTTGTGCAATCATTGTATAATTGTTAGAAGCATAATGTATGTTCGATGAACTGTCTCAATGAGGGTCGTACATCTATTTGTTTTAATATCTTCCTTTTGATTTAATTTGATCGTTCGATGATCCACGTTTTGAATATGGATGTGATTAGTTCTTATATGCAAGGATCTCAAGAAAATGGGTTCTGATTTTGATAATGACAATGAGTTTTTATTTTGATAATGAAATTCATTACTGATTTTCTGTTTGATTGGGTGAGAAAATTGAGGAAAACGGGAAAATGGAAATTTTGTACATTTTTTTTTTTTTTGGTTTTGTGTATTGTTCAGGGCTTTTGGTATGTGAACCATGAAAATTTCAGGTTAATTATACTATGAAAATTTGTGATAAGTGTTATTGTTTTTACTTCATTTTATTAGCTGCTAAATACTTTAATTAGTTGTGTCGGCCTGTTTTACTTACGTGGGATAGTAGAGTTTACATTTTTTTACTTATGTTGTCTCTTGAAATTTTGTCGAGTATCACTTTTAATGATTCCCCAATTTCGGAGTTCTAATGATATTGGGGATGCCCCTTATATGGGACAAAGGCAATTGTTATGACACATGTTTACGTTTTTCTTTCTTTTGCAGTAAAAGCAATGGTGTATAAAATCCTTGCTTCTCTAATCTATGATCCCGGTGTTTATTCAACTGCTACCTTAATGCACTAATACACATGCTTTTGCAATCTGTGGAAGAAAGCAAGATATCTGCTCCTACATCACTTCACATGTCTCTTAGTTGGTTTATGTGTTGTAGTTACCTTAGGCTAAGTGTGTGCTATTTCAAGTCATTTTTCCAATCCCAAAAATTGATGAAATGAGGTGATTTAAAATTTTGAGTCCTCACTTTTTTTTTTTTTTTTCTACTATGAATTGTTTGAGGTCGTTTGATGATTATCGCATGGTGAGGGGAGGAATGTTATGCACTTTGTTTAGCAATGTTTTCTCAAGAAGCTTATTGTTTGACTCGAATCGTAAACAATGTCTTTGTCATGGTAGGAATTTCATTTGAAGTATGTTGTTCGAGGTTTATGTGTTAGCTCACACTTATCTTTTTTTTTTTTTTTTCGTACACTATAATTATAATGCAACTTCTAGATGGTTTTACTTGAATTTATGATTGGCCGAAGATCCATGAACTCCAAAAGAACTTGAGTAAACAACTAAATTGAAGTCAACATGGTGATCTTTTTTTTTTTTGCATGTGGCCCTTAAAATTGCTTCAGAAGTGTTGTTGTAGAAGGAAGGATATTCTATCTTAGTTGCTTGATATAGTGAGAAAAGATCATAAGGCTTTTGTAATTGTGTCTCATTTAAATCTCATTATATGCACTTGATTACCATTCTCATTATCATGCAGTGGGGTACTTTTAGGCATTGTCCATACCATGGAAGGTTGAAATTGATGGTTGTGCGATGCAATTGGAGAGTTTCATATTCTATTAATCATGCATGATTGGTTTATATTGTTCTTTTAATTGTTATTCATAGCTATGTCGTCATTGAGGCCCAAATAAAAGGTCTGTCTTCCTAGATGAGCTATAATTTCCAATCCTAATAAAGTTTTCTATTAGGTTATCCGAAAAAAAAAAGGAAAGCAGAAAACTGATGAGTGTGCATATGTGCATGAAATTGCTAATTGGCTGTTACCATTGCTCATGTAACATATTGGAATTGCCCAATCCATAGGGTGTGGTGATTGACAATTCTCTTTGGTCACTAAACGTGTCATTGTCGGTTGCTAGTTGATTGGGAATTTTTTTTAGTGATTTTTGTTTTTGTATTGAGATGGGTTTACTTGATATTTTGTATCATTTAAGGTTTGACTGCTTCAACTATGAGTGCAAATAACATATATTTTGGATTCATATAAACCTGTGCAATGTATGTATATATCTAATTGATGTTTCGAATTCAGTATGGGTTTTATCAATTTTTTCTGTTTTTCGGTATTACTTTTGTTCAACAAAAATTATTTGCAAATATATTGGAAAAATTCATTAGCCAATTTTTGTTTGGTTTATGGTAGATAATGTCTTTAGGCACAAACAATTAATAGTCTATAATATAAAATAGGACCGACAAAAATAAGTTTATCTGACGGTCTCAAATAAATTCATTTAACATTCATTTCAAAATAATTCACATTGAAACGTGTACAAGTTACCCTTAATCTATATAATAAAATACAATACAATTCAAATTTTAAAAGATAAATAAAATGATTTTTACTTTTTGAGGTTGAGATTTTTTTAAATTTTGCTTTAAAGTTAATCCGAGTGTTAATATTAACATCGCAAATAAATAAGCCCCTAAGGTTGTGTTTGGGGTAATTTTTTAAAAGTGTTTCTAGAACTTATAATTTTTTATAAGTACTTCAAAAAAAAAATTAGTGTTTGGAACTACTCCACCACCACCACGACCACCATCATCATCACTACCACCACCACCGTCATCCAACCACCACAACTACCCCCACCTCCACCACCATCTCTGCCAACACAACTATCACCACCACCGCTGTCGCCACCCTACCACCGCCACCACCAGCACCCCTACAACACAACCACCACATCTTCCCAACAACCACCACCACCGTCGTCGTCACCATTACTGTTGTCACCATTACTGTTGCCACCCCACCACCACGTCTGCCATAACCACCACCACCATTACCATTGTCGCCACCCCCACGACAATCACACCCACTTGCCATACAACAACCATCACAACTACCCACAACCCTTATCGTTGCCCCACCACCACCGTACCACCTCCACCGTCACCCCACCACCTCCACAACTACCGCCACTTTACCACCATCGCCACTATCCCACCATCGTTACCACCCTCACCGTCCCACTACCATCATCACTATTGCCACCCATGACTGCCCCCATCATAACTGGTCGTTATCACCCATTACAACTATTATTGTCTTCCACCACCACCACTGTCGCTCACCACCACTCCCACTGCTCGTCCCTACCACAACTCCCACCCACCACCACAACCACCGCTTGCCCCAACTATAATCGGTACTTAAATTTTTTTCTATTTCCTTTATCTTTATAATTTGATTTTGAGTGTGAATACAAATATGTTTATTGTTGACTTTTTTTTTATTACTCTGTGTCTTTAGACATGAAAAATAACTAGTAAATAAATAAGATACCATTAAAACCCTACGGATTTAGCATTTATATATATCTATAATTCTTTTTTTTTTGCTACCCATACATTTGGAATGAAAAAATGTAAAACTTTTTTGCGTTAATATTTTAGTTCTTCTATTTTCCAAGTATTTAAGATATAACACTTTATTTGTGTTAAAAGCGATTAAATTTAAAACTTTTGCTTCACGTTTCTCCCAAGCTGACTTGTTTTTCATTGACTGTTTCGCCCTTTGGGGGAGTAAAATATTGTTACGTGGTGTAACTATATAATTGGGCAATATAAATTTTATTTTTTCACATTGGACTAGGTATTATCTTACATGAAGGGATAATTATTTAAATGAGTAGAGTTTATTTTGTCCATTTGTTGAGTAATTATTAAACGGTTACGTCATATGACAATATTATGGGGTAAAATAGTTAAAATTAATATTTTCTCCCAAATGGGGACTTCTAGTTTTATCTTGAGCACACAACAACTTGTATTTATTTTTATTTATTTTTTTTGTTGCAAGGAGTGCAGGCTCACGTCGACTACTTTTTTGAGCTCAATAGCTAGTCACCGTGACTTGAGTTGGGTTGGAGCATGTCTTTAAAGAGATAAGGATGACTAGTGTTTATGGAGTGTAAGAAGAAATTGAATTTGAAACTTTTGAATTACTAAATACTAGACTCAACCATGACACCTTGTATTTAATATGGCATATTTGTGTGTTTAATTTAGTGGCGGTTGCCATGAATCCAGATAAAGCAATATTACTTGGACAAAAAATATTGACAACATTTGCTAACTTCTAACATCATTGTTATTAATTTAACTGCGAGCCCAATATTTATTAAAACTCATTACTTATTAAATAGTTATGATAGCTGGAATCAGCAAAAAATGTCAATATTTTTTGTCTAACTAACATTTCTAATCCAGAAAGTGTGAACTGGAACATTAGGATGGGGTCTTGAAGAGAAATTTCTATTAAATTTAATCCATTCCAACATCCAGAAGATGTAACTTATAATAAGCACGTCATTAGTGTAGAATCAACAACATTTGTTACGCTCAAATGATTTCTTTTTTCTTTTCTCCCGGACTATTTAATTTAGTTTTACTTTGAATACAAAATCAATTGAAATGTGCACATTCTTGCACAAAACATTATGAACATGTAAGATTTGGGGTCAAAAGTGATTTCAAGTTGTTTAGGTGGCGATGTGATAAACAGAATAGTTGAGGGCTGAAGTGAATTCAGAGCCATAACTTAAAGTTGTAGAACATAAATTTATCATCGAAAAACAACAAATTTAGTATATGCAATGCTGACCACATAACACCTTGTATTTTGTATGGCATTCAACGAGTTTGACTACAGTGGTGGATCCGAAGCAACCGTTATGAATTATACATAACAATGGATCTAGCCTCCCTTAATTACATTTTTATTTAATGATAAATTATCTATCATGATCATTCATATAAATGGAACCTACCATTTACTAGTGGGCCTGACATCTATACATGATAGGTAATCTATTATTGAGTAAAATTAAGAGAAAGTGTAATACAGAGAATTTAAATCTCATGAGAATAGTGCTATTTGGATCTATGATGACATAATTTGTTGACTTGGTCTATTACAACTATTTAATTGGTTGTGGGTCGCAACAAACACTGAGACTCATTGTCAATTCAATGGTAATGAATGATTAAGTTAACAAATTAGGTCCAATAAACATTGCTCTATACATAATTAGGCATCGAAAGTATGGGGTGGGACAATGGGATGTGGTAGAGAATTTTCTAGTTAATTTAGTGTGAGTCATCTTATATGACAAACAAAATAATTAATTCTCATTTGACCAATAATAATTAGGTTTAAGTTAAATTAATTGATTAGTTGGAGAGATCATTGTTGTGTTTAAACTTGGTTGTATGATAGTACTAGGGTATTATGTACAAGACACTTTATTACTGTAGTTAAAATGTTTATTATAATTAAAATGTATATTTTGGTTAAAAGACGAGTATGGTTAAAATATTTATTATAGTTAACTAAATGTAAATAGACAAATTTATTATGGTTAAAAAGTTAAAAAATAAATCGCAGTATAAAGCGTTAGATTTAAATAGTGTGGACTTTTGTTATGCTTTGTAAGTTTAAGAGTTTCCTGCTTTATTATACAGATCAATCAGTGTAGCTAATTGGCTAGAATATGCCATGGTTGATTGAAGTTTCAGAAGTTGATCTTGTTGGGAGGTTTGTGTAATGTACGTAAAATATCTATCTACATCTATACTACTTTAAAATGTGAGGATACTTGAAAAACTTTTATATTCCATTTTTACTCCTAACTATTAGTATAAAATCAATCATATCCATTATGTCTTTTGGTCTTCTTTTAGTATCAAACTAATTATATTTAATTTCCTTTAGCCATTGTTTTGAATTTTGGGAATTAATATGAAATCTCCACTCAATGCATCTGTTAGCTATTGGAATTCCAAAATTCTGATTGCCTTTATTTTGACGTTCTTTCACGTGTTCTATCTTAGAACTCTTTTGGTTTGCAATTAGAGTCTTTCTCCCTCACTCTGTCTCTCTATTAGTGTAAACCCTCACATATTTATATTAATATACTGATATAATTGTTTAGTAATTCTAATATATGTAATGACGTAAGAATGAACCATATAGATTATAATGGTAGAAATAACTATTGGGAGACAAATTAATTGTGAAGTTTAAGTTGCGAATGTATTTATTAAGCTTGGAAGAGGTTGCTAGGTAAGTTCAAAACATTTTTAGGTCAAAATAAGATTTACATTGAATCCAGAAGGTCGAAAAACCTTGGGAGAAGTAATATGGGGTATATTAGAAGTGAGAAAGTATTTCGGAGTTAAAGCTCACTTTAGAGAAAATTTGGGTAAAAAGGATTTTGGGACATTGTCTAGTGTTTTGATCATAACTCTTTATCTTGATGTCCATTTGATCTGACATTTTGACAGTAGATAGTACACTTCTAGATCTACAAAAGTATTTTCATGAAAATTTTTTCAAATCGACCTCTAAATAGGCCAAAACTTCACTGGAAGTTTCAGCAGAAACAGGAATGGCGTTCAAACGTGAATGATGTTCGAACATTCGAACGTGAATGACGTTCGAATGACAGTGCATTCCAGTACTTTTTGTCTGATGGAAAAACTAAAGTATTGGGAGCTAAGGACGTTCGAACGTCAGTTACGAATTTTGACTCTAAAAATCGCGCACAAGACACCATTTCTTCCACTATAAATACCTAAGGACACCTCCCTAAGCCCTATTTCAACATTTCTAACTCTAAAAAAGCTTAGAGAGGAAGAAAGAAAGGGAAAAATAAAGGATTAAAGGGTGATTCAAGTTTTGGAAAGATCAAATCTTCATCTTCTTCGCTCAAAACTAAGGAAGCAAGGTAGGAGGTTTTCTTTCATTCTTGTCCATTGATGCTAGGGCTAATATATATGTATTCTTTAATCCTAAATCTTATACATTTGCTATGAAATCATCTTTCATTAGTCTTCTTGTAATTATTATCATGTTTTACACAAGTTAGGGTTTAACACCCATGAAATCTCATTTTCTTAATATAAAACCTTAGTTTTCAAAAGAGATGGACTTTCTTCTTAATTCTTCTTTTGTTCTTGACTTTGAAACTTTAGTGCTTGGTCTTGAGTAATAAACTAATATTGATGATGATCTCTTGCATTTTTTTTAATTGTTCTATTGAAACACTACATGTGAAATTGAGAATTTATGGAATTGTTGTTATTTGAGAAAATTGTTGGTATTGTATCTCTTGTGTGGTTGTTGAATAAACATGGGCTGCTATTGATCGGGTATCTTGGAGTGTGTAAACGCCTTCTTACTCTGTGTGGATTAGAACTTTTTCTACCACTCGTAATGGGGTTAGTACCTTACGAGGACTAAACCATTATCGCTTACGAGTTACCGTGAAAGAAAAAAGGTTAGTATACTACTCTTTACTTGGATACGTCACTGCCGTGGTGTTGGCATACGCCTTCCTAAAGGTTAGATATCCTTGTGAGGATTTGTGTGGATTGTACGTGGGCCATGATATTTTCGATGGTATCCATTCGAGGTCTTACTTCATACCAGAGATACGAATATAGTGGTGGGTTATTGTTCATTGTACCAAAAACAATTTTTACAAGAATTTTGGGAAGTGTGAGATTCCGCAAGAACTTGAGAGAAATGGTTTATGGTGGAATGAATTATTAGTTGTATATTGGTTTCACTTATGTATTAAATTACTACTTTTGCTTAAACTTGAGATATGTTTAAATGTCCCGGTTTTCTTTCGAAATTCATATATGCTATTTGTGAAAGGTGACCAACCATTTTTATATGATTTTCTAAACCTTGTTCAAGTTTGGGAGAAATGTTGCTACAGAGCTTAGTATTCACCCCTTACAAACTACATTCTTCAGATTATGTACTCGAGGAAGATTGGGAATTGAGGAACCGACACATTTGTAAGCTCCACTAGACGGGTTCGTGGATCCCGAAGTGGACATCTAGAGCTATAGTTTATTTTTGTGCTAGACTAGAAAATTTATTTACGATCATGTATAATCTAGTATTTTTTTTATTCCGCTGCTTAAGTTTAAATGTAATTCTTTTGGGATGTAATTGTCATAGTTTGGTATATTCTTTTGGATATAGTGGTCATGGTTGACCTATTCTTTTGCGATGATATTATAAATGATATATTTGATGAATGAAATTTCTTTATGGATGAATTATTTAGTTGTTCTCATGATGTGAATGATTTTTAATTTGTAATGATGTCTAGCATGGGTTTTGGGGCGTTACAAAGTTTTGGTATCAGAGCCTAGACTTTAGGTCTTACATGAGAGCTGTAGGTTATGGATCACCACTAGAGAAATAGAACTAGGCTGAATGAAATTGTTGGATCAAATTTTATTGAAATTTTATGTTTTAGATCAAAGTGATAACTAGGAGGTCTTATACATCAATGAAACTAAATTGTCAATTGATGTGCAGGATGAACGGTGGACATGGGCGTGGGCGTGGTCGTAGAGGACAAGCAAATCCATCACCACCACCACCTCCCGATGCCATGAACGACATCTACTAATGCTTAAGGGAGATCACCACTCTGGTATAAAACCAAAATGAAAACCACAACAACCACAATGGTGGAGCTGATCCACTAGCCCAAGTACCGGGCAACGGGGAGGAAATCGGAGGATGGTCGTCCTTCGGGAGTTTCTGAGACAACATCCACCTACTTTTCAAGGGAGTTCTAACCCCTTGGATGCGGATAGGTGGATCCGACAGATAAGGAAGATGTGTGACGACATGGAAGTTGCCGAGGACCTTTGGGTTGGCTTGGCTACATATCTGTTTGAGGGAGAGGCCGACCATTGGTGGGATTCCGTAAAGAGAATGAGGAACACCGATGCACTCATTTGGGAAGAGTTTGACAGAATGAAGGCAAATTTTCTTACTCTACGACAGGGCAGCATGATGGTGGCCAAGTACGAGAGGAGGTTTGACGAGCTATCCCGTTATGCTACGAAGTTTATATCTACTAAGGCCAGCAGGGCCAAGCGCTTTGAGCAAGGACTAAGGCATGTTATTCAAGAGAAGTTGGTGGCCCTCAAGATTAGGGAATATGGGGATATGGTTGACCGAGCTACACTTGTGGAAAGAGATATAGAGGACAGCCAACGACGACAGAGCTTCACGAGAGGAGGTCCAATCCAGACGGATGCTAGTAGTAGCGAATTACAACGAGCGACACCATGCCAACGGCCAAACCAAGCAAGTGGATAGAGACTTCTGATAGCTCGAGGAGATGGAGTTGCTCAGACTAGGACAGGCACAGACCCATGACATTGCTTTGCATGTGAAAATTTTGGGCACTTCAAAAATCAATGCCCATCATTTCCCCCAAGGACCAATCAAGCAACCGAGCAGGTACCAACAAACAAGCCACCCCTACAAAGGCTAGTACAGCAAAGATCATTACAAGCTCAAGCCCCCGGCGGCACCAATCAAGGGAGATTTTTTGTTTTGACTCAATCAGAGGAGGATGCTTCTAATGCCGTAGTGGAAGGTATCATGCTTCTTTATTACTCTTGGGCCCGAATCTTATTTGATCCCGGTGCTACACACTCATTCATACATACTGCATATGCTTTTAATTTGGGATTGAGATTTGAGAAGCTAGAACATGCCCTTAGTTTTAACATACCCATGGGAAAACGGTTGGATACAACAAAGGTGTGTAGAGGATGTGTGCTTCGCGTTGGGGAACAAGAGTTGGTTGTCGATTTGGTTGTGTTAGATATGAAAGGGTACGACGTTATATTTGGGATGAACTTGTTGTCCGCTTTCCGTGCGATGATGGATTATTTTCGCAAGCGAATTTTCTTTCAACTATCGGGAGGAGTAGTTTTTACTTTCATGAATGATTGCAATTCTTCTCATCCATTTTTCACGACGGAAAATAGATTCTTGAAAGCTAAGGTAGGGAGCAATTTGAGTTTCATGGCCAGCTTAATGGGAGATGATTGGGACAAATCCCAAACGGACGTAATATTGGTGGTGTTGGACTTTTCAGATGTCTTTCCAAATGAACTACCTAGGTTACCCCCACAACGAGAGGTTGAGTTCAAGATTAATCTCTACCTGGGAACCGAACCCATATCCATTGCTCCCTATAGAATGACACCACTAGAGTTGAAGGAGCTAAGGAAGCAATTGGACTATTTATTGGCTATTGGGTTTATCTGTCTAAGTACTTCACCTTGGGGAGCCCCAGTCCTCTTTGTGAAGAAGCATGACGAGACACTTTGCTTGTGTACGGATTATCGAAGGTTAAATCGAGTAACAGTGAAGAACAAATATCCATTGCCAAGGATTGATGATTTGTTCGACCAGTTGAGGGGTTCCAAGTATTATTCCAAGATTGATCTTCGCACTAGGTACCATCAACTGCAGATCAAGGAAGAGGATATTTCCAAGACAACTTTTCATACCCCGATATGGTCATTTTGAATATATGGTGATGTCGTTTAGACTGACTAATGCACCAGCAACTTTCATGGATTTGATGCACAGGGTATTTCGACCATACCTCGATCAGTTTGTCATTATTTTTATTGATGACATACTAATCTATTATCGGACTCACGAGGAACATGGACTTCATCTCTCTATTGTGCTACAAACACTGAGAGAACATAAGTTATATGCAAAAATGTGTAAATGTGAGTTTTGGATGAAGGAAGTGAAGTTTCTTGGTCATGTTGTGTCAGAACAAGGGGTAGCTATTGATCCTACAAAGAGTTAAGCCGTGAAGATATGGGAACCACCTAAGAATGTGACAGAAGTACGTAGTTTTTTGGGGTTAGCCGACTATTATCGTAGGTTTGTGGAAGGGTTTTCAAAGCTTGCGATGCCGATGACTCGCCTCACAAGGAAGGGAGAAAAATTTATGTGGACTCAAGTGTGTGAACTAACCTTTAACATCTTGAAGGAGAGATTGACGACGACACCTATCCTCATTAGTTTGAGTAGTGGGGAAGGAGACGATATGTACACTGATGCTTCACTACGAGGCTTGAGGTGTGTGCTAATGCAAGGACGAAAGGTGGTTACCTATGGCTCTAGACAACTCAAGGTTCATGAGCAGAATTATCCCACCCATGACTTAGAGCTTGCCGCTGTGGTTTTTGCTCTTAAGTTGTGGAGATGTTACTTATATGGGGAAAAGTTTCAAGTGTTCTCTAATTATAAGAGCCTCAAGTATGTGTTCACACAGAAAGACTTGAATCTTCAGCAAAGAAGGTGGGTTGAATATCTAGAAGATTATGATTTCACACTCAACTACCATCTGGGGAAGGCCAATGTAGTCGCCGATGCACTTAGCCAAAAATCTTGGGGTAAACTCAATGTTCTTGCAAGTAAATGAAAGATAAGGGATGCCCTTGGAGACTATGAGCTATGGGTTGGAGAAGATGGATCTTGGCTATGCCTATTCAACCTTGTGGCCCAACCTACCCTTCAATGTAGGGTTGTGGAATTGCACTGCTTAGATCCTGATTTAGCGTCAATTCGAGCTAAATTGGAGAATGGAGAAACAATGGAGGGTTGGTCTTTGAGAAATGGAGAACTAAGATATGGGGAGAAATTATGCGTCCCCGATGATTCGTCCCTAAAGAGGAGATACTTGGAGAGTGTTATCACTCTAAGTTTGCTATCCACCCTGGTAGCACAAAAATGTATAGGGACATGAAGTGCCAATATTGTAGAAGAGAATGAAGAAGGATGTGGCAAGTTCATAGCACGATGTGCGGTGTGTTAGCAGGTGAAGATCAAACATAAAAAATTGGGAGGATTACTACAATCATTGCCTATCCTAGAGTGGAAGTGGGATCACATCACCATGGACTTCGTGTCAGGTTTTTCACGAACTTCATGTGGTCATAATGCCATATGGGTCATTATGGATAGACTTACCAAGTCGGCTCATTTCTTGACTATGAAGACCACAGACACCTTGGAGCTTGAGCAAGCTATATATTTGCGAGATGTTTGATTGCATGGAGTTTCGCTTTCTATTGTTTCGGATCGTGATTCTCGTTTCGTGGCACAATTTGGCTAAGTCTACAATGAGCTATGGGACAGAGTTACGCTTTAGCACCGCTTTTCATCCTCAAACAGATGGCCAATCCGAGAGGGTGATACAAATTTTGGAGGATATGCTCCGTGCTTGCGTATTGGACTTCAAGGGAAGTTGGAGTGACCATTTGCCGTTGGTGGAATTTGCGTACAACAACAGCTATTAGGCAAGTATTGGAATGGATCCGTATGAAGCATTGTACGGAAGGCCATGTCGATCACCGACGTGTTGGTTAGAAGCGGGCGAGAATAGCTTGTTTGGGCCAAAAATTGTTTGGGAAACTATAGAGAAGATTCAACTCATCCAAGAGAGACTACGCACTGCACAGAGTAGACAGAAAAGCTATGCGAACAGAAGACAAAGACCATTGGAGTTCCAAGAAAGGGACTATGTTTTCCTCAAAGTGTCGCCTACGAAGGGAGTTCTGAGATTCGGCAAGAAGGGAAAATTGTCTCCAAGGTACATCGGACCATTTGAAGTGATCAAAGCAGTGGGCAAAGCAGCGTATCAACTTTAGTTACCGGCTTAGTTGTCAGGGGTGCACGACGTGTTTCATGTGTCGATGTTGAGGAAGTGCCAGTCGGAAACCACACATGTGACAGATTTGGAAGATATCGAAGTTCAAGATGGAACAACGTATGAAGAACAACCGGTGAAGTTTCTTGACACCAAAGACAAGGTGCTCATCTCACTAGTGAATTTTTGTGGCAACACCATGGAGTGGAAGAATCTTCTTGGGAACCAAAGTTAGAAATGCGAGAGAAGTACCCGCATTTGTTGCTACTTGAGGTAAGTTTCGAGGACGAAACTTTCTTTAAGGGGTGGATTGTAAACCCCAACATTTTTATATTAATATAATGATATAATTTTTTAGTAATTCTAGTATATGTAATGAAGCAAGAATGCACCACATAGATTATAACGGTAGAAATAACTATTGGGGAGGCAAATTGATTGTGAAGTTTAAGTTGCGAATGTATTTAAGCTTGGAAGAGGTTGTTAGGTAAGTTCAAAATATTTTTAGATCAAAATAAGATTTTCATTGAATCCGGAAGGTCGAGAAACCTTGGGAGAAGTAATATGGGGTATATCAGAAGTGAGGAAGTATATCGGAGTTAGAGCACACTTTAGAGAGAATTTGGTAAAAAGGATTTTTGGACATTGTCTAGTGTTTTTGATCATCACTATTTATCCTGATGTCCATTTGATCTGAAATTTTGAGAGTAAATGTGTAGACTTCTAGAGCTACAAAAGTATATTTCATGAACATTTTCCAATTCAACCTCTAAATAGGCCAAAACTTCACTGAACGTTTCAACAGAAACAGGAATGACGTTCGAACGTGAATTACGTTTGAATGACATTGTGTTCCAATACTTTTTGTCTGATGGAAAAACCAAAGTACTGGGAGCTAAGGACGTTCGAATGACAATGACGTTCGAACGTTAGTTACGAATTTTGACTCTAAAAATTGCGCACAAGACACCATTTCTTCCACTATAAATACCTAAAGACACCTCCCTAAGCCCCATTTCAACACTTCTAACCTAGAAAAGCTTAGAGAGGAAGAAAGAACGGGAAAAGCAAAGGATTAAAGGGTGATTCAAGTTTTGAAAGATCAAATCTTCATCTTCTTCGCTTAAAACTAAGGAAGCAAGGTATGAGGTTTTCTTCCATTCTTGTCCCTTGATGCTAAGGCTAATATATATGTATTCTTTAACCCTAAATCTTATACATTTGCTATGAAATAATCTTTCCTTAGTCTTCTTGCAATTATTACCATGTTTTACACTAGTTAGGGTTGAACAACCATGAAATCTCATTTTCTTAATATAAAACCCTAGTTTTCAAAAGAGATGGACTTTCTTCTTGATTCTTCTTTTGTTCTTGACTTTGAAACTTTAGTGCTTGGTGTTAAGTAACAAAATGTTATTGATGATGATCTCTTGCATTTTTTTTAAATGTTCTATTGAAACACTACATGTGAAATTAGAGATTTATGGAATTGTTGTTATTTGAGAAATTGTTGATATTGTATCTCTTGTGTGGTTGTTAGATAAATATGGGCTACTATTGACTAGGTATCTTGGAGTGTGTAGACGCCTTCTTACTCCGTGTGGGTTAGAACTTTTTCTACCACTCGTAATGGGGTTAGTGCCTTACGAGGACTAAATCATTATCGCTTACGGGTTACCGTGAAAAATAAGGTGTTAGTATACTATTCTTTGGTTGGATATGTTACTGCGATGGTGTTGGCATACGCTTTCCTAAAGGTTGGATATTCTTGCGAGGATTTGTGTGGATTGTACATGGGCCATGATATTTTCAATGGTATCCATGCGAGGTATTACTTCATACCAGAGATACGAATACAATGGTTGATTATTGTTCATTGTACCATAAATAGTTTCTACAATAATTTTGGGAAGTATGAGATTCTACAAGAACTTTGGAGAGACGGTTTATGGTGGAATGGATTATTAGTTGTATATTGGTTTCACTTATGCATTAAATTATTACTGTTGCTTAAACTTGAGATCTATTTAAATGTCCCGATTTTCTTTCGAAATTAATATTCCATTTGTGAAAGGTGACCGACCATTTTTATATGATTTTCTAAATCTTGTTCGAGTTTGGGAGGAATGTTGTTACAAAGCTTAGTGTCCACCCCCTACAAACTACATTTTTCAGATTATGTACTCGAGGAGGATTTGGAATTGAGGAACCGACACATTTGAAAGCTCCACTAGACGGGTTCGTTGATCCCGAGATGGACGTCTAGAACTATAGTTTATTTTTGTGCTAGACTAGAAAATTTATTTACGATAATGTATAGCCTAATATTTTGTTTATTCCGTTGCTAAGTTTAAATGTAATTCTTTTGAGATGTAATTGTCATAACTTGGCATATTCTTTTGGATATAGTGGCCATGGTTGGCCTATTTTTTTGCGATGATATTGTAAATGATATATTTGATGAATAAAATTTTTTTATGGATGAATTATTTAGTTCCTCTCATGATGTGAATGGTTTTTAATTTATAATGCCGTCCAGGGTGGGTTTTGGGGCGTTACAGTTAGTCTCTTACATTTTCTAACATTATGTGTAGGGTTGAGGCTCCACCATGTCAGTGGAAGGCTACACTAGACGTTTTCTTATGAAGGTTTGTCTCTTACAAAAATATTTTCTATCATACATACTTTTCTTTCGTAGGTAAAGTTAGTATCCACAAAATAACAACTTGATATTGTTGTACAGAAACAAATTAAGTTGTGCTCATCCAAATACAAACCGCCATTGTGATCTCACAAAAATGACATCAAATCAAGGTTTCTGTCGATCTTAAAAAACTATACCTTACAAGGTTTGTACATTTATCAGTATCTTAATTTCCCTGGTACATGTTTCTTTGTAGCAAGTAGTTTTTCATTGTTTAAGGGTTACTGTCCACCAAGGTTTTGAATTTCGGGAGAAGTGGTTCTCGATTTTAATATACAATTTTCGTACTTAGTTATGCCAAATTTACTGTTTAGGTTGCATTAATAAAAATTAGTTTATTTTAATAAATTACACATGTTGCATTACCATAGTTATGTGGAGCAAATTTATTAGACGATATATTCGTCTGTGTTGCTTCCTCTCAAATTTAGTAGCAGCTATTGTTAGCATCGATAAATTTTTTGAAGGGTTGCATTGTTCAAAACATGCCACAACCAATCTGTATCAATAGTGTGTGGTGTATAATTGCCTTTTCATGTGTGTGATTCATAGCAATTTGAAGCCTGAAAGGGTTCTTGGCATTGAGTTTTAATAAAGATGCCCTTGAAGGCTGCGAATTTAGAGTTTTCAGTTTCGTTAATAGGTATTAAATTTGACCCCTTGATGTATTTACATATTTATTATGATCATTGTGAATATTGCACCATTATTTTTTTGGACTTAATTTTGCAAATTGAGATGGTTTCAAATTATCTACTATTTATAATGTATTCTTGTTCCTTGACGAACTTAATATGGTTGATAAATATTTTTTTTGGACTATAGTAATAAGATGAATATCAATTTAACCTTTAAAAGAACAAATGTTTTAATGTTGAAAGTGAATGTTCTGCACCTGATTTTAATAAGACAAAACTATATCAGAGCCCTGTGAAGTCAGGAGTAGATGAAAGGATGAATGGCTATTTTGTTCATCAAAACTCAAAAAAATTTTGAGGAAAGTCTTCGCTGATGCTTGCCTCTAGTTGAATTCAATTAGGGCATGCCATGGTAGCCGCCTAGCTTCCTGTGTTGGTGTCCAAAATGCGCATGTGTTTTAGGCTATTTGATGATCTAGAAACCTGCTTCTGGTGTAGCTGACTAGATTGATACTTGGGTCTACCATGGAAAAAAAGACTGAAATGTGGCAACTGAGGTGTCTAGCCTTAAGTGTAGTTGTTGATGGACTGATGTGTAATATGGTGGTTGTGCTGTTGTACATGAATGACAAAAAAACATTGGCATGGACTGAGGCACATGTCATGTCCGGGATCTTTTTTATCTAATAGATGTATAAAGCAACTCTTTTTATGAGTCTCACTTAGTCAGGAGTGCAAAAAAGGGTGCCATGCTAGTCGACATATAAATCTACTAAAATTGTTTTGTCTTAAAACTTTCTTCAATAAGAGCTATATCTTGGAAAGCCCTCCAGTCAAAATGCTTTGCTTCATTGGACTTTTATGCTTCCAGATTGTAGCTCTTAATAGTATTCTTCTTAATGACCCTTATCCGAGACCAAAGAATAATAATTACAAAATAGTAATGTTATAGAAGAAAGACTACAAAATATGATTTATTTGAAATTTAGTGCACTCCTAGCAAATTCTAATAATAATTATTTTGTTTGATTCTATGCATTTATAAATATTTTATGGTTTTAAATGGCTCAGCATTACTTTGGTTGTGTTTAGTTTGAATTGCCTACCATGTAGGGCAAAACACAGAGAAGGAGCATGAAAAATTAAATCTCACAAAGACTTGAATGAGGAAAAGCCAAGGGTAACATATGTAACTACATTGGGAAATCAAGTGTGGAGAAAAACTAAGATAATATCCAAATGATACATCTTTTTAGGAAATTTGAATGATTACAAAGTAATTGCCTTCTCTCTACCAATAAATATGCTCAATCCCTATCTTTATTACCTATTGTAAGATTGAGGATAAAGAAAGAAGGTGATTTTCAACTCTATCGAATGACTTTTTAATTTAACGACCAATTGCTTTGACATTTGTTGTAATGATTTTTTGCATTCTAACCCTATTGATTTTATTTATGCATTTTCTAACTATAACTCAAAATAGTTCACGTGCAACACACGTGTGCAATAATTAGTTTATAGAAATTTCTGATATAAACTATGCAATTAAGATAATAACATATAAAAAAACTAACTTGATTGTAGACTAGGAAATATATATAAATTATGATCAAGGCTAGTATTTGATATTATGTCCTTAAGATAGATTTCACCTACACACTGGTGCCTTATGGATAGTTGAACGTCTACTACCTAGAGTACAATGATCATCATAAACAGATGAAGCATTGCAATTTGTATGCTAAACGAATTAGAAGTATGATTTTGGATAATTACAAAATGTTGAAGTACTTAATACTAATGAAGTCTATCATATTTATAGACAGATTAGTGACTGAATTGAACAATCACCAAGCAACCATATGCAATCAAAATGCAAACACTTGTTGATAAACAATCATGAAAAATTCAAATTCAGATTAGTAGGAAATTGTAAGACCCCATATTAAAATTAAATAATGATACTATTATCTTAAGAGTTTTCCAAAGATGAATAAAATGAGGGTAGAAACTTAGAATCATTGTTGAAAGATTGATC
Source organism: Ilex paraguariensis (assembly GCA_963454935.2). Lineage (NCBI taxonomy): Eukaryota > Viridiplantae > Streptophyta > Magnoliopsida > Aquifoliales > Aquifoliaceae > Ilex > Ilex paraguariensis. The sequence goes on from CAUOFW020002892.1 coordinate 688,572, forward strand.
AAAAATTTTGAGTTTCGAACAAATTGACTTTTAGGTCAAACTTAGTTTTAAAGGTATTTAAACTTGAGAACAATGATTAGGTAGGTTTATAAATATTTTTAGGTTAAAATAAAGTTTCCATTGAATCTAGAAGGTCGAGAAACCTTGAGAGAGGTAATATGGAGTGTATTAAAAGTTAAGAAGTATTCCTGAGTTAAAGCGCATCTTAGAAAGAATTCTGATAAGAAGAAATTTGACACTACCTTATTATTTTAGCTATAGCTTTTTACTCCTATCTCTGATTGAGGTAATTTTTGGTCAATAGAAATTAGACTTCAAGGGATACAAAAATGTATTTTACAAAAATTTTCTAAACCGACTTTTAAATATGTGAAAACAGCTCCTAAAGTTGGGACAAAAAGTTGGCACCGTCCGGACACCCCGTCCTACCCTAAAATCTTATTTTTCATCCAAAACAGTAAATTTGCACCGTTGGGATGCCTAAATAACATCCAGTTTTTCTCTGTTTTCACCCTATACATACCATAAGGACATTCCTTTAGCCATGTTTTATCAGTTTTCAACTATAGGCAACCCTAGAGAGCAAGAGAGAAGAAGAGGAACACAAGATTGAAGGAGTATTCTCACATTGGAATGGATCAAACCCAATAGGTTTATACAAAAACTATGGAATCAAGGTAGGGGATTATCCTTAAGTTCTTTCATTGAGACTTAGGATTATGTATGTTTTAAATCTTCCAGATTATTATATGCTAAATAATCTTTCCTTCTTGGTTTCTTTTGATTAACATGTTGTTCATTCTTGATTCTTTTTCGAGAAATATATGTTTTTTCAGCAGGATACATGTCTTGTATCCAAGAAACGTTATTCTTGAATTTCCAAAACTCTAGTTTTTTCCAAAATACATGTTCTATTATGAAAAATACATGAATTTTTGATTTCTAAAGTGTTATTCTTGATTACATCATGTTTTCATCTAATACTTGTTCTTGATCTAAAATATTATGATTTTTGGCAAAACCTTAGAATTTTAATATCGAAATTGTGAAGGTTTTCTTAGTATGATCTCTTGTATATTTTAATTATTTTATTACTATAGTGTATTGAGAATTGTGAAATTGTCACACTTGAATTCTTATGAAAATTGTTGGTTAAGATTGTGGTTGTTGAGAATATTGAAGTTTCATCTTGTGTATGGTTTGGGTGTGATGGATTTGAATTGCCTTCGAGAGCTACCGTAGAGTGTTAGAAGTTGGTTTATCCCAGTGGGGGTGAGATGGTTGTCTAACACTTGTACTTACCAACGATAATGGAGGTCTTAACCCAACGGATTAACCTTAATTGGTAGGTAAAATGAGGCATTGACGGAGATGATGGATGGGAACTCCTACTCTGACTATAATTACGATCTCTAAGCTGGATTTTTAGTCATCTATCTTTTTTCTTTCCCTAGAAACTAAAGTGCCCCATAAGCTATAAGGGCGAGCTATATGTAACAATTCTATGAACAACAATTAAACTGAACATTCCAAGTGCATCCAACAGGAATCGAACCTACGAATTTTTCCAGCTGGGCGCTTTAACCATTCAACCATAGATGCAAAGAGATTCAACGAGTGAACTAGGTTTTGGTATTCCTTCTCGAGCTTCTATTTCTTCTGTTAAAGGAGATTCGAGAAAAGATGGAATAGGAAGACGTGTTTCCTAAATGAACAAGATATAGGTTAAGAAGGGGGAGTTAGCAAAGTTAGACAAGATTGGAATGCACATAGGAACATGTATTGATGTACCAGATCAGCTAATGCTCCCAAGTTGATGCGATGTATTCCACCAATTGACGAAAGACTTGTTTTTGAAATATAATCCAGTTCGACAAGATGCTTTTGAAAACATAGTGCACCTATGTAAATAAGTAACAAGATGAATACAGAGGTTAAACATGCATCTCACATCGGAAAGGTGCCTCGCATAGGTCTTCCCCAAAACCCCCTAGTAACTAAGGTAAACAACATAGAAAAAGCACCCATTTCTTTACTGATTCCTGAAGAACAAAGAAAAAGGGAATGTTTTGTTAATAGGAACAAGAAAGTGTTTATAGCCATAGCGATATAAACAAGAATACTCATCTGAGCCGCAGGAACATGTACATAGAGAACATGAGAATTTTCACCTTCTTGAAGATCTAATAGTGCTACTCGAAGACTTAAATGAATAGCCGTCACTATTAAGAACAACCGAAATCCAATGAGAATTTTTCCGTAGCTTCTGGTCTTTGAAATCAAAAAACAAAAGGTTGTAATAACAAAACGGACATATAATAATTTGGTCCTAGCTAGTGGAACAAAAAAGACATGGATCTATATTCAATACGCAATCAAAGGATTCCCCCCTCCCAAAAAAAAATTGAAGAATTCCTCTTGCTTTGTCTTCGCTCCGCTCATGCGTGGCACTCCTTGCTCGCAGGGCAACATACCGAAAAAAGAAAGGTTTTCGAAGTCTTACCTTCAGTTGCTCGATGGCCAAGGCACATTACAATTGTCAATGACTCGTGACAATGGAAGGTTCAAGAGAGAGCCATCAAATGTCCATCAATGGACTAAACCCTTTTTTTTCTTCACTTTAAATATATTTTAGGGTCCCTCATTTTTCATCTGTTCATAAGACCTAGCTCCCATTCTTTATCACCAGTAAACCTTTCTTTCAGGCAGTCTATTAGCTACTGGTCACTCTAGAGTAACTCATTGCCTTTTATTATTTCCATCTTATTTCTTGCCTTTTTAACTTCTGCCTTATCCTACGCTTAGCTAACCTTATTCTCTGGAAGAAAAACCTGTTATCTTGAGTATTAAAACTTGCCTTAAAGGGTTCATCCTTTGCTTCTCTGAAATTTAGCCTTAACTACTGAGTGTGGCCTTTGTTACTGACCTTTGAATATACTCCATGTTTGCAAGTCCTATAGTATATTGCGTTAGCCTTATGGACACCAGAAGCTTCAACCTATGTTCTTGAAATGAGAGCCAAACTAAGAACAAGGAAGAAAATATATACATTCATACGAGTGTTTGGACCTAACCTAGTCGACTCTGGTCCCCTAACCTCCACCCTTGGCTTGGCAGCTATTTGGTTGGATATCCTACGTACCCGGAGCTGAGAGTATGTTGCTTTATTTTTTTTGGTTGGTCATCCAAGCATACTAAAATAGAGTTTCTTTCTATTTTGATTGGCCTTATTTACCCTAAAACTTGCCCCTTAGGTGCTATGGTTAATAAGTCCTTTCCCAGTCTGGTCCCTTCCCTAAAACTTACATCTTGTTCATATTGCATTGTAGATAAGATGACTTCTGTGAGGGGTAATTTGTGTTAGGAAAAGCGAGACCCGGGCTGACTCTAGCAGCTATCTTAGCTTCCTGGAATTGCCAGCCGGTTAGATCTCATTTTTTCTAATTTGTTCTATCTTGAGCTAACCCTAAAGTAGCAAGTTGTCTCAAGGGAAAGACCTTTCTCCTAGAACCAACCTTAGTAACATAGAGCTATCTGAAAAAAAAAAACATTTTCTTATGCCACTACAAGCACAGGAAGGAAAGAAAGCTACATCCCTATATACAAGAAAAGAAAACAGAACACTGCTGCTAGAGGAAGTCAAGCTAGCTAATAGGATAGGAAAGGCTAGCTCCCAATTACATGGCTACATGAGGGAAGCTACATCTCAAAGCAAGAAGTAGAACTCCTATCATGACTATCCTAACTCAGTCCTTCCATCTAGGGAGGGAGATAGCGTACTATTATGGTATACAAAAAATGAGATATAATAATAGTACGGTAGTCAGATAGGAAGTCAAAACTAGCTACATGGTTAAGGTAGGCCCTTATCTCATTACTTACTCACATCAAGAATGTCTGGCCGAGGGGGGGCAGACCCATAAATTTGATAAGAAAGGGCTGCAAGAGCTACTTCACTGGATTTCCGATAAGAAGGGAAACTGAACCCAGGGGGCTTTTTCATTATCGTACTGGAGTTATAAAAATAAGGGTAAGAAGCAATTTCATCCATCTCTGAATGTACACCCAACATATTATTTGGTCCATATTGAAGCAATGCGGCCAGATGAAGAAGACTGGCGCTTACTAAAACAAAGGAGAGTAAATAATAAAGACTAAAAAAATGATTTAAGGTGGCATTGTCCACAGAGAAACCGCCACAAAGCCAAGTCACTATGGTATCTCCTACTACAGGTATGTTGCTGGTTAATCTTGTAATTACTATAGCCCCCCAAAAGCTCAATTAACCCCAAGGTGGTACATATCCTATAAAATATGTCATAATCATTAATAGGAAGATTACAACTCTGAGACATCAAACAAATTTCTTAGGACTAATATAACTCACATGATATAGATCACGAAAAAGATAAAGGTGAACCACAATGAGAAACATACCTGTCCCATTAGCAAGCATATAATGGAGCAACCAAGCTCTTTCAACATCTTTCATGATGTGGTCTACGCTGTTGAAAGCTAGATCCACATGAGGTGTGTGATGCATAGCTAAAAAAATGTCAATCACTATCTGAATGACTAAACAAATACCGGCTAACGAACCGAACCCCCACCAATAACTAAGATTGCTTGGGGTTGGATAATATATCAAATGCTAATTAAGTGTGGAGGATATAGGTTGCTTAAGAAGAGAGAACTGTTGGTTCCTTATAGTCATTTATTTCTATTTTCTATCGTGACAACTCTTATTCCCCCACCTTTTACCATTCTGGGGCCTATTGTATATAATTATAGTGCCCTTTCTTCCATCTTCAAAGGATGGGGGGTATATAGTAAAAGAATCGTCGACTACTCGATGACCGAATCTGAGAGGTTTTTATCGCTTTCTCTTCTCTCCAGCGTTCTTGGTCTGATCATCTTGTTGCAACAAAGCAAGCTTCAATATGAATCTAATGAAAATTTAGGTCTCTGTCCGCTTGGAAGATTTTTTTTAATTTCCTCTTCCTTTGGTGAAAGAGGGCAAAGGTGTGTGGGAGAAATAATTCTAAAAGGAGAGAAGGTTTTTAATCAAGGAGAAGTGATGAGTAGCTCTGATAACACATAGAATACTGTTTTTGATAGCACCGTTGAACCAGTGCCACTCACTGGCTCGATATCTTCTTCCTTTTCTCTCGATCCCCCTTAAACTTTTTAATATAGCTATCCAGCCAACGACGTTTACCCCATCTCTTGTGCTCCAAGGAATAATCAGAGAAGGTTTCTAAAAGAGGAAGCATAGGTTCTCCACTTCACGTTACATAGCTATGGTCAAGTTTCACCAACTTCGTATCGGGTTCACTAAAGTGAAATCTTGTTAAATCAAAGCAATGATGAACCTTAAGACGGTAGCGAAAGGAACCTTCTAGCTAACCGGGTCAATTCAAACTTATTGCATACTTCATGGAATTGAGAACCAGCTAAATTGTTTTCTTCTAATGACTCTTTGTCCTATATTCTTTCAAGCTAGCTAAAGAGCATGCCTGACTCCTGTGAGCAGGTCCACTAGCTCTTTGTACAACTTTTTTACTTTTCTGATTGGGCATGATAACAACTCGAATGAAACTTCTATTATTTCAAGAGAAGGCATCAAGATCCCATGCAAGCGTCGTTTTTCCTTTGCCAATAATAGTTCGTGTCCATCAGTGTTGCTCCCTTATGTAATTTCGGGTTTTGGTAGGAAAGGCAGTAGTAGAGGTGCTATAGGTCTTCTCATTACTCTAATATTTGTTTTCTAGGCTCCCTTTGCTTTCTTTATTACTTATCACGTGCCCAGTCTCAATGTCACTTCCCAAACCAAAACCATTTTTCCCATATCTATGAAAGGTGAAAATTGTGTGTATAACAATCATAGAGGAAGGAGGCGAGTGTGTTAGGGTAGGGGCTAGGTTCTTTAGGCTAATAAACATTTTATTTAAAGCACTAAAAATCAATAATAAAAAGCAAGTCAAGGGTTAATCCTACAACTCAAAGGAAACTATAAGGTTCGACAAACTCATTTTTCACTTTAAGGAGCTGCTCCAGCACCTTTGAATCCTCATCCAAACTAAGGAGTTTGAGAAAAAAGACTAGGTGGAATAATATTCAAAGAAAGATTCACTTATTGTTAAGATTAGATATGCCAATAGATGGATGGTTGTCCTTGATAGAATGGGTCAAGCTAATAAAATCATCTAAAACACACCAGTCTAAAGAGCCTCCCGGATAGGGATTCCCAAAAGCTAGAAGAATGAAATAAGATGATCAGGAAATGAATCTGTGTGGGAACTCAAGGCCATGTTTGGAACCCCGGTGAAATGGGAAGAAGTCATTCAATCAAGAGATGTAGGAGGTCTGCATATCAGAAATAGTTTCAGGGGAAGTCAAGCGCTTGCAGCCAAGTAGTACTGGAGACTAACTACGGTACAAAAGGGTCTTTGGAAGGAAATTATACTCTACAATTACTATCCTGTGATAAATTAGAAATACATTGCAAATGGAGCTGGTCTCCGATTTGGAAGAATATAGCCAAAAGTAAAAATTGTTGGAAGAGGACAACATGACTGGCAAAGCAACTAACAGAAGTGGAATAGAATAATATCTTAACGCTAGCAGAGTTCATAACAAATGAAGACAAATAAAAAACTGAAGCGTTGTTTCTGCTCCTGATTCATCTTAATCCTTAACCTTTTACACTCGATCATTTATTAGTCTTGCTACACTATACAATAGGATTCTAGGGTGAAGTTGAAGTACACACGGCCAATTGAAGTCGACTTCGCTTGTGATTCAACATACCATATGAACAAGAAAAAGAAGAGAAGGGTCTTGCCCAGGTGGCTCCTACAAGGTAAAGACTTCAAATTCAAACAAAGAACGTTCTTATCCAAGGCATAATGGGTCAAAGAAAATATTGTATGTATCTAATGCAAGACCCAGCAATAAGCTAAGGCTAGAAGAACTACAAAACCTTGCCCACCAGAGTTAAAGGGGACCAAAGGGAGTAACTGGAGGAAACCTAAAGATAGGTAATCCATATGGTGACACATGAGAAATAGGGATTGCTTAAAATCAGAAAAAATCGAGTCTACCCATACAACGACTAGTGGACTCATGGTACTGAAACCCTCATTAGATGAGAAGGTGACTGGAAGACCCCTGAACATACGTTATCCAAAGGCCCTATCAACTCAATCTAGAAAGGGAATAGATTGTTGTTGGCTGCCCTCTCGCTACGGCTCGCTGTATGTTCCTTTAGCTATAGGTGTGTCCAATTTGCTATTAGTCCATTCCAAGTAGTGCAAGGAAGCTCGATGGGCTTTCATACGAGGGTCCTGCGTACTATGCCATCGCCCAACTAGTAGGGTCATCCCTGCTATGGTCAACAAGCTCTTGTGTAGGGACTTACAGTAAGCCACCATTTTGTGTACAAACTGTCCCTTCACGATTTTGGTAAGTAACCTCTGGTGTCTACCGTTCTCAGCGTTTCACCGGACCTTGAGTTGCCCGACTCAAACAAACTTGTTTGCCTAGTTGGGCTTAATGCGTCCCCAATTTAGAAGGATGCCCCACCCCCTACTGCACTTTTTTTTTTTCACCTTTGTAATTTCTTTTTTGTTTTTTTTTTGGTACTCTTTCATATGATTGTATGGGATATTCACCTTTATAATAAGAAGGTGGTGCTTGGGTAGGTCTTTTGTAATTACGTTCGGACATGACAGGGAAGTCGGGAGGTCCAGGGGCATAGCCGATCAATTCATTCCCCATCTAGCACTTAACCGACGAAAAAGAGGAGGCCGCGACCCTCGCTGCCATATGAGACAGAGACTATTATACTTTTGAATCTTCCTTTGTCTTTGTGGAAGAGGGTAAAACTACAAGATGTCTTTTTTTTGTTTTAGTGATAATCACTTGGGAGGGTGAATGCCAGGTTTCACCATAAGAAAGAAGGACAAATCGAAGATTTAATAAAATCTGGTTTGAGGGTATCTCATACTTTGCTATTAGTTTCAATATTTGCTGCTTTTGTGCCAACCCTCTAAAGGAAGAACTCTAGGGAAGGTAGGAACTTTAGGATTTATTGATTAAGGAGTTTTTCCCGCACCGATCTGACCTATTTAGAAAGCTAAAATGGAGAGAGAATTCTATATACTCGAGTGCTCGGAGAGGGTCCAAAGGAGCTCAACTGAAGGGAGAGGGAACACCCGGCTAAATATGGTTTGCTGGTACAAAATCCGTTCCTATTGGACTTGGCAAGTAAGCCCAGAAGGAAAAAATTATTTGTTCCCTTACTTTCTTCTTCTTTTTAGTCTGCTCGAAAGGAAAGCCAGTAACTCGAGAGTAGAAAGAAATATAATAGAGTATGACAGAACTGGTAGCTTTGAGCTTGAATGTGTTTCAGCTCTTGTTCACGACCCAGCTACTATTAAATCAGTGTAAGGAGATGTCGACGAAGGTATAATAGAGAATGGAATTCGCTTTGGTTCAGAGCTTAAATCAGAATATCCTTTAGTCACCCCTAGGTGAAGAGAGCTTGTCTCGGCCGGAAAGATAGATCGAGTTTAGCCTTTTGATTTACTTTAGAACTGAAAGAAGCCGGTAGCAAAGGAAGTGGCAGCAGTGCTTTAACTAACTGCTTTTAGGTCTAGAGATTCATCCCCTAGTCTATGAAAAGAAAGAGCTATTGGAGAAAGAAAAGTAGGGGAGGAGACCCGACAACGAATTCCCCAGCAAAAGTCAAGGCCTACCCTAGTGATAAAGAAGAAAGATCAGGCTCAAGGCCCATCTCTTTAATATAGGTAAACCCAAGCCAAGGGAGAAAGGATTCGCCATCCGCTCTTAGGTCTTCGTTGATCGCTTCAGCTTAATTAAAAGACTTCTCTTTCTCGCTTTCTAGGTTTCAGAATAGAATAGGCAATTCTTGTGAATAAGTCTGATGCTATTGCTATTTAAGAAGAAGAAGATGTTGGAGGAATAATCGATGCTGCTAAGATCCCCAGTCGATTTGCTCTTTCGGAAGGGAAGAGAGTTCTATCACTTCTGGGATTAAGGAAAGTAACTCAAAGGTAGTAGGTTACAGAATCTGATTAGAGGGGGATGTGGAAGCATAATACTTTAGAGTAACGAGGTCCTATAGTTTTTTCACTCGAATTTTACCATGGTGTAGACCCCTCTTAACCCCTATTACATAAGGGGGGTCTTCTGCAGGATAAAAGAGAGCGTGGTAAAAATAGCTATAGGTATAGGACAAAAGAAAGAGTATTGCAAAAGAGCATCCTACAGAAATCAGATCTCGCAGAAAGTGTCAACTTTTCTGTATAGTTGAAAAACAAAATTTCATACCTTAATAGCTCCAATAAGTGTGAAAGCTGTTACTTTTTACTTTCAAGCTTGAGAGCCTAAATGATAGATTTTGGCCCAAAACTAAAGGAGCTCGTGACAAAACGATGAGTCTTTATCGTTAGCTTGACCTCAATCAAACACCATTGATTCTACTGATTATCGAGTTTGACCCATTTTGTGTCTACTATTATTTTCAAGCCTTTCATTGTGTTTTAAAGGTACCGGGATCATTCTGTTCCAAGTAATTAATCTGCTGTCAGTTTTTCTACGTCAAGCTGTATTATGCTATGTCTGGTTGCTTGTTTAGAGAATTATATTATGCTCTTCTTTTGAGTTTGTCTCTCACATCACTGTAATATTGATTCCTTGAGACTTCATTGTAGTAGTGGTAATTTGTACTTCTTTTAGGTATTTGCCATTGCATGTCAAAAAAAAACTAATGTCCTATCAGATTACTTTTTTAGCAATTTTTTCTTAAAAAACGATCGTCAAAAAAATTAAAAACATGTTTACACACTATTATACAAATGCGATCTAGATGCATCTTAGTTCATAAATGCCACACTTAATAAACGCATATAGGTACTACTGTACATGTGATTAACGAACAAGCCTAGACAAAGATACCAAAAAACAAAAATAAATGCTACTTTCATAACTTCTAGGGGCACCCACTTTCATTTACGAACCATTCGAAGGCATATCATGTTGATTTATGCTTAATAAAAAATAAAATAATCAAATTGTTGAAATTACATACAAAAAGTATATGATAAACAGAAGGCGTAAGGAGCAAGAACAATTTCACTTCTTTAAGATAGGCTGCATTCTGCAGGTTCCCCATGAATAAACCTCTCTGGGTCTTTGCAATAATCATAGATCATCCAATTCTCCTGCACCCACTTCAACCTCCCTTGGCTTGTGGTATCCAACTCTTCTGAGAGCCAAGCACCATTGCTTGAGGTTGAAGATGAAGAAATTGAACTACAAGATGATGAACCCGAAGACCAAACACAGGCATTAAGGGTGTAATTCGTGAATGAAGCATTGAATGGAGCCTGGGTCCAATCTGTCTTGACCCGACCACCCTGCGTGGCCCAGTCATCAGAGTTCCATAGGGTGGTGTATATCCTCATTGGTTGGTTACTTGGGTATGGAACACCAATTGACTCGGCATTCTTGAACTCTCTAATGGGTGTGCCATCCACAGAAAAGCTGAAAAAAAAATAAAGAATGATTAGATATGGTAATTGTCCTTCAATTGTATGCTTTGTATTATTTAAATTCTTATTCATTCAATTTATCATTTGAATTCATCAATATTTTAATTTGTGCCACTTTGGTGTGATCTAAAAACAATGATTTAGATGAATTACCAGAATTGGTTACATATTTCTCATACAACCACTATTGAGGGGCACTTTGGTTTTTTCAATTTTGCCAACTTTATCTTCATTATATTGATTTTGTCACTATAGTCCTTCAAATTTTTAAAAAAAAGTAATGTCATAGACACTTAAAAAGTAAATTTGATAATCAAAATTGTTAGAGTATTTTAATTAAAAGAATGTTTTTTTATGTAGAAACTCAATCTCATATCGATTAAATATTTAAAAGTACTTGAGTATAAATATATATAATAAAATAAGAGTGTGTTTGAATTTTATCTCAATCATATTTTTCCCTCAAAACCATCATCAATCACTTACTTCATCCATCATCCATTTGTCAAACTCAAACGTCAAATCGTATAACTTATTTCTATCATATGTTTAATCATTTATATATTTCTTCATAAAAATATTATATCACTCATTTCTATCATATATTTAATCATTTAATATTTGATTAATATGTAATTAATATATTTTGAAAAAAATTAATATAATCTGATCGATTTTTTGGAAACTCAAATTTTATATTTTATCGTGCCTTTAGACATGAGTTATGACTATATATATATATATATATTATATATATATTATCCAGCCTTTGAGGTAAAGTGAGACCTTTGGACTCTCACGTGTAGAGAAGTGGAATAAGCAAAGGAGATGCGCATATCTAAAATCTCTAAATGGAATAACATATTAACTACTCCCTCCGTTCTAAATATCTGTTGTTTAAGGTTTTTACACAGAAATTAAGGAAGTTATTAAATAGCTATAATATGAGTAAAAAATAATTGCACAAGACTAAAATACCCTTATTCAATACGTATTGGAAATGAAAAGAATATGAAAGACACTTAGTCTCCACCTAATTTAATGCATTGAAAAGTTAAGGGTAAATATGGAAGAAAAAATATTAATTATGCTTTGGTTTCATAAAACGACAGATATTATGAAACAAAAAAAATTATATAAAACGACAGATATTTAGGAACAGATGAAGTATAATATCTCCGTACTATATAAGTTTTTTCTGTATGAATCGTCTTAATATAACGACATAATCCGCGTTCACCCTGTCATTCAATTTATTTTTTGCCTCCCATTTTTCTAACAAAAACTATTGAATAAGTAGTGGTCTCAATAAATACTGAGATACACAGTGAAATCAATGATAAATAATTATTAAGCTTACTTTTTAAGTACATATAAAATTGCTTTTCAAAAAATATATCTCAATTTTAGTGTGTTATATGCACATTTAAATTAAAGCGCCATTTATCATTGCATTGAAGTGTTACAAACTCCTCCAAACTTAAACAAATAAACTGGTTGATTATGCTCTGTTAAAAAAAAAAAAACAGGTTGATTATGGTGGTATAAGATGGTGGTGGCCATAGGGGTATTGGGGATGGTGCTGTAATGTCTCATTTTTTATAATATTGAAGGGTGTTCTTTATCGGTGAAGGAAGAAGTTTTTAATGTTGTTGATTTTTGAAAATCAGTTTTTTTCTGTAGTTTTTGAAACTCAAACCAAATACAGAAAATACAGAAAGGAATCCTGAGATATCACAAACTTCTGGAAATTGAAATGAAAAGTTGAATGCCTCGGGACAAGTTTTTGTGCACTCACATGATGCTTTGGGGACTCCAATGAATTGAATATTCGTGGAAATCTTCAGTGGGGTCAAACCAAAGGTAGAACTGTTGCTCCCTACCGCCCCCTCCCTTGGTGAACACGTTGGTGTGCAGAATATATGGTTCACCAGTCACGTTCCCCAAGAATTCAAAGTCTATTTCATCGTGCTTTGATCCTTGTGATGACAACTGCATTGTATAATATATGTTGCTATTCTGTCAGATAAACGATTATGGTTTTGGAACTGACGATTCCTCTTTACAAGAAATATATTTTCATAAGCAAACGTCAGCATATGAAATAAAATAAAATTATTTTTAGCTAACAAGACACAAGCTATCGATTAAAAAAAAGAGACACAAATTACCACGACATCTATAGGTTATGATTGATTTCTTTTTGAAATGCACTCAAAGATAATATGACGCGTCACACAAATAATAAGTGGGTTGAATTATTGCCAAACATAAATAACTAAATTGAATTTTTATTTCTTATATGTTATGAATTCTTGTAACAATATGGAATCACTTTCTTTAATATTTTATACCATATAAATCAAAGAGATTGTTGGTTTAGAAGAGGGTTATAGGTTGCAAATTTAGTCGAGCAAAAAAAGGAATCCTACTCTTGGAATTTTCGTTCATGGATTTTTGGGTCAATAAGAAATCGACACGGACTAATAAAATGTTAATGAGTGCTAGGAAAGACAATTAATTAAATGAGATGGTTAGCACTAATTAGTAGAATCTGAAAAAAAATTACGACATAATTTGATTATCACCCTTACATGTATAGAACACAAAGAAAGGAATGCTTGTGTAACTTACATAAAAAGCGGTGACGGTGCCGGCAGAGTTTCCGGAGACAAGTTTGAGATGCATATCTATCTTTGCAAACAGATACTTATTTCGGGATTGTGTGCCCGAGCCGGAGAACTGGTCGAGGGAGAGAGAAAGAAGCTCCCCATTGTTGAGTATCTGAGCACGATCATCGCCCCAAGGGGTGTCAAAATCTTCGTAGAAGTCACCAGCCGTGACAACCATGAGTAAACTACCCACAAGAACTACAATTAGCAACACAGTTGAAACTCTTGAATAACTAGCCATTTTTTCCTTTGACTGGTCAATGGGTTTGGGGGGGATTGGGTGTAGGGGGAAGTTATGATTTTCGAAAAATGAGAGCTCTTTACTGACCATTTATATAGGGATCAAGTGGGTTTTTTTTTTTTGTTTTTTTTGGTCGTGGGGGAGGGGGATATGGTAGTGGAAATCATGTTGCTGAAGAGTGTGGCTGTACAACAGCTGGCCTGGCTGTGGCATAAATAACTATTAGAATAAAAATATATTTAAATTCTATTTAATAAATGTATCTGGCTGTTCTTGGTCCAATTTAAGCCATCAAATGTGGTTTCGAAGGATTGATCTTTTGAGGAAGGCGTTAGCTACTCCTTGAGGGGATGAACACTCCCCAGTTGGGTGTGTTCCTGCTTATTGCCTACTCTTTTTCCAATGACAAATTTTGAGTAACATTTACTAGAGTCATCATAAATTGTTTCTATCTAATATGATATTGATTGTAGGATTAAAATTAAAAGTATATATTTTTTGTCAGTTTAGTCCTCGTTATATTAATTTTATCAATTTGATTCATAAAGTATTCAATCTGTGTCACTTTGGTCCTTAATCAGATAATTCGTTAATTTTTTTACGGAAGTGACTACGTATCATATTGTTATGTGGTATCACATGTCCAACACCTAAGCATTATGTCAAAAACTTAACGATCCGTCTATGTAATGACCAAAATGATATAAATTGAATACTTTAGGGACTAAATTGAAAAAAATGATACAATGAAAACTAAATTGACAAAAAATATATAATTTAAGGACCAAAATTACTATTAACCCTTTATTTTAATCATTTGCCAGTTTTAGAACTAAAAACTACTATTAAAAGCTCATGCATTTGACCACATGCATAAAGGAAAAAACTTTTTGGTAACCATAAAACTTGGTCTTTCAAATTTGAGATAGGCTTGAAGCTTGAAGGAGTACTTGTTTGGAGTTGCAAAACAACACTACTAGGAGAAACATGACAACACCGATCATCATTGTAGATAATACTACTCACTCTAGCATCTAGAGCAAAACCAGAGTCTTTGATTATAGCACCCACAGAAATTAATAGACCCCAGAGGATGCCAAGGATCAAACCAAATGAAAATGGAGCGACCATTGCCAATCTTGTAATTAATTAAACGAAGAAATTCAGCTCTGAGCCTAAGGATTTTCCTCCAAACTCAAGAAGAGTTTTGAGGGATTTTCACGGTCTAGAAGCATCTCCTTTTCAATGGATATGTGTGGGTCCATGTAACCCATATGGGGTTAGGAGCTTTTATAATCACATTCAAGAGAAACCTCATGATAGCGATTTTTATAACACTCAAATTTATATCCAGGCATTAACTATTTAACAATCATTAAATCATGAGAGCACACTACCTGAGTCATTAATATAATAGATAACAAAATAAATCACAAATCCAATATAATAACTTCTTAAGGTTACATCCAAAATTAAAGTAATAAAACTCCAACCAACTAACTAACAAAAACTACAGATATTGTTTCATCATCATAGTGCAAAATTTATAAACTAAAGAGAACATCTTTAAGAATACACTTTCGGATCCACGTCATGATCCGTCTAAAAAATCCCAATCCACCTATTCACTTAGAGTTTATATATTTCTCAATGCCAAAATTTGAAAAATATTTATATCGTAAGATAAGCAAACAAATCCAGTAGAAAAAAATCATCTCAAACCCAAACAAGTTTTAGAAATCATGAAAACGCATCAACCATAGTTTGTAAAATAACATATATCATTTTGAATTAAAACAATATCAGTTAACGATCTCAAGTACCTTCGAGAAATAAGAGTGCCCCCTATAAGATCATACCTTTAGGAAAGAGGACTACGTCCTTTAAGAATATTTTGCCTTATAATTTGAAATAATTTTTAATAAAAATTTGTTATGAATTTATCAAGTTCTGAGTTTATTGAACCCATCCTACTGTCACGGCAAGGAGGCAAAAATCCTGATAGAGATAGAAACTTAAATCAAGCGTAGCCACCCAATCAGATCTAGGCCGAAGGTTAGGCATGACAATATAAACCAAATAGGTAGTGATCTGAGTCCAATTGGATCAACAGGTCGGTGCGTATATGCAAACAAGCACTTTGAAAAAAGGCCCATGAGGGCCAAGTCTTCTTAGAGAGATTTACAAGTATTGAAAGGTCCCTAGCTAGGTGCTAAGGACCGAACTCTTTGAAGAAAAGTTGAGCAAAGAGCCATAACTTCTTAGAACTAAAAATTTTTCTAAGTGTTGAAAGATCTCTAGCTAGGTGCTAAGGACCGAACTATTTGAAGAGAAATCGAGCAAAGGGCCATAACTTCATAGAGTTTAAAAAATTTTCTAAGTGTAGAAAGGTACCTAGCAAGGTGCTAAGGACCAAACTCTTTGAAGAGAGGCTTAGCAAAGGGCTATAACTTCTTGGAGCGTATTAATTTTTTTCTAAGTGTTGAAAGATCCCTAACTAGCTGCTAAGGACTAAACTCTTTGAAGTGAGGCCGAGCAAAAGGCTATAAGTTCTTAGAGCGTAAAATTTTTTTGAAGTGTTGAAAGGTCCCTAACTAGGTGCTAAGGACCGAACTCTTTGAAGATAGGCCAAGCAAAGAGCCATAACTTCTTAGAGCGTAAAATGTTTTCTATGTGTTGAAAGGTCCCTAGTTAGGTGCTAAGGACCGAACTCTTTGAAGAGAGGCCAAACAACTAGCCACAACTTCTTTGAGTATAATTTTTTTTCTTAGTGTTGAAAGGTCTCTAACTAGATGCTAAGGACCGAGAACTCTTTGAAAAAAAGTTCAAGCAAAGAACCATAACTTCTTAGAGCTAAAAAATTTTCTACATGTGGAAAGGTCCCTAGCTATGTGCTAAAAACCAAACCCTCTGAAGAGAGGCCGAGCACAGGGCCATAACTTCTTAGAGCATAAATTTTTTCTAAGTGTTGAAAGATCCCTATGTAGGTGCTAAGGTCTAAACCACCAAAGTAAAACAAAGAAAAAAGAAAAATTCCAAAGAAACTTGTAAAAATGATCTTCCATATATACATCAAAAAGGGAAGAGGGTTACATTTATATATATATAAAAAAAAGGAGGGAAACACAGGCGAAGCAATTATTTTATAGGAAGGAGGTGGTTCGGAGGAGCTCGTAGCATAATGACGAGTGAATAGCTCAGAGGATGGAGTCACATCCGCAGCTTTTAAGGTAGCAACCCACCCCTTTGAGAAGTATGCCTTCTCTAGAGAAGAAATTTGCATAGCCAAATCATTCTCCGCCTTCTCCATAACCTGATCAAAGGCGGAATCCTCCAAATCTTTTGGACTTGGTTTTGAAAGATTCAAATTCCTCTAAAAGTTTAGAGTGCTCAACTGGGTTTAGGAGAGCTTGGTGTTGATTGCAGACTCTAAAGCTTTGAAATCCTCCACCTCAGCAGCAAGCCTTTTGTTTTCTTTAATCAAATTTGATGTTTGAGCCTGAAGAATTAACATCTCTTAACAAAACTTGGCGTACTCTGCATCAGTGATCTCCCTCTTGGCCAACGCATCCATACGATCATAACACTTCTATGTCATCGCCTTGTCCTTTTTGGCAATCCTCACCCCGACTTCATAAATCTTTTGATGTCCCTATAAATCGCAAAGAAAAAAGTGAATGAAAAGCATAAAAAAACCATCTTCCAAAGGGAAATAGAGGGAAAAAAGAAGAAAATACCTAAATCATCTGCTGGATAGCTTATTGAGTGATTTCATCATCAAACATCACCTCGTTTACAGTCAAATCACGAGGAAGAATCACTCCTCTGGAAAAACCCACTACCACGTTAAAGTCTTCAACAACATAATCATGAGCATTAATCTCCCTCACCTTCGCCTTCAAGACTGGGTCAAATAGGGGAATCGCAAGTTCTGGGGGCAGAAGAGTATCAGATTTTGACACTTTGCATTTTGGGGGAGGGGGCATGCTTCTCAGACGAAACTAATGTAACTTCTTCCGTTGGTTCGGAATAAGGAGGGATAGGTTCCAAAAGAGTAGAAGGGAGTCTGGGCTGAATGATAGAAGCCCCAAGTTCATGTTCGGCTAAAGCCCTAGCCATTTGATCAACTGGCTCCTTGGGATTCACAATCTGCTCTAACTCGGTAGGTTTTTCCCGAGTAGGTCCTTTAGGATCAGAGGAAGCTTGAATTGGGGTAGGAGGAATTCAGGTGCACTTGAGGAAGACAGAAAGTTGAGGAAATTCCTCACCGATTTATTCTTTCCAGAAGGACCAACAACAGCCTTCTTACAGGACTGAGGAGTTTGATCTTGAGTAGCTTGGATGGATTGCCGATCACCAGAAAGGGTGGCATTGGGACAAGGAGGACCCGCAATAAAGGACGTGTAGGTTAGAGTGTACTCGAGCAAAGTATGAGCAGCTTGGCAAAAAAGAGTCTTCTTGAAGCCCCATATGTTCTGCAGTTCATCTTTTTTTACGAATCGCTCTAGGATCCTTCTCTTCATAGTTTCACCTGCAAGAAGCATATCCAGTTAGGAGAAAAATACAAGAAATATTTATAAAGAAAGTGTTTGGAAAAGGGATAAGGCATATTGTCAACAACCTAGTGCGCCTTCTTCGTAAGGATATCGATAGGAGGAACTTTCATCAGCAGCGTATTCCTAGTTACAAGAAATAAAGACAATGTAATTTTTCATGAACTTTTTTAGAATTAGAAAGGCGGGTCACAAAATAGTGGTCTTTTTTCCTCACTACAAGATAATATTTGTCTCCAGCACACTTGATAATGTGACAGAATAGGATCTCCCATAGACCCAAAGTCAATTTTAGAAGTTTGTTAAGGGCAACAATGCCCATTACTATCCTAAAGAAATTAGGACAATATTGAATGAGGCACAACTTCAATGCTGAAGCACCTTTAAGAGGAGAGGATGAAGAGGAAACTGAACACCACCCTCGGTGATGGCTCGGGTTTGGATAGAGATACATTCCTTGGTACCAATCCAGGGTTCATCAGTTCCAATGACATGAATATAGACATCGTCAGGAATCTAGTGCTTGACTCTAAAAATAGAAATGTTTGAAGGAGTAAGAGGTGAGATAAGGAGATAATATGAGAAGTAACAAAGAAACAGAAAGCGAAGAGAAAAAGAACGAGTGTAGAAACAAGAAGTCTTGCACCCATTTTTAAAGCATGAACATGAACCAAATGAAGCGCTTGAAGCTCAAAGGACAAATATTCAATGCAAGACTTGCCGTCAGAACAAAGTGAATGTCTCAAGGAGTTATGTAATGATTAACTTTGGAACATGAAACGATTGCCAAAAGAAAAAATGCCTAACACACATTTCTTGGGGGCTAGTGAAGGGGCTTAAAATTGTGCCACAAGTAGGAGACAATTAATGCATTCACGTGAGGATGATGAGACAGATCATATGGGGAAACATTAAAATAGAAGCTGAACCGAACTACGAAGGCTCGGTTCATGATGTCGAGCCGAATCAAAGAGAGCTTGGTAGTTGGAGTAAGAGTTCGATTTTGATAATGCCAAGCTCTACTCAGAACAACCTTAAACTAAGTCATGAGGGAGCACCTACAATCAAGGGATTTAGATATAAAATATAAGCACAATCATTGCCTCGAAAAGAGCTAGGTAATAGGAGTAGCATCTGGAGAGATTTCAGTAATCCCTAACAAACATCCCAAATTGATAGGAGGTGTGCCACCTTGTGTCATCAATAACGAGAACCCTAACAAAGAATGGTGACACTATATAAAGAACTGAAGGTGCATAGTAAAAGGTACGCACAACCTTCTCTGCAAAGACATTTCTTTCATACATTTACTGGCTTAAGCATCAAAATGGCTTCAATTGAAGAACTTCGGTCCTTGACTGTTTGCTCATTTTGCAGAAAAGAGAGGGCAAAACACAACGAAACCATATCCATTTACTAGCGAAAGAGGTAAATATGTTTTCACCGCTTACAATAACTATATCTATTTATATAAAAAATAAAGTTCAATCTATATTCTATTATTCTATACATGTAGTTTGTAAATTGGATTTTATTGTCAAATATATGTCTTATAAATGTCTAAAAAAACCTAGGGAGATACCTAAAAAATGATGGATAAGGTAATCAAAGAGGGATAGAATAAAACAATAAGTAGATTTAGAAATAATTAATTATTTGATAATAATTAATTATTCAATTAAATTATAAATATACAATTTAAATTTTTATACAAAAAGTATTAATTAAATATGTTCACATGCAATGCCCATGTGCAATGCTAGTATATTGTGTGAAAAGTAATATATCTATCTTCTATCTCAGACCTACTCCTTAGACAAAAATTCTAAAATTATTTTTTAAATTTAATGCTTAATTTTCCTTTTAAAAAACAAGTGTTGTGAGTTGCAACTCAGAGACCAGATCAGGTTGGCTTCGGGGCATTTGAAGTTTTAAATTTTGATGAGCTTTGATACTATGTTATTTTATATTTTGAAGTAGCAACAATATATTGGATGCATCAATGTATCGATTCTCCTATCTTGACACAGTGTAACAATTAAACCAAATATTTTTTCCTATCTCATACCCATTTCTTAGACCAAAATTTTAATTTGTTAAACATTAATGCTTAATTTGTGTCTTAAAAAACATCCCTTATGAGTTAGAGTGAACTAGCCCACGAGTTAGTTTACTGTGACTCATAAGGGATGTTTTTTGAGACCACAAATAGCTTCCCGGAAAAAAAGAACTAGCCCACGAATTGGTGTTTCTAGCTTGGGCATAGACTGTGACAGATATAGTATCAGGCCATTTTTTGAAGACCTAGGTTTAGAATATGATCTAAAAATATTTGCGAAAACTTTCTTAATCTGTATTACCAGTAAGAACAAAGAATATTCTATTAAGTCATTTGATGATGCACACAAGTGTTTATGCAAAATCAATCTAGAATGTAATGAAATATGTGATGAGGGTATGCTCAACACAATCAAACACATAGATCAGGTTATTTGGGCCATATTCTGGGTCGGGCCCGTCATTTGCCCCCTATACCCAAAGTCCAATGGGATTTGGAGGAGAGGGCATCAGTAAGAATAAACTTTGCTCTCTACTTTTTTACCCTTCCTTCTGGGTATTGACTATGGTGACTTTCAATCATTCTCCTTCTCCATGCCTCCTCTTGTTGCAAACTTTTTTCACTCCATAA
Source organism: Ilex paraguariensis (assembly GCA_963454935.2). Classification (NCBI taxonomy): domain Eukaryota; kingdom Viridiplantae; phylum Streptophyta; class Magnoliopsida; order Aquifoliales; family Aquifoliaceae; genus Ilex; species Ilex paraguariensis. The sequence continues at coordinate 709,304 of CAUOFW020002892.1, forward strand.
ACGGTCATGGTTATTTTTTTAATCTTCGTATGAGAAGCTTGTCTTTATCCTCTATTAGTTGCAGATAGAGAAAGGTGAAATATCAAGTTACAGTAAGAGAATAGAGAGTGGCATAAGAGGGCAAGGGTGCCAAAAGACTGCAAGGCGCTAGCGAGGGTGGTGAGGCACTGGGTGCAGGCAACAAAGCGTTGGGTGCTAGCGCGAGCGACGGGCTCTGAAGCTGATGGTGGCAGAAAATATGTTACCCAGTGTCCAATCGACGCAAGCGTAGTGGCAAAGTAGCCATTGAAGACGATGGTTCCAAGGTGAGCAATATTTCCAATACCATCAATATTGATGCTGAGATTGCTAGGATCGTCTCTACTTTTTCTATTCCCTTTACCATGATGTACTGCCGGGCAGAGATGGGTGAGCCGACATCTAATGACTCTTTTGGAGAAATTGTTATCTACAAAGAGGTGCTAGAGGTAGGTTTGAGATTTTTGATGACTACACTTGTGTGCTATATCTTTACACACTTGTCACTTGTGCCAAGGCGACTGGCTCCAAATGGTTGGAGAGCGTTACTAGCATTTCTTGTACTTGTTGATGGGTACAAATCATGTCTTTCTTATTTCCATTCAGTTGACATGAGGGCCAACCAACATGAGTAGATATCGAGAACTCTAATGAGGAAAGGTAGACACAGTAGGCTGTAGAGGAGGATTTGAGGGGTAGCTCGCGAGAAAGCTGCATCACTTGAGACCAAGATTTTTGCGACTTGCGAGAGAGTCACTAAGTTGGAATCTAAGACAGAGGCTGGTTGCAAGAGAGAGGCAGAATAGATCGAGCTTCTGGCGACTCGCGAGAGAACCACTAAGCTAGAGGCTGAGACTAAGGCTTCTTGCGTGAGAATAAGGGCAGAGTAGACCGAGCTTTTAGCAACTCGCAAGAGAGCCCCTAAGCTAGAGGCTAAGACTAAGGTTGCATGCATGAGCGGAGAAGGAGAGTAGGCCGAACTTTTGGCGACTCGTAAGAAAGCAGTTAAGTTAGAGGTTGAGACTGAGGCTGCTTGCGCGAAAGTAGAGGTAGAGTAGGCCGATCTTTTGGAGACTTGCGAGAGGGCGGCTAAGTTAAAGGCTGAGTCTAAGGTTGCTTGAGAGAGAGCAGAGGCATATTTGTGGGTAGCTTGCTAGAGGGCTATTAGAGTTAAGGTAGAGCTGTCGGTAACTCATGAGAGGGCTATTGGAGCTGATGTAGAACAGTGGGTAACTCATGAGAGGACTACTAGAGCAAAGGCTCACTCCTAGTAGATCGAGAGGATGAGGTAAGTTGCAGAGAAGGTTGTCCATAACTTGCAAGATAGCACCACAGACACTTTTATTGATGGTTACCAGGAATCCATGGGTAACGCTTCTGCGGCTTTTTCCAGCATAGACTTATCAAGATTTGTCCCATATGAGGAGCCAAGCGCACAAGGAGGGGGAGAAGGGGTGCCCTGGCACTGGCGTTGATGTGGGGTGCCTTGGCACGTTGGGCGAGTCATTGGGGGCGATAACCCACTTGGGTGTTGGGGCGCGGCTCCTCGAGTGTGCACAACAAGCATCAGTTGGAGAAGTTGTTGATTTTGGTTTACCAACAACTGCATAGTCTCCAATATTTGTGGTTTAAAGAAGGGGCATGCTTGCAGGGCAGGACCTCATCGTGACATGGTTGATCATTATCTTCCATTTTTTGATTAATAGATCTAGTTAAAAATAGCCATAAGAAACGGGAATACAATAGAGTGAAAACTAAATCGTTCTCACAGATGGCGCCAAAAATGATGAGCACAAAATTGATTATACAAAATCAATCTAATATGTAGTGAAATATGTAATGGGGTATGCTCAACACAATCAAACGCACAAATTAGGTGGTTTGGTCTGAACGATCTACTTCACAGGGAATGGCTACCATGGACAGAAAGTTTTATTACTCAAGGTGTGTAGAGTGCTGAGAGAAAAGTAATGCCCCCCATGTATAAGCGGGGCTTATAATTTATAAGTGAGTAAAATTTCATAAAGGCTTTGAGAGAGCCCTGATTGAGGCGTTATTCTCGTACCAGGGATCAGGGTGGTCTCTATGAGGCCGATATCATTCCGATAACGGGTGAGGTGATTCTGTGAAGCTGGCAATGTGCACTCCCATGACTGCGTTCTACGGATTCCTTTCCTAAATTAGAGATCCTCACATTGTAACTAAGTCTTTGTTGGTCTGCATCTCTAATATGAGTTTGGTTTGCATATGTGATTTAAGCCTGATTTATGCCGAACCCATTATCGTTAAAGACATTTGCTGAATATTTGTTAGTAAATTGGTCCTTCTCCCACACGTCATTTTTTTATGTGAAAATTAGAAGTGAGTCTTCCTAGATGTACTTGTTTGGAGATAAATCCTGCAAGAAAATTTATAAGGGGCTAAGTCCATGTTTAAAATTATATGTAATCACTAAAGTCCACTTTTTTTTTTATCTCAAAAATACCCTTCCTTGAAAGGAAGTTAATCTTTTATCTCTCATACATATATACACTAACATTAAAAAAATAGTAACATTCAAATAAAAAAAAATTACTATGAATTTAAATAGTAAAATTCAAATTCATGTTACTATTTTTTTTTATTATGTTAATATTCATGTAACTGTTTTTGTTGAGTATGTTACTGTTCATGTACTATTATTTTTGAGAATATTACTATTTTTGTTGATCATGTAACTACTATTATTTTCTTAAATATTAATATTCAATGTTACCGTTTTATCTTTTTTTTTTTTTAATATTACTATTGTTTATATTTGAATGACATTTGAATTTGAGAGAAATAATTATTGTTAAGTATGTTATAGTTTTTGTTAAGTATGTTACTATTTTTGTTGAACATGTTAAATATTTTTGTTGAACATGTTACTGTTATTATTTTTTTAAAATATTAATATTGAATGTTTCAATTTTTTTTATATTTAAATGTTACTATTTTTTTGTGTTTAAATGTATTATTTTTTGTGTCCAAATGATAATTTATTTTGTATTTGAATGTTACTATTCCTATATATAGATAGAAAAGAGAGAGGAAAAATTTTAATGTTAGTCAAACTCTTAACCTATATATGGATATAGATAGATATGAGAGAGAAAAGATTTTAATGATAGTCACACTCCTAAGATTTATGAGTTTTTAATTTTTAGTTTTATTTCACTTCTAAAGGGATTAGATAGTATGGTAAAATTGACAAAAAACAGACTTCATAACAAATAAGTTTTTTTGACGGACTTAAATCCAAACAAGTCCATATAGGGGGACCGACCTCCAAATTTCCCTTTTTTTTATTTATTTTTTATCCTTCAGCTAATCAGCGCCTTTTTTAGGAGTTTATAACAATAATGTTCCATTGGTTTGGCTTTTTAATTTCAAATTTCGTTCATTCAAATATCAACTCATTATTCAAACGTTTTCTAAAATCTTCGTTGGTCTTCATAACATGCAACTCCATCAGCGAATTTCTTCGTCCTATTCGTTGCTTCTGAAAAGGTGCTATGTTTTTCTTTCGTGAGTTTATGATTGTTATTCATCAATATTTTTCAACAAAATTGGTTTGAATTTCATTTTCATGTGCACTGCACGAATTTTTAAATATAGCTTTATACAAAATCTGTATTAGATATCAGTTTCGTGTTCGTTCAAACGTTCTCCGTTTTCATCGGATTATATGTTTGTTATTGTTACTATGTCTTTTTGCCACAATTTTAGTTGTCTGTTGAAATTATCACATGTTTTTTGATTTCAGGTTACTATTTATAGTTACGTCCTTGTTTGGTTTAGTTTGTCTTATATTTTACTTGTTACTATGATGTTAATTTCTAATCGAGATTTAGTAAGTAGTTGGTATTGTTCATTCTAGCTTGTCACTGTCAATTTTTTGTTGCAAGTATGTTCTTTTCATTGACATACACATAAATATTTGAATTTTTCGGTTTTGCTATGATGTTTAATGTGTCATTGTGTGTTTATTCATTGTTTTTGACCTATCATTGTGATTTTTTTTGGGTTATGTGTTATATTTGTAACTGTCTAATACTGTGGTGCATTTTATACATTATTTATTGTCCTTCTGATGTATGATAGTAATCAGTTATTGTGAGATAATGGAATTTTTGTGTTTTGCATTAAACACATACTGTCACAGTGACCGGGTTGTAACCATGACACAAATGTCAACATGTCACAGTGGTAGTTCAAAATCTTAGTGACATCAAAGTATTTAACGCTATTTTGAATAGTTTTTACTTGTAAAATGTTTACACACCACAAAAAAAATTGTCATAGTGACAAGATTTCACAAATTAATTTGACAACAACAAACATAAAATACCAAATTAATCATTGTCATTGCATTACAAACAAGGTGTGACATAGAGTGACAGGATCAACATGTAAGGTTCTTTCATTTTTGACATATTAAATGAAAATAATTTGATAAATTTTCATGAAATTAGATTTTTTGTATGTTAATGTTTTTGGTATGAAACCCTAGATAATTGAAAAGTTGAAAAACATAGTGGCAGGTTTATGAAGAAACATTAAAACCGTCTTATTTCTTACCTTAACTTTTTGAAATTTCCTGAGCTATGTTGAACAACTTGAATATTGGTATTTATTTCTTTTATTCGAAACCCTTTCTTTTTTTGAGAAGATGTTCGTTGCAGTGACAGACGTAACACATTAGAGATTTTTGTTTCTTTTAAACGAATTGTGGAAATCGTTTGTGAATGATTTTGAACGTTTATTGTGAACTGGAGGTAGTTTTTTTTTTTAAGCAAAATTTTAGTGATCGTGTGTACGTTTCTTGCAATATTATCGGAGATTTCATCGCTATTTTGAAAAAGCTGGAACTCGTATAGTGAAGGTCATTTCTGTCTTTTTCTGTGCATTGTCCTTGATGACCCAACTATTCACTCTTTGTTCTTATTGACCCTGAAGTCAGTCATAGTAGACCGGCCACCGAAAAAGTCAAAATATTTCAGTTTAGTGGGTTGGTTTCACTGGCCGAGAGTGCCATCTGGCCCATGACCAGCACCATGCGTCAATAAAAAAAAAAAACCAGAATTAATGGCATACCAAATTATCATTCAAACCAATAAAGACGACTTTATATAACCACAATAAATGAAAGTATATAATAAGGGCCGAGTTATTCTCACCCTTTAAATATCATTTCTCACTCTATTTAATTTTTTAGTTTTAAACTAAGTTCACCCTATCTGTACTCAACCCAGTAGTACGAAACCATTGATAAAAAAGTGAATAGTTAATTAAAAATTCTTAATATTCACTTATAGTCAAACATAACATTATACATAAAAAATATTCGTAATAAGCATCAAGCAAAAAATAGCATATAAGAATATAAACTATTGTTAAGAATGCGGATTAAAATCTTGAAATACAATACATGTACATGAAACATTCTATTTAAAAGCTTAATTGTAGTCTTCCTTTAAAACTGCATCAATTCACTCCGTACTTGATCCAATAGATTATGCATCTACTCTTATCAAGAATGTAATTGATAATATTTATTCTCCATCAAAAAATATTGTAACGTAACTAAAAATAAAGGGATAAAAGAAATAGAGTTAAAAATTTGACTAGACAAACACAAGTATGTGTCTCAAATGGGAGAGAAGAGGAAATCTTGGGGGAGGAAGACATAGTTTGTGGTTAGAATGTATAATGGATGAGAAGAAAATGGGATGGGTTTCGTTAGTAATGTGTGAGGACAGATGGGGTGGACTTAGTCATTACTGAGATGAATAAAGATGAAGTAAACTAAATATTTTGAGATTAAAAAGTTAAATGGGGGTGAAAAAGATATATAAGGGGTCAGAATAGTCCACCCTATAATAAAAGTGGTTCATTAGCAAAACTGTCAATATTGAATTGTTGATTATAACATCGACCTCCAAGAGGGACCGGCATTGCTAATAGGTAAAGTCAAAACTAGGCAAAATATAAAATTTTGTACACCATTTTTCTTTTTTCTTTTTATTGCTCAAGACAAAATATAGAACGAATAAAGTCTAAGTTCATCCTGCACAACTAGAATGAGTATTTGAACATTGCTACATTTATCAAAATGTTTACCAATTTTTGTTTATGAAATTAGTGCGGATGATCAGATTAATAGATTGATCCCAACTCTCATTAACAATTCAATCCTTAGGATTTTGTCATGTCATTTTGGTGTACAAACAATTAGTGTAGAAATGCACAATTTTAATTTAAGTATTCATATGAATGGCGTTAGCTTTGGTATTTGTGACAAGAGAACCCAAACTTGAAATAATATAATGCCACTTTCCAAATAAATAAATAGATGTGACCTAACTAATAACATTTAAAAATCATAAGCGCATAGCTAAAATACTATTAAATAAATCAAAACAAACATATCTACCATAAAATACTATTAAATAAATCAAAACAAACATATCCACCATCATTTATATCTATATCTATACTACTTCTAAAAGTGTGGTATTTGAAAAACCATTTAATTTCATATTTCACCCCTGATAAATCCTATAAAGTCAATTGCATTGCATCCTTCATCCATTAGCTTTAACCTATCTATAAGTTTTAGATGGTAAAGATGTGCATTGAATATATCAATTAATCTCACATCACTAATGCAAAAGTATTCAATGTGCAATGAAAAAAAATTATAAAATAGAATTTGAACCATTCATGCCCCACCTTTTCACTTACTGATCTACTGAAATTAGAATGTCAAATAAGGAAAAGTAATTGTTATTGAACTGCAGAATTTGTATAGAAAAAAGAACTTTTGGAGTTTCGTAACTCCATGGGTGAGAAGTTGGTAAACAGGCCAAAATCTTGAAACGTTTTTCTGGAACAAAGTTAAAAATAGAGGCGGTGCCCTTTAAGCATGGTGATCTAGATGAAGCCTACGCCAAATTTTCTTCTTCTCTTTTGCAATTGCCGACCACAAATTGACTATCAAATCATTTTTATGTGGTGTAGAAGTTTTGATGATTTTCACTAATTGGTTTATTTCTTCATATGTTCTTTAATTTTGTAATGGAAAAGGAGATGAATTGGCAACTCTGATCCTGTTTTTATTGTCACCAATCTTCATCCACAATGACATTGTTTCTATCAAATACAATTTTCAGGAGGTCGATCAAGGTTGACGTGCTCTTTGCGGAGATCTACACTCATTGGTGACGGGGCAAGATGCTATCCAGACAAATAGAAAATCTGGTTCTGTATGCTCCTTATAGCCATATTCCAAAGATTGACCTGTGTAGTGACTAATAGTCCAAATAATCTAAATAATTTTTTAGCTTGTATAAGTTCAGCGTTTTCAAATGCATTGCATTGGTTGCCTTTTATTTTTTATTTCATGCATTCAAGAAGTTCTTGCTATATATGCATATAGTACCGTGTTTATCAACGGGTCTTTGATCCAATGATACTCTTTACCTTGTGAATGATTTGTTTTCTTGAGGTCAAGGGTATAAACCCCCTTTCCCCCTCCCCATCCCCTAAGCTATTAATTATTTTCATCAAAGAAGTTTGATACATAAATATTAGTGGGGAATTAGCAGTGTTTCTCTCATTTGGATTAAGAAAATTGATTAATACTTCACATATGAATTTTGAATTTCGTAACATTAAATTTCCGTCATTCGCTGCTAAACTTGTGGCTTTAGATTTGACTTTTAACCAAATATTTTAGGGGGTAAAATCTTGAAAACGTACGTATTTTTTCGTTTGAAAACATAAATTGCAGAAAGAGATGTAAGCAAGGCTGCTATTTTAGCGTGCTTATTCTTATTGAAATATTATGTTTTTCTTTCAAGAAAATTCTAACTTGTCTACCTTTAGTCGATAATATAAAGTGGAGTGAAGGTGTGCTCATGTGCTTTGTTCTTTATTGGCAGAAATTGATTCCTATTGTAACAATTAGATGTTATGTTATCTAATTTTAACCAAAATTTTGAAAAGCTAATAAGGCATGTAATCTCTATGGACCCGGTTTAATTGATAATCCTGTCAATAAAATTGTTGTACATTCCATCATGCTACCTGAAACAGTTGAGGAATTGTAGAGATTAATTGAAAATGGCACATCAAGAAGATAAAACGCAAAGCTCCATTAACAATAATTTGTGCATTTGTACATAAAATTATTGTGCTTTTATGTTGATATTTGAATTTTCTATTAATTACATTCACGAAATCATTTGTACTGTTGGTTGCATTGGGCTCTTTAGAATGACGATTGTCCTTACTTAATGGTCTATCCGTTTGGCTCTTTAAATCTGCATAAATATTTACGACAATGGTAAAAGTGTCTAATTCTTTACATAACTAAATCGTGCTTTTTAATTCAAAAGTCACTAAACATATTTGTCAGCACTGTTTGGGAATATCACCGCGTATGCCCTTAAACACTCCTTCCCAACAGAAAAGCCTCATGAAAATCCTTTGCTCTCACACACCATTATATTACATTCTCTCACTTCTTCTTCTACTTCTTTAAAAGCGTTATACTTTGTTATTTCAATGTATATAACATGCTAAGGTAAACTCAATGGCTTTTTGACTAAATAAAATTCAGTAACTTTGAACTGTTGCTTATTAGATTAATAATTGAACTATAAGTGTAGTGTGACAACCAATTCATGTCAAAAAAACATAATGCTTTCAAGGCAAAAAACGATATATTCACGTGCAACGCACGTGGAGCATTACTAGTCTAACTAAAATCCTCCAAAAACATAAATCAAGCATTAAAAGTTTACATCCAAACTTATTAAAACAAAATAATTATCCTTAATCTAACTAAATAAAGTAACATTCATAAAATATTGTTCAATCATTAAAATTCAGTTATTTTAAGCTAGCAAGACCATCCTTATGCCTCAATTTCTATATCCACATCCTGATCCGCTTCGACATCTCAACAAACAAATTTGAAAAAAGTAAGGAAGGAGTGAGCATAACTAGCTCATTAGGAAAACTTTCTCAAACCTAAAAAATAGATAAAATAGGTAGGTCTCAATTTACAAAATAACATATAACTTTTGAAGTAAAACATGTGACATTATAATGATCTTAAGGTTTGATATATAAGCAGAAAATTCATAAAAAAGTAGAATCATTCTCAAAGCAAAAGATCATAACAAGAATATCTCATGTATGTAAGCTGATTAGCAAGTATTTACACACCGAATATATTTGGTACACAAATCTGCACCTTCTAAATCAAACCTCACATGGCAATAACATTTTAGGAAGTTATACTGATGCATTAGTATTTAACGAATTCTTCCCTTCCCATGAATACTATACTAACTCTCAACATTGAACCCCCGTGAATGAATAATGGTTTAAAATCCCGCAACTATGAGTGATAAAAAACCTTCGAACCTCTCAAGATAAAAAACACGTCTAAACACTCTATGATATAAGTTTAAATGCAATCCAATTTCATCACACCCACTCATACGAGACACTATGTTCATACTTTTCAATAACATTTACGCGTACTGATGATGTACAAATTGAGTTTGTACACCACCTGTTAGATGAACAGTAATTAAAGTAGAAAAAGATAATAACTAAGATGAGACAAGGATTATAGTGGTTCGGTCAACATGACCTACGTCCATTTTGAATGGCTAGGATCACCAAGGAATTTTGTTACTTTAAGTGTGTAGGAGAGCGGAGAGTTACAAGCTGAGAGAGGGAGAGGATAGATGTGCTCGACTAAATGTGATCTGCCACCCAAGTATTAGTAGGGCTTACAATTTATAGTCGTCTCTTAACAGATTATAATGACTTAATAGTAACTAAGTGAGTATTCTGGTGGAGCTAGCGATCTCTTCTCAACGGGCGAGAGAGTTATGATGCTCTCCACGAGATTCGATCAAAGAATGAGGTGGGTGTGGAATCTTTTCAAGCAGTGAGGATAAGGCTTTTGGGATGACCCTTGCATGCTTCCCTGCTGATGTAGCTCCTCGAGCTTTATGAGCTTGACCAGGGCGTGGACCACTTTGGGCACTAGATCTCTTGGAGTTGGGCTCTTAATTTAAACTGAGCTTGCATCATGGGCTAGGTCCCTTGGGCTTGACCCATCATTTGCCTCTCAATACTCTATGTCCAATGAAATTTAGAGAGGAGGGCATAGTCACAGCCATAGGCTCTGTATCTTGTAAGGCTCGTCGAGAGTTTCGATTTTATATATTATGAGCCCTATTTAGAATAACAAAGAAAAAGTTACGGTCAAAATAGCGAGCAGGCAATTGGGCGCACTGTTTTGGGCATCAATCTGAGCATCGATCTGAGCAAGAAGGCAGTTCTATGTGCCAATCTCGATGATCAGGCAGCTGGGCGTGCGGTCCTAGGTGCCAATTTGGGCATGCAGGCAGTTCTAGGAGATGATCTGGGCAATCAAGCTGCTGGGCGTGTGGTCCTGGGCACCAATCTAGACTTGCAGGCAACTGATTCTTTGAGCTCTTGAAGTCCACTTTCCAATGCCACAAGAATAAGCAATCAGACATGAGAGTAAAAAGTTATGACAAAAATATTAAGGTATTTTAAATTCCTTCTTATTCGAATTTTTTCCAAAATATGTTTAAACCCTATAACACCTCCACAACTTTAATACATCCCATATCTCATACCTCAAGGTTTCTTGAATTTTCGAATTCCATGGTAACATTATTTTTGACCTAAAAATATTTAAAAACTTACCTAACTACCCTAATCAAGATTAAACACATATGAAACTAAATTTGACTCGAAAGTTAATACGTGTGAAACTTAAACTTCATGATCATTCTTTCAATAACTATTTAAAGTTTCTACCATTATTTTGATTATCTCATAAAAATTATTAAGATAATATTGGGGTTAATAGTTCTTTTGGTCATTAAAATATTCACTTTTTGTTAGTTTGATTTTTAAAGTATTCAATTCGTGTTTAAATGATCCCTAGGTAAACAAATCATTAAATTTTTAACGGAATAATCATGTATTAGGTATGTTATACCATCTAAAAAAATGACATGTGGTCACTTCTTTTAAAAAAACTTGTCGAATTATCTGTTGATGTGTCTTGTATTCCACATGAAGTACAAGACCTTGTCGCATGAGTAATTTGAGTTGGAACCAATTACTAAAATTTGTCTATTGGTGGGACTTATTTTTGATCAAATCCTAACCCCTGAATCTAGAGATTCAGGGCCAGGAAAGATATATATTCTAACAAACACATTCAAAGCTATCTGATGTGGAATAGTCCAGTCCCTCGACACCCCCACATGATTACCACGGCAGGGCATCTGGCCCAAAGTGGTGGGACTTATCAATTGAAGAAGTTTTGGCTTGCAAGTCTTCTTTGGCATCAAGTGGAAGAGTTGGTTTAGTCCAACACGTAATTGACTTCAAAAGGTCAATTTGGCTTAGGAGATTCTGAGGCGTAATTGACTTCAATATATGGTTTTGTTCTAGAGCAATATTAGATTTTTCGGTCCTCTCCAACAGCGATGTCAATACTTCTCTAAATTATAAATTTGATTTGCTCCATTTTGTTTGTCCAATAATTATTATAATATTGGAATAGATCGTGTTGATATTCTCTTTCCTTCGTTTTGAGAATTTTATAATTGGCAACCTTTCAAATAGTAAAATCTTGCTGCTATTTTTCATTCGTGGACATAAGTTTGCTTTTTGAGTAGAATTATGTAAATTTTTGTGTTCAATTTTTCTATTTTATTCCATTTTATTTTGTTTGTGGTCTTTGTTCATATCATTATCTGATTAGGGACACGAATTGAAACTTTAGGAACAAAATTAATATAATGAGGACCAAACTGACAAAACAAACATATTTTAGGAACTAAAAGTGCTATTAATCCATAATATTATCTATATTTAATTATAGTATGAGGTCTTGTAATCCATCCTCGTAAAAGAAAGTTTTGTCCACAAAATTTAATCATCAACATTACTTCCCCTAAGTTTCATTCTTACTATCACCTCATGTCTCAATTTCCGACTATCCATTATCCTGAATAATTATGTGCGATTCTCCAACAAGTTTATTATCACACATCACTTGTAGATCATCCACTTAATTGTCTACTCACTATGCTTTGGTTCATCCTTTGTCATGTTAACCTTATCATTATGGTCGTTTACCATGGAAATTTTGTACTCGTGCTTCCATTCTCTATATTCCCATCCAAACTATTCCCCGGTACAAAGATCCCAACATGGCACGACTCATGACATGATGTGTCCAAAGTCGTGCATGACCTTGTTCACTCAAGTCTCACTAGTGAGCCCAATGATACTCATCTCAAAAGAATCGTACAAAAAGTTTTAGAAGCTTTCTTTTCCATTTTAATTAATGTATCTATCATTAGACTCTACTTTGGACCATTCAATCCTATAACGAATGACGTGATTCAATGATCACCGTGATATTCCATTGGGTGATATCTATCGATTCTCACTTCCCCAATTATACTTCTCATCTCCTATGGGGGATGACAACTAATGGTTAATCCCAATAATATTTATTCCAACCAACATTTTTGTTGCACAGTTTTACACCAAATATAGTTAGCAAATTCAGATCTCCAAGTGAACAAAGTTGGAACTAGCAATCGATAAAGATTACCCAAAGGTTCGAAGGGTTTTGTAAAGATATATCGATTTTCCTCCATGTCTACAATTGGAAAGTTACCATACATTTCTTTGAATTATTACTTCCAAATCATCTATTGCTACAATTCATCATTCCCTTCCAAGTGTAATTTTATTAAATAACAAAGTATAATACTTGAGCTAAGCTCAAGTTATATCTTCATATTATTCACTAATTCTATTAACACTAATTATTTTCTCCATCTCCATTTATTCATTCTCGATCTCTAACCTTGAGTTAGAGCTACCAAGCACTGTAATAAATCTCTTGCAACTTTTGCAAGCCTCTTCATTCTATTCACGTTATATATAATCTTGAATCCCCTTGATTCAATCCGATACAAATATAGTTCAGGAATTGTAGAAGAGATTCGAAGAAGGCAACTACCAGCCAAGTGAATACTGAACTGCTATTTGACAGTGGCTTTGAAGTTTGACTATATATTTGCCAGTTGCCAAATGGCATGGTTGTAAAGTAATATGCCGTAGTTGCCTTTCTAAACAGTACCGACGCCAAATTCCTCCGATTTGCAGTATAGGTTTCTTCTCTTTTGTTGATTTTCTGTAGCAACTAAAGTGCACCATCTAATTTTCAAGAAAAGTTTATCCAAACTAAAAACCTAAAAATGTTGCAGTTTATGTGGTTAAATAACATTATTGTTACCTTAATTGATAGACTTCTTAAGTGAGACGATATCACCTTCCATCTTTAGATTAGGGTATCGTGTTAGATTTTAGGTTGTTTTTGTCTATTTTGTGGTTTGCCCTTTTGGTTGGTTTATACTCTTTATGTGTACATGCATGTACAACTAAATCATCAATGCCCCCAAAATTTCAATTTTCCAAGTTCTTAGTTAAATTCCAGTACCTTTTTATTGGAAATACTGTTTGGCTATAGAAGTCAAAATTTTATTTATTTTTGAACGAAGTTGGCACGTCCATCTTCAATTATCTTATTTAATCATTCCATGTTATCTCTTGGTCTTTAACCAACTTATCTTATAATTCTTTCCCCTGACAAGTTATACAATTTAGATGGAGGATAGACGTTATAGGAGGCTGTGACCAGTGGTGGACTGGAGGTGGAATAGAGTTAGGGGATGCTAAGATAGGGAGCGGAGGAAAATGAGCGGTGTAAGTAAGGGTATCAAAATATGACACGACTCGTTAACATAATACGACATTAGAATATTTGAATCTTACTTAAGCTACATGTTTCATAAACGAGTGGACCAAATATAACATGACACAATTAATAAATGAATTAAGTGTAGCTGAAGTCAATCAAAAAAAATACATGACATGACTCATTTATATACTGATCGATTATACACGAATCATACACGACATGATCCCCAAATAATACAACTGGTTAGACATAATTAATAAATGAATCGGATAAAGGTGAAATATTTTTTGACATAAATTTGCTAAGACCTTACACGAACCCGTCACAACAGACACGATTGACAGGGTTAAGTATAAGTGGGAGTAGACACAAATAATTTTAATTTTTTAATAACATTCCGTGCAAAGCACGAACTACCGCTAGTATTTATAGTATTGATTTTGATTAAATAATTGAATTAAAACTCAATTAAAACTTTAACATGATTATTCTAGGCAGAACTTCTCATGTTAGGACATAGGATGTATATAAAATGTTTATCACTTCGTTAAATCCACTATTACATGTTACTCCAAAAGAGCTTTGCATGTAACGTTTTCTTTAATTTTGTTTTGCTCTGCCCACGTTTGCAAGTAACGTAAGTTTAATTAATGTCGGATTTGTAACTTCTATTTAAGTTATGTAACGCATGGGCCAGTAACGTCAAAGATGGTTTCTTTTAGTCTTTTTGCAGTGATAAATTATATAGGATGAAATCAAGTAAAACACATTATATATGACCGAGTCTCGTATAAATTCACACAAATAGACAACTTTTACAGAAACAGTACAGTAAATTAAAATAAAACTAGAATTGTCAATGAATTGTATCGTATACCAATTTTAAAACGTATGGGTTGTATCACTTCAAACGTATGGGTTGTTAAAATTGTCTAACCCTAGAAAAAATAGATTGCAGTAGACCTGCAGCATCAATGTATATTCATTTGACTCTTGTCAGGCTCCGAAATTTCGATGGACTTTTTCGACCTATTATCATTAATGGAACTTGGAAATAATCTTTGTCATTTAAGGCGTTGTCGTTTTTCATTAAGGTCCCAAAGCCATTACATAGATGAGCCTCAAGCAAAAATCTATTTTGCAGGCATGAATCATAAATATATCATCTCCATCACATCCTATCTCGTTTAATTCATTTTTTCAGAAATTTATTTGATAATAAATTAATTATTGTGTATTGTAAAAGAGTATTTCATGAGAATTAATGATTATGCTCATGAGAATATGATTGACTCTCAGCATTGAAAGAAGTCTGCTATCAATCCAATTATCATAATATATTAAGTTTTTAAATTATGTATCTAAATTATATCTCATTAATGTTAGTGATTTTTATACCTTATGAGCTTTAATGAATAATCTATTTGTCATTGAACAAAAATGAGCTAAAAAAGATTGGTGACTTGGCTTATAATTAATTATAAACAAAATACAAAAATTTTCGATAGTTTTAGAAATTTCAGTTGAAGGTTAAAATTTGTGTAACTATTACATTAATCTTATGATAAAATTGTGATAGTTAAAGATTGGGTGTTTGGGTCTCATTTTCATCATCATTCATTCACAATCGAAATATAAGATCACATTTCTTTTCGGGCAAAATGCCTAACACCCACTTGGAAAAAATATTGGGTGTAACGATTACACTAGGTAATCGTTTAATCATAGGATAACAAGTGAGCAACTGGATTTCACATAATTAAATAATTATCCATTTATATGAGATCCAGTTGCTCACTTATTATTTTATTATTAAATAGTCACACCATATCAGCGTGATGACAACAATTACGTCAAATATTTTTTTATCCCTGGTTACGGCTAAAATGCCTAAAACACAAATTTTAATTTATTTATTTTTTTCCAAATGCACTCTCTCACATGTGTAATAATATAAATTATTTATAAAAAATAAAAACATATATACTAGGGTGTCCCAATGCAAAGGACATTTTTTTACCATGGTTAAGATCTTAAGTATAAATCGTAATATTAACCGTCTAATCTAAATAATTTTAACCGTTATCATATTTTAAGTTGTGTTTTACTAAGTTATGTTACAACATATATATTCTTGTTTTTTGGAACGAGATTAATTTTTTAAAATAATTTAAAATTTTAAACTAACGATAATTAATTTAATACGTTAACCTAGTGATGTTCGCCCACATAGTTCAAACACAAACATTATTATACCTGAGAATGATTAATTATTTTTACATAGTATTTCTCTTATTTTTATTGCTACCATATCTATCAACTAACCTATTAATAAAAATAATTAATATTTCTTTTTTGGTCACACATTAGTATAGGAAAAGAGACGAGGTGTAAACTTGCAATCTTAAAATTTTGTAGCGATGGTCTTTAGGATAGCCACAAACCTCAATTTTATTGATACAAACTATATATTAATGAGTAGTATTATTTGAGTTTAAAAATTTGACTTTTTTAATTGGAATAATACAACATGAATTTAAAACTAGACTTTATAATTAACTATTGATTTTACTATAAGTTAAACTATTTATTGGAATTCATTATCTATTCAATTATTGTATAGTATTACTTTATGTTCATATAGCGTTACTCTATTCTTTGTGATGTTCGAATTAATTGTGAACTCTATTAAATATTATAATTTATTCTTTATCTAATAATTTTAATAAAATTATATTATCATGCCAACAATTAAATTTAATTTTTAAGCATGACTAGGATTAGTCATATTAATGACTAATACGGCTGAGAGTGTACGGTTCTAAAAAAGAAAAAAGGTCACGTGGCATTACACGTGGCCCCTGAATCTGTATTCCCACAATCTTCTTCGCCACATGGGGATTAAATGGCTCTGCCAAGTGACCAAGCCTACGAAGTGCAGTCGGCATGGGGGTACAATATGCTATTCCCAAAAAAGCTTTTCTCTCTCTCTCTCTACGTGTGTATAGCAACAGCTTAGATTATATCATCAATGGTGGTAGTGATGCAGAGTCTATAACTTCATCTCATGCTTATCTCCACGGCTGTTCACAACTCTGCATCTACTCTCTCTCCTATTTCCACTTGGCATTTTAGCAGAGGGATATTCGAAGGGCCCCTTTATCACTGCCTCGTTCTCATCCCTTCTTCACTCCTATAAAAATCTGTTCAACCCACACCCAGTCATCAACCCGACCTCTCTCTCCCTCCCTCACCCCCCCCCCCAACCCATCAGCAACATCCACAAAACTTTAAAGAATGGCTGCATTTTCCTCTTCAACTGTCATATCAATTCTGGTATTCTCTCTAATGCATGGTGCTTTCATGGGCCTTTCTGCCAGTAACTTGTACCAAAATTTTGATATTACCTGGGGGGATAGCCGTGGGAAGATGCTCCACAATGGAGAGCTTCTTACTCTCTCCCTTGACAAAGTCTCTGGCTCAGGTTTCCAATCAAAAATAAGCTATCTATTCGGGAAGATTGACATGCAGCTCAAGCTTGTCCCTGGGAACTCTGCTGGCACCGTCACTGCATACTATGTGTGTTCCCTCCATAATACTTTGTGCGTGTGTTTTTACAAATGATTATGGTACCAAGTGAGGTGCTGTACAGAAATAACTATATGACGAGGGAAAAGGGAAATTACGATTTAATTTGTGTGAAGTTAGGTCAAAATGTCAAGTTACAGATAAAAAGTAGGATCGATCATCTTATTGTATTTTAATTTCACAAAATTCAGTCATAATTTTACTTTTGTTTTGTAATAATCGATATCGTTAGGCTCCCCCTCCAATGGGTCCTCCAATTCTAGAATGGTAAGCATTTGTTCGTATTAGCACATTTAGTTAATTTTTCGAATCGACTGACTTTGCTAATGTGTACAAATCTTGATCATTCAATTGGAGAACCCCCGAGAAATAACTAATTGGTTTCGTTGTTTAATTTTATGCTAATGTGTGTATTGTAGTTATCATCACAAGGGCCAATGCATGATGAGATAGACTTTGAGTTCTTGGGGAATTTGAGTGGAGAACCGTACATTGTTCACACTAATGTGTACACCCAAGGCAAGGGTGAAAGAGAGCAGCAATTCTACTTATGGTTTGATCCCACTGCTGATTTCCACACCTATTCCATGCTATGGAATCCCCAAACCATTGTGTAAGTACTCACTTCAATGGTCTGAATTTGTATATCTCTCAAGACTTTCTAATTGGGTTAGTTGTATGTAACCGTAGTCTTAGTTAAAATGTTGATTTAATCAATTTTTGCCGTTCCTCTGTTCAGCTTCTCTGTGGATAGCACACCAATAAGGGAATTCAAGAACATGGAATCAATTGGTGTTCCATTCCCAAAGAACCAACCTATGAAGCTCTACTCTAGCCTTTGGAATGCAGACCAATGGGCCACAAGAGGTGGGTTGGTGAAGACAGACTGGACTCAAGCTCCATTCACTGCTTCCTACAGGAACTTCAATGCAAATCCATGGCTATCTCAGAAATTGGACGCAGCCAGTGAAGAAAAGCTCAAATGGATTCAGAGGAAGTACATGATCTACAATTATTGCACTGATGCAAAGAGATTTCCTCAGGGGTTTCCTCCTGAATGCCAATAATGTCTAAGGGGAAGTCTATTGGAAAACTAGTTTCTTTTGCTTTTGTAATAATGTTCTCTTTTCTATATTTTAGTTGTATATAATAAAGTATATATCAATGCACATTTATTATAGCACTTGGTGGCTAAGTATCATTTAGTCTTATCCAAGTAAAGTGAACAAAAGGACTCGTCTGATTGCCATGTAGTTAAAAAAAAAAGGATTTTAATAGTTAATATAAGCTAATTTTGTATAAGCGGATAAAATATACGATTAAATATGTGATAAAATTAATATATTATAATCTAATGTTTGATAAGATATTGAATAAGAGTGGGATAATAGAATCTTAATTATATATTAACAAAAAAATCATCAATTTTGTTTAGTTATTAATATTTTTGTTTATTTGGTAGGTAAAATATTAAAT
>CAUOFW020002893.1:0-42520 GCA_963454935.2 Ilex paraguariensis
TTTCTGACCCTGTTGTTTCAGGTTTGCTAGCTTGGAGATTGCTGTGTCAAACTATTGCAGGAATTATCCCGTGTAATTTGACGCCGTCTGTGGGAACGAAGGCATCTTTCCCGGTAGCAATCGTTTGATGGTGAACACTCGATCTCAGGGTGAGGGAGCAAGTGTGCGTGTAAAGAACGCAAAGCCCGTCCGGCTTCCAATGGTTCTAGAGCCAGGTTCATTGGGTCAATTAGATGGGGTGGAACATTTTTCACAAAGAACGCTCCCTATGGATCAGGACCTTGGGGGGCGTGACCTCATGGCTCATGACATCGTTGAGATGGTGGAAAAGTGGATGGGTAAACGCATTAAGCAACTTGAAAGGGAAAACGTCAAGGTCCAGCAACGTCTTGATGATTTTGAGCAGTCAGCGAGCGCAGGTGAGCGTAGTCGCGGGTTCGGGGACCAGGTGCCTAGCCAGAACCTGTCCAGGCCCCCTTGGCATTGGCCCTCCAGGAAAGATTAGATTAGGCACTCGCCCGAGGGATGTAACCGCCGAGGGGGGTTCTCGGCCTCGAAGAGAAAGTCAAAATCGGGCCAGAAGGCAAGCCAGTCCTGGTGGAACCTACGCCAAGGGATACCCGAGGGCGTTGGAGCCGCCGAATCACAAGCGGAGTCCACACCCCGAAGGCCTCGAGAAGAAAGATCAAAAAAGGATCCTAGGGTCCACTTTGTTGCTTATTGCAACCATGAACCCGAGGTCTACTCTGACGAAGTTATCTCACCGTTCGTCCGGGCTATCAGGGAGACCGAAATGCCGATGAAGTTTACCATCCCACGATTCAAAATCTATGACGGAAAAATCGATCCCGAGAGTCACCTTCGGTAATACAGATAATTAATGTCAATCTATGATACTGACCAAAAGGTATTGTGTCGAGTTTTTTTTCCATGAGCCTAGGGGACACAAGCATGAGGTGGTATGAAAACCTTGCTCCTGAGAACGTTAAGTCCTGGAAATAATTGATGGAGCTCTTCATAG
Source organism: Ilex paraguariensis (assembly GCA_963454935.2). Lineage (NCBI taxonomy): Eukaryota > Viridiplantae > Streptophyta > Magnoliopsida > Aquifoliales > Aquifoliaceae > Ilex > Ilex paraguariensis. The sequence goes on from CAUOFW020002893.1 coordinate 1,022, forward strand.
CTCGATTCATCACCAGTAGTAAGAAAACCAAAGGACATCGGTGCTCTGTTGATGCTTAGGTGGAAGGGGGGAGAGACACTTCGACAATATATCATCCGGTATTGGGATGAAGTGAACGAGGTGGAAGGATGTTCGGAGGCATTGGTCGCGACGTCATTTAGGCTGGGACTGTCCTGGGACACTGATTTATATAAATCGCTGACTAAGAAGGCTCCGGCGGACATGAAAGACTTGATGACTCGGATTAATAAATATGCCTGGGTAGAGGAAGAATTCGTCGCGCCCGAAAGCAGGGTCACGATACCGAGAAAAAGGGAAAGGGAGCAGCTGACCTGAAGGGGAGGGCTTGTTCCACCCCTAACTCGCCTATCCTTCTAGGGAGTGAACACGGTCTTCAATGAGCCCATTCACAGGATATTTCCAAGATTAAAAAAAAACCTACTTCAAGTGGCCCCCGAGGATGATTGGAGACCCATCGACAAGGAATGTGGCCTTTTGTTATTCGTATCATAAAGATGTCGGTCATTTGACGGAGAATTACAAGGTTTATAAATCCTTTCTCGAACAATTGGTGCGAGACGGACACCTCGGAGAATTCATCAACAGGGATTGCCTTGGCGGGTCGACGAGGGAGCGAGACGAGGTAGCACCCGTGATTAATGTTATTCATGCCTGCACAATGGAGAGGCCTACATACAACTCCCTCCGCGTCGAGTTACAGAGGGTCTCTCAAACAATCAGGGTGGTAGAAAGAGGTGAGGAGCGGCCGCCCAAGAAGTCGCGAAACGGTGTCGAGATTATCCAATTTTTTGATGCTGATCTTGGCGGGGTGGTCCTCCCCCACGAGGATGCATTGATGATCACTTTGTGGGTCGGGAAATTCGACGTCAAAAGGATCTTGGTGGACTCGGGAAGTTCTTCCGAGGTGATGTACGATTACCTCTTCCGTAAGATGGGACTCTCGTAGAGGGATCTGGAACCCATAAAGACTCCCCTCATCGGCTTCAATGGTTCCAGCGCCCTGGCCCTTGGAAAAATTACCCTCATGGTATGAGCAGGGGTGGTGACCACGCCAATGAAATTTGTGGTAGTGGACTCTGACTCTCCTTACAACGCTATTATGGGGAGATAGTGGTTATATGTGATAAAGGCGGTCTACTCATCTTATCACCAAAAGATAAAGTTTCCAACACCGCAGGGCATAATAAAAATCTGAGGTGATCAGGCGTCGACGAAAAGCTGTTTCTATGCCGCGGTAAAAACTAGAGTCAGCGGCTGCAGTCAGGAGTGTGATCCCGATGCGGTGGTTGCCAAATAGCAATCACAGAGTGATCGTCCGGGAGTGGACGAGCCCATTACAGAACCGGCCGACCGGTCTACTAAGACCTTGATTAAGATTCTCCTGAGCCCAGATAACGATGAGAAGTACTTTTTGATAGGAGAGTCACTCAGCAACGCAGAGATAAATGATATGGCCTCATTTTTACGCCACAATGTCGATGTCTTTGCGCGGACCCAGGCCAAAATGACGGGGATAAGTCCCAAGGTGATGACTCATCGGCTCCATGTGAATCCCTCATTCAAACCCGTTAGACAGAAGGCCCGGAGAGCGACACCTCATCATGCGAAGGCTGTGGATGAAGAGGTGGATAAGTTGTTGGGGGCAGGTTCCATTAAGAAGGTACAATTCCCCTAGTGGTTATCCAATATTGTGTGCGCCAAGAAGAAAGAAGGGAAATGACGAGTTTGCATGGATTTCATGGACATGAACAAGACTTGCCCCAAGGACGAGTATCCCTTGGCCAAGGTTGATCAGCTGGTAGACGCCATAGTCGGCCACAAGCGCATCACTTTTATGGATACTCAGGCTGGATATCACCAGATTCCCTTGCATGAATCAGATCAGGAAAAAACAGTGTTCATCATGCCTCGGGGGATCTATTGTTACACAGTGATGTCCTTTGGGTTGAAGAATGCTAGGGTGACTTACCAACGTTTGATGAATAAAATTTTCAAAGATCAGCTTGACGAAATGATGGAGGTGTACATTGATGACATGTTGGTCAAAAGCAAAGAGGGGGCCGACCATCTCTAGGATCTCGGGACGACATTCGCCGTCCTCTAAAATATGGCTTAAAACTAAATCCCTCAAAATGCGCTTTTGGAGTAAGCTCAGGAAAGTTTTTGGGGTATTTGATTAATCACCAGGGAATCGAGGCAAACCCCGAGCAGATACAAGCGATCTAGAATGTCCGAGCACCTAGGACCATTAAGGATGTTCAGAAATTGGCTGGGATGTTGGCAGCCCTTAACAGATTTATTTTCAAGTCGTCCGATAAGTGCAAACCATTTTTTGCCAAGTTGAGGGGGGCGGCTAAAGGGGTTTGGGACGAGGAATGCGGTCGAGCTCTGGAAGAGATCAAGGAGTACTTGAAACATTCTCCAACTTTATCCGTTTCGGTGGCAGGGGAGGTGCTTAGCCTTTACATGTCCGTATCTCGAGACGCCGTGAGTGGAGCACTGATCAGGGATAGCGAAGGGGCCCACAGACCCGTGTACTTCATAAGCAAGACCTTGTTTGACGCTGAGACAAGGTACTCTCCAATGGAGAAATCAGTCTTGGCATTGGTAATCTCGGCGAGAAAACTTCGACACTACTTTCAGGCTTATGTCATAGATGTTCTTACAGACCGACCTCTCAAGTCCATCCTTCACAGGCTCGATATGTCCGGGAGGGTTGTCAAATGGGCTGTAGAGCTTGGGGAGTTTGAAATCAGGTACAAGCCTCAAACATCAATAAAAGGACAAGTCCTAACGGACTTTATCATCGAGTTCTCTGCGTCCAAGCCCCCACCAACGTCACAGGATCTAATAGGGGACGTTTGAGATCTTCATATTGATGGATCCTCGAATGCAAGGGGGGCAGGGAAAGGTATTGTGCTAGTCAACTCAGAAGGGTTCGTCATTGAAAGGGCAATTAGATTAAAATTCAAGGCGTCCAATAACGAAGTCGAGTATGAAGCGCTGCTAGCAGAACTGGAGGCCACATGCTTGATTGGGGTTAGACACCTTCGGATCTTTTGCGATTCCCAACTGGTCGTGAACCAGGTAAATGCGGACTTCAAGGTCCGGGATAGCAGAATGAAGACATATCATGAGAAGGCAAAATCTAGGATGAAAAGTTAGAAAGAGTGAAAGTTTTCCAAATTCCTAGAGATCATAATACTCACGCTGACGCACTAGCATGCCTGGTCTCGACATTAGCCTCGGAGGTAACTCGGCGCATACTTATTGAGACCCGGGAAAGTCCAAACATAGACGAAACAAAGACCAAACAAGTGTTGCCAACCCTAATACAAACACCATCGGAATGGATGAAACCTATCATTGCATATTTAACGGAAGGAGTGCTTCCCGAAGATGTCAGAGAGGCCATGAAGATTAAGCTCAAATCTCCTAGATTCTGGATGTCAAATGATCAACAACTATACAGAATGTCGTTCTCGTGACCATTATTGCTTTGTGTCCCTGAAGACAAAGAGGAACCCCTGTTGTAAGAAATCCATGAAGGGGTGTGTGGAAGTCACACGGGTGGAAGGTCTCTAGCACACCGAGCAATGATGCAAGGATATTGGTGGTCATACATGCAGAAAGACGCGAAGAGTTATGTGCGGAAGTGCGACAAATGTCAAAAGTTTGCCCCTATTATGCGACAACCTGCTGGAGATTTGAACTTGCTGACAAGCCCTTGGCCTTTCTCACAGTGGGGGATGAATATTGTTGGACCTCTCCCAAGATCCCCACTAGGCAAAAAATTCTTACTGGTGGCAACTGATTAATTTACCAAATGGATCGAAACCAATCCCTTAAGCCATATTCGAGATGTGGAGACGAAGAAGTGCGTGTGGCAGAACGTCATTACTCAATTTGGAATCCCCAGGACTATTGTTTCTGACAGTAGGACTCAATTCAATAGTGCCCCATTTAGAGAATTCTGCTTGGGGTACGAAATATGTAATTACTATTCTATGTCAGCCTATCCCCAATATAATGGACAAGCTGAGGTGTCCAACAAAATCGTGTTGGCGGGAATCAAGAAGAGACTTAATGCGGCAAAAGGAAGATGGACCGAGAAATTACTTAACGTATTATGGGCATACAAGACCACTTCGAGGACCTCGACGGGAGAAACCCCATACGCCTTGACATATGGGGTCGAGGCTGTCATCCCCTTGGAGGTGGGACTTCCAACAATACGGAGCCGAGCCTTTAAATTGGAAAACAATGATCAAACGCTCGCTAGGGATCTCAATTTAGCTTAGGAAAGGAGGTCATCGGCATCCATCAGGCTGGCGAGGTACCAAGGGGAATTGTCACAGCAACATCGAAAGAAGGTTCGAATGAGAGATTTTCAAGTTGGAGATTTGGTACTACGAAAAAGTAGTGGGCAATACGCACGAGCCAACTGATGGGAAACTTGGTCCCAATTGGGAGGTGCCTTATAAGGTGATCTCTGTGGGGGGCATAGACGCGTATCAATTGTAAAATATGAACGGTGTCGATGTAATCCGGCTATAGAATGTATCAAATTTAAAGAAATACTACTACTAAATCAGGTTTCAGTCTTTATGATTGCATTAACACAAGCCAGGCGCTCGGTCATTAGGGGTACGACCCGAGGGGTGTAAGACTCCACCTTTGGAGCAATACCTTCAAATTATTAGCACGAGCTAGACGCTCGGTCGTTAGGGGTACAGCCTTGAGGGGTGTAAGACTCCACCTTTGAAACAATGCCTTCAAATTATTAACACGAGTCGGACGGTCAGTCACTAGGGGTATAGCCCCGAGGGGTGTAAGACTCCACCTTTGGAGCAATGCCTTCAAATTATTAACACAAGTTGGGGCGGTCGGTCGTTAAGGGTACGACCCCGAGGGGTGTAAGACTCCACCTTTGGAGCAATGCCTTCAAATTATTAACATGAGTCGGGTGCTTGGTCGTTAGGACCTCGGCCCCAAGGGGTGTAAGACTTCATCCCTATATATACTCGATCCCGAGGGGTCCAAAGACCTGGTAGCAAGTTCAACGCGTTTACTTTTATGAATTCAACGTGAAACCTTGCTACTTCAGAAGGTCATTATTGACGTAACGTCAAGGCTATTTCCTTGAAACACGCCTGATGTAGGAAAGAAAATACACTTGTAGAAAAATTAAGTTCATTACAATCAAAAAGGGGCTTTGCGTCCCCAAGCATACAAACAGTTACTAAATTCTGTACAAAGAAGAGCTACAAAGGGCTACGAAACAAATATGGGATATAGAAATGGCTACTCCCACCAGTTGCTAAGGCCCTCGGCTCCTCCTCTGTCGAGGCCTCCACGCTGCTTTTGTAGTTCGTTTCAGACCCCCAATATCTCATCTAGCTCAATATCATGCACCCCAGTAATGATTGGGGACGGAGGAGGGGGAAGATCGTCTGTTGGCTCGGTATGTGGCAAAGAGGAAAGGGCAGGAAAGGGCGGGTCAGAACTGTCGCTGAGTGTGATGGGTTTGTTCCCACCTTCGGCCCCGACCTGCCCTTCTACTTGCATGTGATCACCTAGGTCGAATCGGACTTGTTCGTCCAAGGCTTCGTCATTGGCCTCCCTTCGAAGGGTGTGCGTGGCAAACAAGTCCGAGCCTACCTCGACGTGGCAGGCATGAAGGGCGGCGTTCCAACTTTCTTTGAAAGCCTTCTTTTTGACTTCCTCGAAAGCAGGGACCATTTGGTCTTGAGTAGCCACCCACACTCTCTGACATTTCGACTGCAGCCTTTCCTGCTTTCCCGCCTTCTCTGCTGTCAAGGAGTCCACTTTGACAGTAAGATTGTTGATTACAAACTCGGACTCTTGCAGTTTGACTTCAGAGGAGGACACTCTCAGCCCGTACTCCTCAGCCTTCTTTATCATCGCAGCTTCACCCATCTTGGTCTTTTTCAGCTAGGCATGAACGACATCTTGATGGCGGATGAGCTTGGCGATGTGCTTGGTTTGGTCGCTGAGGGTCCTCTCAACCTTAAGGATATGATCGTCCTTAGTAGCTAGGGCTCGCTCGGCGTTCTTCGCCTCTTGTTTATATTCCCCAAAATGCTCAATTATGGCTTCCACCTGCTGGCTAGCCTGAAAAAAGAGGAATATTAGGAAACGACCAAAAAGGTGCGAGGAATACCCGAAAAAGTGTTAAACTTACCACCAGGTTGTTTTGGATAGTGCTCATCAGAAGCCGATTATCCGAATAGCCTTTGTATACGGCCATATCGACATCAAATTGAAACGTCCCCGCGACGGCAAGAGCCACTTCGAGGGACTAGAGGATGGAGTCGGCTTCTAAAACAGGGCGATCGGTTCTGGTCTTGGCCCGAGGAACCCACTCGCCCGAGACAGATGAGCTCGGGGCGTCATGCCGCCTCTTCACACGGTGCTCCTCAAATTATTCGGCATCCCGGGCATGCCTATCCCTTAGTCGGTCTCCCGGAGGGGGAACTTGTTGAGATTGGGGCCTTTGCCTAGTCGATACGGCTGAGTCCCTAGATGGTTGCGGACGCAACAGCGGCGGGGGCGGTTGCCTCCGAGGAGAACTAGGCGGGGGGATGATAGGGGTGGTGTTGGAAGTCCTGGCCAATCTAGCGAGCCTGGCTCTTCTTTGCGTGACGTAGGCTTCCATTGTAGCAGCGGTGATTGGTGGCGGATTAAACATTTCAGGCGCAAAGGGCTCGGGAGCGGGATGATTATACTCTTCTTTGGAATCTCCCTCGGATTCTTTCTCTGCCGACGAGGAATGGTCTTCCCAAACAGAAGGGTTGAAAAAAGGTGGGATCTGGGAGAATCGACTATAAGTTGGCGTGTAGCCGAGGAGAGTATGCGTCGCTCGCTCAACTGGGTCCACGGACCAAACCCTTAACAGATCAGCAAACCAAACTTGGGACCTCAAGGGTTGAGCAACGTCCCGACGATATCCTTCTGCAAAAGCATAGTAAAATCAGTGCGTCCCTCGGACCCAAGAATAGCAAAATCAAGAAGTCAGGAAGAAAACACACTTTCATCCTTCGGCACTTTGGGGCAGTACAATCTGTCATACTCAGGCCCGGTCCCTTTCTCCCAACTTTCGTCGAGCATGATCAGACCGTCTACATACCCCTTGTCCGAGTCGGGCATGTGAGTTACTAGATACATCGAGGCGTCTCGAGCTTGGAGGTAATATCGCCCCTCGGCGATTAGCCTCAGCTCGTAGCAGAATACAATTTTATCTACTCCTAAGTTGGTCCCCAATAGAGCGTTTAAGGCAACTACACCTATCATAATCCTAAAGAAGTTAACCCCACATTGAAGAGGAAATAACTTTAGTTGCATCAACACGCTCAGCAACAGGGGAAGGTTAACCCTCCCTCCATAATGGCCTTCGTCCAGAAAGCCATCATGTCCACATTTTTCATATCCCTCCTATGGTGAGTGGGGTTGAAGGGGAAAGTGAAGACAGGCTCACGGATGTGGTACCTAATCCTAAAAGCTTGGATATTCTCATCAGTCACTTGGGTTCTCCTTATCTTATGGGTAGTTCTAGCCCTAACAAACGTCTCCCCCTGGTTCTACTAGTTGTAGCCATTAGTGGGCGCTAAAATGACAAAATGTAGAGGAAATGAAGAGAGAAAAAACTCAAGTGGAAGTACTTACAAAAAGGTGGTCTTTAAAAAGAAAGCTCGGAGGACGAAGAAAACTCGGAAGAGAACAGATGAGCACTCGGGGTCTGATTGCTGAAGAGAGGCTGAGGATGCAAAAGTTCTGAGAAGGTATGAAAACCTTCTATTTATATTGCCTTACAGGGAGCGGGAATCGAAAAATTGGGTCATCATTAGGGCATTTGAAAAGGGCGGCACCTGACGTGCAAGTAACCGTCACTATTAATAAGGCGTGATGATTGAACCCCTAATCTCTTTACGCCACTTGTCTTATACTGCGAAAAGGATGGCGGCTGAGGGGCAGTTGGTGAGACTCTAGGTGGCTCTACAGCCCCCAGGTTGACATGTGAAATAATGAAGCCGTTGAGATGTCTAAAGGGCGTCAAGGAGGTAAGTCGAGGTATGGTGACATGGAGCAGTCGAGTACGACAGCTGATATTGTATTTAATGCGATGTGACCTCTCATTTATGACGGAATGAGTAATAATGACAAGGTAAATAAATGCGCGATTGCCAGCACCTGCCCTTTGGGAATCTAGGCCTACTGTCATGATGACTAAACATTAATGGTTGATGCGCCGAGATGATGCGATCGACTCCCCCCGCGGAACTGTTCCTCCCGAGTATTCAATGCTCAGTTAATGTCGGATGTTGATATGGGGGATTTGAGTACTCGGAGGAGAGGCATAAATGCTCGGTATTTGGTCGAACATTTACCCCCCATTTTCCTAGCATTTAAGAGGAGGAGACGGGAGTAGAAAACGCTCATTACACGAGGAATGATGTGTCAGATGTAAGATATCCAGATGAGACTTGAGATCTTTGACAATCATTGTTAATTCAGGTATAAATACTCCTCAGAAAAATGGAGATAGGTACGCAAACTTGAATCAAAAAAATAGTCTATTGAGTGAAACCTTTTGACCTTATACTGACTTAAGCTTCGGAGGAGATAAGCCGGACGCTTGCCTGACTCCCCTTTTTCTGATCCTGTTATTTCAGGTTCGCCAACTTAGAGATCGCTGTCTCAAATTATTACAGAAATTATCCCGTGTACAGTAACCGTGATTTCTGTAATTGTCGAACTGGTTCGCTGACAATAATTGGTCACACAACATCAATGGGGTTTAAAATGAGGGTTTATGTTTTGAGAAAACTTCACGCACACCCCTGTAAATTGTTCTAATTTCAAGCACATCCCTCATATTATCTGAAACTCTAATGCTTCCTTTGTTCTTTATGTACCCGTTCTCTTCACATCCTTTCCCACCACTCAGGATTTATGTATTGGTGTTGGAGCAAATAGCATAATAGTTTTGATTCCTGCCGTGCTAGTTCAACTGTTAACTCATTATATATATATATATATATATATACAGATATAGATGTGTAATTTAAATTGTTAACGGGAATATTAGATAAATTTTTAATTCAAATAATTGGAAAATGATAGAGATGGGGAAAGGAGACATGGTCCAGCATATTGTTCTGAATTGTCTCAACACCACTTGGTGAATAATAGAGAAAGGTCCATTTGTGTGTAACATAATATACCCCAAAAGGGGAACATCCTTTAATGGATTCATGGAACACACCAAACAAACAAGTTACACATATTTGAGGCAAGTGGTGTGGGCTGTGTGTTATACCCTCCACATCACCAATTGCCCTCATTGTCATAGACCATGACAACACAACCCACTGTCTATTCACTGCTGGCTAACCTCATATGCAGTAAATTATTGTCAAGATTTGGACCTCAGAATTTGGGATTTGCTAGCAAACTAGTGTTGTTGCCGACAAGCTTTTCTTAGTATGTGTTTAGCTTTGGTTCAATGCAATACTATCATACCAAATATTTACTTTTTAATATTACACCAAGAAAATATCATGTTTAGTAGGATAATTTTAAAGATGAAGAATGTATTATATCGAAAGTTGTAATTTTTTGCCGTTGATTTGTATATTTTTTAAGGGTGTTAGATACAATTCCAAATAGAATGGTTGATCAAAAACGTTATAACTTTTTGTAAGAAGAAGTCTCTCACCTTTTTGATGTGATTTTGGTTGGGAAAAGAATGAATAAGAGTTGCACCGTTTTACTTACAAAATGAACAAATTGTCAAAGACCGAGGGTAGGTGGGTTGGTTGGAGACACTTTGATACTTGAGCTAATAAGGTTTATGAGAGAAAGCCAAAAAGTTTGTAGGATTCGAAGTGCATACCTTTGACTCCAGCATTATTTGGTATTTATAATGTTGAGTGGTAACAACTCTGCCATGATTTTAGCTTTTGGTACACTTTTAAAATGTTAATTATTACTCTTAAACATCAAGGTTATAATTTGCGAAAAAAAAATTACTACTAATTGAAGTAATTCATGATTGATGACAATATTTTTTGATCGATCATGAATTGCCTCAAGGAGTTATAATTTCACCTTTATAGAATGTAACTTGACATTTAAAATATATAATTTTAAATATGGTACCGAAAAAGTTTTTGGATGTTGCAGTATTATCCCATGTTTCAGTTATTATATGAGATCTACCAAATGCTAGATACAGAGGTGCAAAATAGATCGATATGAATATCACGAGTTGTCCCATAATAAAACCAGTTATTGCTAATACCTTATTCTCCATTCCTTATTCAATAATTTGAGTTTGGAGAAGAAAGAGATAAAAGAGTCTTATGGAAAATGTGGTCAGAAATCCATAATAAAGTTTGACCATAATGACCGAATTTATTATCTTCATACATAAGGGTACTAGATTATCCAGTAGAAAAGATTTAAAAATCACTACAAACATTCCCTTTTCTTTTCTTTTTTATTATAATTTTTAGATTATTATATTATAACTTTTAAACTTTTCATATACAGAAAAGAAAAAGTAAGAGATAGACTAGAAAAGACTAATGTATTTTGGTTTGAGTGTAGTTAGTGGTCATAAAAATATTTAAAAAACAAAAAAATAAAATATTAAAGAAAACTTTACATGTTTTAAAAAATGATAATACAATTGTCATTATAATGCTATCCTTTGAGCATTTACTAAAAATATTATGAAGGGTGACAATTTTCTATATAATATGTTTTATGACTTAAATCCAATACAATATCAACCTAAAAATGATACAATTATTTAACATGAATAATAAATTAATTACAAAATACATCGACAAGAAAAAAAAAATCATTTAACGAACATTGTCCATAGAACATGTCTAATTTTTTCCTATACCTTGATCTAACATGATATGAATCGTTGTAACGGATTTTTGATTTGATTTTGTTGAGATATGGATCGATTGGATATTTAATTTATGAGATTCCAGATATCAACATAAACATGACATCAAGACAAGTATATGACTTGAATGAATCTAAAAAAAATGATAATAATACGATTCAAAGTTAACATCATAAAATTAAATTAGAGGAACTAAATTAACGAGTTTTTTTTTATTGTTTTCTCTAAATATCAAAATAAAAACGAAAAACATAAACGTTATTAAATGAGACCTTAAATTTACAGTTTATTCATATTATTACTTAAATTACCATTTAGGCTGAACTACTCTTTTTACTATCAAGAGTACGGTTCTTAATGTTGATAGTGAATAATTTAATTAACTGAGGGACGATATATTGAAGAAAATCTAGATCACTTTTACAACATCAAAACATCAATTTAGTTTTAGGTGCACATTAATATAAATTTTTATTTTTGAGGGTATAAATTGAGATTTTTTATATTTGAGGGTGTACACTGATACAAATTTCTATATTTAAGGGTATAAATTAAAATTTTTTATCTTTGAGAATACAAATTAAAATTTAAACGATCTTTCAGGGTACAATTTATAATTAATCCTATATTGTATACATATGTGGGGTATGTGGAATTGTGTGTGGGGCCCTTTGTTGTCGGGTTATAGTTTGACCTCGTGCGTACAGAAAAGGCTGAGCAGGCCGCACGTTGACAGCACAGGACGCAGTGTAGTGTAACAATTTCTCGTTTACAACTGTACAAGAAAACCTTAAAATTGAATTATCTTTTCATTTGCCTCACATTTATCCATATTTACATTTCCTACACCTTTATCTTTTCATTTTGGTTTTATTCGGACCACATACTGATGAGAGCGGCAATACTCCTAACCTAGTGAAAGTTTTTTTTTACAGTGGGGCCAAAATAAAACTCATTAATAATTTAAATTATTAATGTTACTATTTCTTACAAAATATCAATGCTTAATATTTTTTTATAACTATAATTTCATTTAAAGAATACCAATTGAAAGTATAATTTATATATCCCATTGTTTGAAAAAAAATCACAAATTTATTAAGATCAAACTTAGATATAAAACCAATTTAATTCAACATAAATAAATTATTCAAGCCCAATTAAATCAAAATTATTTAATCCTAAATATATTTCATGCTTGACAAATTTCAAATATTGGGTTCTAAGTCTAATTTTTTATCTACTTATTTTTCTAAAATATGAAAATACCCCTAAAGGTTTTCCTTCTATCTCTATTTTCTCATACTCAAAGACCTAACTATTAACAGTGAAATTCTAGAAGTTACAGAGTTGGTGGAATAGGGAAAATAAATTAAGCTTAAACTTTAAGCATCTTGGAAATTAGCATAAGTTAGCCTATGCCCTATGAACCCTAAGCATCTTAGGTTTTTCTACCACTAAAAAGGACTTCATAACAAGTATTGGCCTTGATACATTAATTTTTTCTCTAGGTAAAATGATCAATTCACTGTATTAATCAACCTTGCATTATGGATCAAAACTAAATGACTAGTGGCTTATACGTAATAGGCTTACACTTAATACGACTTTAAATATTTTTCGATTTGTGTACGTCGAAATTGATTAGTCTAAATGAACGATGGCGAGAGAAAAAGAGTGGAAGGAAAAAAAAGAAGAAGATCAAACCATGGACATGCCATTGGACACCTGTTGTCTACAGTGAAGTGCATTCCTCGACTTAAAAAAAAAGGTTGTATGACCAAAGTTTGATAATTTCTCGATTCTTTCTTGAAGGAATTTATGTCAATGAACATATGTCATTGTCACATGTGAGATGGATTGAATTTATTCAAAATTAAAAAAAAAAAGAAAAGAAAAAGAAAAAGTTAAAAAAAAAAAGAGAAGGAAAGAAAAGAGGAAAGGAAGAGAAATCATATGTGAAGGCCAAGTGCAAGGTTTTCCAAGAATTGAGGGGCTCTAATCAAATTCAAAAAAAATATGAGGGCATCATTGCAAAAGAAAGAAAATTCTAAAGGACACCCTTTGAATCCAATTTCCTTATGGTAATAGTACACAGACTTAAAAAATAGATTTAAAAATTAGATTTGATAATTTCAATTATTGAATAGATAATGAGTCCCAATAAATATTGAAATTTATAATAAAATTAATAGTTAAAATTATCAATATAATTTTTAAATCAACTATTTAAGTCGACATAGCGTTACATTTTTCTTATTGGTTCTTATTTGGTCTGATTGAGACGCTAAAAATGGCAAAGAAACCATACCATTACCACCTCCACCATCTCTCTCAACCTTCCATTTGTTAGGTCTGTCAGTAGTTTTAGGAGCCAAGCCCGGAGACAGAGAACAATGTGGGTGTTGAATCTCTGGTTCACACCACATCAATCAAAGAAAAAAGAGTTGAACAAAAAAGTTAGTAACAGAACATCAATGAAAACAATCTTCAAACAAAAAAAAAGCCAGTCATTGGTGGTTCCTTTCCAACCTTTTGCTTTTCCATCAATCTAACAGCTTCTATTTTCGAAAATCTCAAGCACCCATTTCGCCAAAAAACACAGAAACACACGCCCATTTTGGCGTGTGAATAGAGAGATTCATTGCTGGTTGTGTTTGGTTCTGAACCCATTGTTGGGTCTCTGGGTTGTTGCAGAAATGGTGGTTGGCTTGGTCTTGAGTTTCACATTGATGCTACAGAGACAGCTTGATCTTGGTTAAGGAAGAAAACCCAGAAAGAGAAGGTGGAGAAAGAAGGTTTTCTAGAGAGAGAAAGTGTGAAGGGGAGAGAGAATGAGCAAAGAACTGGGCGGCATTGTGAAGGCCTGGGAAGTAACTGTACGTAAATCACAAGCAGTTGCAAAGAAAAGGTCTAATAGCATTTTCCCCACAATGTCAGTGGCTCATGTGGACGACGACGTTTGCGACGCGATTCCTGGCGAAGTCTATCATGCCGAGAAGGTGTTCGACAACGGGGACTGGTACACAGGTCAGTGGGCTGATAATTGCCCCAATGGCCATGGAAAATACTTGTGGGCAGATGGTTGTATGTATGTTGGTGATTGGCAAAGAGGGAAGACCAATGGTAAAGGTAAATTCAGCTGGCCTTCTGGTGCCACCTATGAAGGCCAATTCAAGAATGGGTATATGGATGGTGAAGGGACTTATACGGGGTCTTCCAATGATACTTACAGAGGGTATTGGGTAGTGAATATGAAACATGGGAAAGGGGTTAAGAATTATGCCAATGGGGATCACTATGAAGGCGAATGGCGCCACGGTTTGCAAAATGGACAAGGGAGGTACCAATGGAATGATGGTAATCAGTATATTGGGAGATGGAAGAATGGGAAGATGAATGGCAATGGAACATTGATTTGGGGTAATGGGAATAGATATGATGGGTGTTGGGAGGATGGATTGCCTAAAGGAAATGGTACATATAGATGGCCAGATGGGAGTTTTTATGTGGGTGTTTGGAGTAAGGACCCAAGAGAGCAGAGTGGGACTTATTACCCTTCAAGTTCACAGATGGGTCATTTTGATTGGGATCCTCAGGAGGTCTTTCTGATTGATTTGAGTGATTGTAAGGTTTGTCCTGGTGAGAAGATCTCGATATTTCCTTCACAGAAGATGGTTAATTGGACTAATATTGAAGGGGAGATGTTGCAGAAGCAGCCAATATGGAAGAATTCAAAAGGGAGTGGTGCGAGGCCAAGGAGAATGTCAGTTGATGGGAGGCTTAGCAATGATGATGCATATAGTTGGGGCTCTGATGCTGATGTTGGTTCCGATGACATTGGTTCACATTCACTGGGAGGAAGAGAAGACGTTGGTTTGGGGAATCCCCAGCTTGATGATGTGGAAACAGCAAGAGGGATACCAATTAGAATACGGGCGATGAAAAGACAGGGGGAGACGATATCAAAAGGTCATAGAAATTATGAGCTCATGCTCAATCTGCAGCTTGGAATAAGGTAATAAGAGTGGAACAAAGATAGTTTGTTACCGATTTTTTTCATCATTGTTCTGCTATAGTTCAGAAACATGGTCGTAGAAATGTTTCATACATGCTTGTGGCATTATACATTCATATAGATTTGGTTTCCTAGTGAAATTACTGCTCATGTTCAATCTGCAGCTTGGAATAAGGTAATACTTGGACTATTATACTATGTTTTATTTTTGCCATAAATGTTCTGCTGTAGTACAGAAGCATGGTCATAGAATTTGGTGTCATTCATGTTTGTGGCTTTTATATATTCATACAGATTTGGTTTCCTAATGTAACTAGATATTGCATGGGTTACGTGAACGTAAATCGAGGGATTCTAGTGTCAAATTTTCTTCAATTGATTTGTTTCAATAGTCTAAAGTTTAAGTAATCTTCTATATAGTTTAGACAAATCAAATGGATTTTAGACACCACCAAAGATATTTGTGTATAATCTTGTTCCACTGATAGTGAATGAATGCTTTTAAATCTGTAGATAAATTTCTCACAAAAACAGAATCTTCTATAAATTCAATTACAT
The DNA here is from genome assembly GCA_963454935.2 of Ilex paraguariensis. Lineage (NCBI taxonomy): Eukaryota > Viridiplantae > Streptophyta > Magnoliopsida > Aquifoliales > Aquifoliaceae > Ilex > Ilex paraguariensis. The sequence continues at coordinate 16,564 of CAUOFW020002893.1, forward strand.
AACTTCTGTTACATTTTTGTGTTTCTGTGATCATAGATGATTTTTGGGGGTGTGGGTGGTGCCTAGGGGACCATTACCCCTCCCAAAATTTCAAAATATTTTCTTGTTTGATGTATTTTACAAAATATCCCTATGATACCTAAATGTTGGTCCCCTCAGTTTTTTTCTGTAAATTCTATTGAGGGCTCAAAATTTTCATTTCGAAGTTTTAATCTACCTATAGCAACACTTGTTTTCTTTGGTCAAATTGGTGATAATGGGTAATTAAGTTAAAAATATCGTTCCTAGTGCACAAGCGTCCCACTATAACAGGCGTTTTGCAGAGCTAATTGATAGGCAACCTTACCCCATTTTGGGTCCAAGTAATCTGGTTAAAAAATTTGATACAAGTAATCTGGTTAAAAAATTTGTTTATCAAGAAGGAAGTTCCTGTTTGTCTTTTGTAGAGCTCTTAAGTGATATAAATACTACGTGGTGCTTGGTCTCCAGCTAGGATGGCTTTAGTGAATGCTTCCATTTCTCTGTCTCTCTCCCTACTCAGACCTGGATCATGTTTGCAGTCAATATGATGATATTTTCACATCTTTATCTGTATATGTTAGTCTTTCCATATGCAACTAATCTAAGGGTGCCACTAAACAGACATGCTGTAGGAAGGCCCGCTCCAGCAACATCACTTGATTTGAGGGCTAATGCTTTTGATACCAAGGAAAAATTATGGACCAGATTTCCTCCAGAGGGATCCAAACACACACCACCTCATCAATCATGTGATTTCAAATGGAAGGATTACTGTCCCTTGGTTTTCAGGTCAGGTTTGGGACACTTCATTTTCCATGAGATCAACTCATATGGGTGTTTATGTGGATGTGTTTGTTCTTACAATAAGAGTTTTTTGTTTTCTGGATGTTGTGCCTAAAATAAGAATCAAGTCAACCTCTATTTTGATGGTATGCCTGTGCCACCGAGCTGCAAGGACACTCGCCTTTTGGCCATCTTTGAACATAAGTAATTCTATTGTTAGTCGAGTTCTGCCATTATCAAAGTACATTATAGAACTCCCAAATCTATTTTGCACTCCTGCCGTTTCATTTGTTTATTTTTTTCCCACCCACCGGGAGGGGGGGGGGCAGAAATACAGTTAGGAACTGCACATAGCAAATTCCAAAATGTTAATGTTTTTACAAGACACAAATAACTTCCTTCATGTAGCTGCATGAAAGTGATTGTCCATGAGCATTCTTCACTCATTTGATACATCGGGCAAAAACAAATTATTATGGCCTGAGATGATTGATGATAAATTTGTTTTCAGGACTCTTAGGCAATTGTTTAAGGTGGATCCAGCTGATTACATGATATCCATATGTGGGAATGATGCCCTACGGGAACTCTCATCCCCTGGAAAAAGTGGAAGCTTCTTTTACTTGACCAATGATGACAAGTACATGATAAAAACCATGAAGAAGTCAGAAGTAAAAGTAAGTTCGTTTTTTAGTTTGCCTGCATTGATGATGAGTTTTTTGAGATCTGATTCATTTTCTACTCATGCTATTTCAGTCACTGAAAGCAGCTTGCTTAATGTTTGGGAACTCCCAGAATTTTGCCTGATATTGAATTATGGAAATAGTGTCTAATACAGCACCAAAATTTTGAATTTATGATCAATTCAGACAGGACAAATTTTGGTACTAATTCAGTTGATAATATAAATTAATCTGCAGTTGGAACTTAAACGTTAATATGTGCCAAATTTTTTAATGCATTTATATTTCAACACTTCCCCGCAAAATTTTTGACAAGACTTTCATAAGTAATTGCAGAGATATAGATGGCATGTGATACACTATAGCAATCTAATTTTACTCGGTCGATGCCACTGCAGGTTCTCAAAAGGATGCTTCCAGCCTATTACAATCATGTTCGAGCCTTTGAGAACACTCTAGTTACCAAATTTTTTGGTCTTCACTGTGTCAAGTTGACTGGGTCTGCCCAAAAGAAAGTAATATTGGAATTTCTGAAAAAATCACATTATAAATTTTAAGTTTATGTCAATGTTGTGAACTTTGAAATCCATGTCTGTGCTTATATCTTTGAATTTACGAGCAGGTGCGGTTTGTCATAATAGGGAACTTGTTTTGTACCGAATGTGCAATTCACAGAAGATTTGACTTGAAAGGTTCTTCCCATGGTCGAACCACTGATAAACCTGAATCTGAAATTGATGCAACAACTACCCTCAAGGACTTGGACCTCAATTTTGTCTTCAGATTACCAAAGGTTTGGTTCCAAGAATATTGCAGGTGATTTGCTTTCTTGAACATTTTGTATTCCCTTTTCTTTTGGACCATTCCTTGAAGAGTGAGTGTGTCTGTGCTGGCTTTCCAAACATTAGAAAATAAGTATGAGGTTGTACAAAGAGTAAAAGATCATTAGATCAAGTTTTCGAGCAATTATCTCAAAGGTATACTTCAAAGAGATCGAAGATGAGTTAGAGCCAATTCCTGCTTCTCCGTCCATATTTTTGCTCAAATTTCTATGGAACATAATCATTTACATTTTTATAAAATTGAATCTACAACTCTAATGCCAGTGACATATATGCTAAGTTAAATCAATTGACTGTACAAGTACATGAATTAAAAACTGATTAATGAGTTAAGTTAGTTGTTATTTGGTGAGTGAGTTGATCTAGTGTATAAATCTAAACTAGGGGATACACATGGGTAGTAAATGGCACAGCATGCTCTTGCAGAGTTTTTCTTCACACATAAAGAAATTCACTCTGTCACTTTATGCTTCCAAATACTATCGTAAACTGCAGATTATAGTGGAGTTAGGAATTGTTGCTAATATGCACTTTAATATTTCCTCTTTTATGGTAAGTTGAAGTGTTCCTCCATGCAGGCAAGTGGACAGAGACTGTGACTTTCTTGAACAGGAGAGAATCATGGATTACAGTCTTTTGCTTGGTGTTCATTTTCGAGAAACCTCGGACAATAGTGAAACAATCACGACTGAGGCTCGTTCATCTGGAGTTCGTACTCCTACTGGTTTATCTCTAACCTTTCTTGAATTACTCTCTCTCTTTACAATATTATTTGCCGAAAAGATGAAATATGTTTTAAGCTTCACTTTCAGGGACTGGTGACACAAATAATGAAGGAGCAGCTCCTAGACTTTCGAGAGCTAACATGGATCTTCTTTCTGATCCTACACGGTAAAATATAATTACGAAGACTCTTGTTTATAGAACTCAGAACATTCCAAAACAACTAAATTCACCAGGAAAAAAAAGATATGTTTTGCAGTACATGTTAGATACCTGTTAATGGCTCAAGAAGTATTAATCTACATTTCAAGTTTCGACAAACTGTTGAATTCCTGAATGAAGAAAATACTCGTTCTGTCTGCCTTGGATTGTTTTTCCTTGAGTTCATCCGGCAGCCCATTCACAGAGCACCTACAAAATTGTTGCTGAAGCTTGATTCTCAATGTGATATTGATTTGTTTTTGAGTACATCTTCTCAGCAAACAAAAGGAAAAGAGAAAAAAAAATCTCTACTATAAAGCTCCTAAGTAGATTGTTGGGGCAGAAAATTCCAGCAAGTATCGCCAAGGACAGAACCAGGATTCTATCTTGAGGGGGGCCAAACAATAGTATATTTAATAATTTTATTCAACTAGATAAGTTTTTAGCTATACAAAACCTACTAAAAATTAACTTTTATCTAATACCATTGTAAAATTCAGTTTGGGTCGTATGACCCAAAAATCAGTTCTTACCATCATAAAACTTAGTTTGTGACAATGTCATGATCCACTTATTCTCTTGTTATGATATGATGCAATGACTGAATAAATTGTCCTAAAAATATTTGTTTCATGCAATACCATCATCAAAGTAAGTTGTGAATAAAGCATTACTTTTGATATAAGCAAAATATTTAGTCTGATTTTACAAAAAATGCACACTTTTTTTAATTTTCTTTGGTCACCGTACTCATACATGTGATTGCATCTTCATAAGACTATTAGATAACAATTAATTGGTCTTTTTGTATTCACTAAGTGACTAGGCTATATATATAATGCTTTTTTAAACTTGAGGAAAAACATGGGATTTTTCAAAACGAGGGTTATAGACATTTTCATAAAGTGATAAGGCCCCTTCTTGGTTCCGTCAATGAGTATCGCTGTGCTTATGCAAGAATTATCCAAATTCACTTGTAGCCTTGGTAGTAATTGATATGTTTTCATGTTTCTCACTATTTATCAATTGAAATTTGCAGGTGGGCTTCCATTAGACTAGGTGTGGACATGCCAGCACGGGCTGAGCGAACAGTGAGAACAAACGATTGTGAGTCTCAGTTAGTTGGAGAACTAACAGGAGAGTGTTATGATGTCATCCTTTTCTTTGGCATAATCGATATACTACAGGATTATGACATTAGCAAGAAGCTTGAACATGCTTATAAATCGATACAATATGATCCAACCTCAATCTCTGCTGTTGATCCCAAGCAGTATTCCAAACGTTTTCGTGATTTCATATTCAGAGCTTTTGCTGAAGACACTTGAAGTTACAGATAGGCTCAAGTTTTCCACTTGCAGCTAGTAGCCATTCATGTGGAGCAGATCTCTGGTGGAGACAACTGTGTTCACTCAGTGAGAAGTCACAATTTGGCTATATGATGAGGCTGTTGAAGGATGAACCGTGGCTGCCAGTGTTACACAATTGTGGTATTTTGGCATTGACATCTCTGTTTTATTTATCAGCACAGGCATATGATATGTTTCACCAAAAGGTACACTACACTCTTGTAGTTTGAGCTACTCAAGCCTGTTCCAATTGTAAATGAAATATAGCTAAGGGTTAAGCTGAGAGAATTCATTTTGTACCCAAATTTTTTGTCCCTGAAGGTTTAAGAGTCTTTGGGATTTCTGCAGTGAATAAAAATGTACAGAAGGAAACAGAAAACAGAAATGCAATCAACAAAAAAACTCCCCCTCCCCTCTTTTATGAAGTGTTTATTCTACTTGTATGAGTCTATTTGTGATTTCATTTTACCATGAACAAGTGTTGGTGTTCTTGGCTGTTATTTCCCTTAAGTTATTTGACCAAGGATTGACTCGGAGACAACTCAGATGACTCGGCCGAGTCGTGTGAGACTCGGGATAATGGTATCGACTCTGAAGGTATTGTATCAGATATGATTCAGACGGCTCATATCTGTATCGGCTAATACTTTGAACCATGCAAGGGATGGTGAGTCCTTAGCCTGGGAATATTTTCTGGCAGCAGGACCCTATCTTCTTCCCAGTTTATGGGTGCACTCTTTATCTTGTGTGGAGTTTGTAAGTCCATTATTGAGAAGAAATGAAGCATATTAGAATGAGATGTGGAACTAGCAGTTCAGGGAAAATGGTCAGATTTGGATTTCATTATTGCAAATATGATCTTGATTATAAATGATCATTATTCATAACTATTGAATTGATAGTAAATCTTAGTATTTGTTGTGATCTGCAACCAATCTAATAGTTGTGATGAATTAAGTTCGTAAATTATCTTAACAAATTAGATTCAAGTAGCATTACCTTTTTTGAAGCAGATTGGGGAGAGAATTTCTAGGATGCTTGGCCAACCATTGATCGAAAAGCGAACAAATAAATAATTAAAAATTGGGTTAATTAGAGTCGAGGTAGTCATGTGAATGGATTTTATTTGGTGGACCTTATCCACTTATTTATTTACTATTGCACGATTACATATTACATCAGCTAACAATGGTAGAAGATTACTGCCAGTGTAGCCTCACCCTACATCAAAGATCCTATAGAATAGCATAATTTACAGTTCATAATCTCCAAGTATGGATATAATTTTTATTTGATCTCTCAAAGTTTTAAATTTATAATTATATCCTCAAAGTTTGAAATAAGTTTCAATTTAATCCTTATATTTAGATTTATAAACTTGTTTTTGACGAAATAGCTTCATGTGGTGGCCAATACGTCGCTTAGCCAGAAGGACATATTTGATGAAAACAAAAATTTCTTTTTTGCCTAGGATAATTTTTTTTTATTTTGTTTCATTTAATTGTGACACAAAGAAAATCTTTGAGAGAAAATGAAATATTTTTGTTGGACACATATCTATCTTCTCCACCTGAGTAACCAGGCTATTTTGGCAGAATAAATAGGAACGAGCTATAAAATACACGTCCTGAATTTGAATTTTGATAATTTTTAGAGTTAGATCATGAAAAATTTATCTTTCATGAACACCCTAGTCTCAGTATGAATGGTCACCTTTGATCGGATTGAGGAGAGAATTAGTCGAAGTGCGTGTAAACTGCCCTAGACACTCTTGTCGTCGAAAAAAAAAGAAGTGATGTTTCTAATTAGAATTTTAGTGACCAAATCAAAACTAAGTGCATACTTAAGGGTATAAAGTACAAATTGGCACTATTTATTATGAAAAAATCTACATATTTGAATTCCATTCAAACTTGTTTGCTTAAAAAAAACTTCTTTTGATTGTTATCCAATTCTTTGTTATTCAATTCAAACACAAACTTACAAGATCCCGAAAATTCTGAATGATATGATCTGGTCGGATCTATCCAAACTGTCAGTATCTTGTATATCTCTGGGTCCTCAAAAAAACTGTCAAACACTACCAAAAGCCATTCATTAAGAGGCCAATATCGATCCTATGTGTTTAGTTGTATTGGGTTGTGTTCTTCATGGGCTCATTGACAATGGGTGGGGTGGTCGCGGATTCACAGTTTCATGTACTGGCAGTTGATGATAGTGTTATTGACAGAAAACTGATTGAGAGGCTTCTGAAGATCTCTTCCTATCAAGGTATAAAAAATTAATGCTTGCACACACACAAACACACCCATTATGTATATATATACTGTGTATTCTAGAAAAAATAGATCATCATTGGCTTGTTTTGTACTGGATTTACAGATTTCTGATGGTTTTTTTTTTTCTGGATGTTTTTATTTTCTTGAATAACAGTGACTACTGTAGATTCTGGGAATGAGGCTCTCGAGTTTCTGGGTTTGCAAGACGAGGAAAACAAAGATTCAGACCTTCCCTCCGTTTGTACAGCAAATCACAATCATCGAGTATGTTTTTTTATTCTAGTTGCTTCAATCTTCTTCTTCTCTTCTCTCTCTCTCCATATATTGATACTTTTTGGTAACTTTTTTTCCCCAGAAAATTTTCATTAAATATTAAATTTCTTACAAAAAAATTCATATTGGATTATTAGCAATTTAATAAAAGTGATGTATATATGTGATTCAGAAAGTAAATACTACAGTTTTACGTGTCTCTGTCTACATACAATTAAGCTTGGAGAGGAGTAAAACTGAATAAAGTAAAAACAAAAATAACAAAAACAAATGTTACTTTGTTGCCTATGATAATTTTTTGTTTTAAAAAATAAAAAACATAAATAATTTTTATTTTTTTTGTGGTAAAAACTAAAAAAATATAAAATATGATTGATAGTCATTTATATTTAAAAAATTATACAAATAAAAATAAAAAATATTTTTAATATTATACTAAAAATCCACTGCCCAACGCTATTGTAAAACCCACCACCCAACGCCCCTACAAAACCCACATCCCAACAACCAAAAACTCATCACCAACGCCCCTGAAAACCCACAACCCAACCCCCTACAAAAACCAGCACCCAACCCACCATCGAACGCCACCAAAAATAAAACCCACCACCCAACCACAAAAAAAATTAGATAGAGAGAGAGAGGCACAAAGAGGTAGACGCGAAAAAGAGAAAGTGAAAGGAGGTGTTTTTACATTCAAGCAAGATGAAAACTCATTTTTTTGTTGTCTAAGAGGATTAAAGTTAAGATCTCATTAATTTCAATATGAAGCCTGTGTGTTTTATTTTTTTTGGTGTTTATGACAATGTTTTTTTTTTGTATTTTTAATTTTTGACCTTATTTTTAAAACAAAGTTTCTAAAACAAAAAAAAAAAAAACACATCACAAACACATTTTTTTTGAGCAAATATTGAAAAAAGAAACAGAAATAAAAGGCTACCGAACACAACTTTAGTGTAGGTGGGGAGTTAAACTAGAGTCATCACACGTGTTCGATGTCTGTGACACAAAAGAGATTAGTGGAAAAGATGGTTGATATCAAAGAACTCAAACAAGATTAGTGGAAAAGATGGTTAATATGAAAGAACTCAAACAACCTCTTAACGAAGGGACTGTCTTAGACCAGAATGCCAATGGGTCGTTCTGATAGAGTAGTATACTAAAATTTATTTTTTTTAGTGAAACTCGTTTTATTAATTAATAAAAATTTATTCTATTCATTTTATTGAAAATCTATACGTGCAAAATATTTATATTATATTTTATATATGATATGCATGTGTGTCTTTTATTTTATATTGTAGATAATTTGGTGTGTAGAGTTCAGCTTATCCACAGAAGACTAAATTATCAGATCCTTGTATAATATAAGTATATGTTCACAATCGTAGATGAAATTGGATACGCTATCAGTATGATTGTAATGTAATATTCTAACATAGTTTGTCTTGACTATAAGAGATTATTTGATGTCTCGAATTATTACACTAGTACACTTTGTGTATTAAACAGACCCATATTAAGATTATTATATTTTACTGATTTAATAAGATAATGAATACCTCATGATTATTATGATTGCTTATGCTCTTAATCCCTAAATATTTAATTGCCACATGCTTACAATATTTGTCACTTTAATTTATCAAAGAGTGAGATTCATATTGAGTCAATAAACTCAATGAATTTGGAGACGATTTTATTTGTATGGTGGAAATTAAATATTAAAGGAAACCACATCCTAGTATTTACATGAGTTGATGATGTCCTCTTGAAAAAGCTTATAAGTTTTGTCCATGTCAAACCGTGCAGGTGGATTTAATTATCCGACATGACAAATAAGTTGAGTGGTAAGGTCTCAAGGAATAAAAGAAGTCAATTAAATATAATTGTCAGTGTTTTATTTAATTGACGAACATATGTAATTTTAAACGTGGGGAGATTATTAAGTATATAATAATAAAAAGCTTGAATATAATTTTGAGATAAAACTCAAGAGATCAATAATAAGTTTTTAGTGAACTGATTTATTATTAATGGGTTGTAGGATGTTTGTTCTGGGTTGAACATAGAAATCTTAAGCCCATTGGGAGTCCGGTCCTTATTTCTCCTTAGGGTCTTTGTCGTAGCCTATATATAGACGTCTAGGTTCTCTATTTCAACATCTAATCTTTACTCACGTTTTTGAGAGAGACTAAAAGAGAGAACAAGGATTCGGAGGTCTTGACAGCCCACACTACACCTGAATTCTAACGTTGGGGGATATACGATAGAAGACCGCAAGGTTTGTCGAGCTGTAGGTGAAATTTGATACCATGTCGTTATGCTCCATTTACCGGGATTCATAACTTAACAAAATTTGGGCAGAGTTTCCTTTGTACGAGGAGCTCTATCAAAATGCAACCTGTACAACATTGACCACACCAAGTCCATTCATCCATACTCAATTGTATAGTATCGGATACTACCATAATTAAGAATAAATGTCTCAAAAGAGTCTTATATACATGCCTTTTTAATATAAAAGAAGTTTTTTTGTTTACAAAACTTATATAAGGCCAAAAGTAAACATAGACAAGGGACTGCAAGGTCAAAATAAGAGTCACAGATTGGCTCTGTCATCAAAACGGGCCCATGGCCTCGCCTTCGGTGGATGCCTGCGCGATACTTGAAAAATGTTCTCATAAAGGATGAGCCAACGCTCAATAGAGTAACTCCTATAGAGAATATCTCTCAACCTAAATATATGTGAAATGTTACATACAATAATCATTTCATGCATTCATTCAAATATGTCTATTATGAACAAATGTCATAAATCATGTCATGCTATGAGATGAGACTCATGCAAGTAATACCAACACCGAGTCTCATCCTAAGTTTCCACAACACATGCAATGTCATGCGTATGTATCCGGACATTTCATTGGTGTTATGTACACACAATGACTAATTAATTTATTTTCTTGTGTATTTGTGGGGAGATGATTTATGATATTACACCAATGGAACACCGACCATCAACGAATTTTCAGGACATTCTACCTGTGGCTCCGTTTTTGTCGTTACACTTTTCTAGAATTACACTGCCAGAAAGTATATAAACCAAGTAGGAACATGCACCTGAGAAAGAATTTAACCCTTTTTACTATCCCCGACATGTTTATCCATTTAATTTTTTGTACAACACAGTCAGACCTTGATACGACTTTCTAGAGCCCACGATCAACCATCTATGCGGTGATTGATTTCATACCATGCACACACTCCCACCCATGTCAATGCCCATGAATTTAATGCAACTCATGCATAATGTAATACAATGTGCAATTGCCTTTGGTGCAATTTACAATATCCATTACATAATGAATGCAATATAATGACATTTTCAACACAATATCAAACATGTTATGTAAGACAATTAATTCAACTAACATACTTGTATTTACCTATACATTTAAACAAACACCTAGATGACACATCTATTTACACAATTAGCATTTTTATTACTTTTAACATGATAACATGTTTATTAATTCTATAAACATAAGCACAAGTCCACCACAGATTATCATATGCTAAATAATTATTTAACATGCATATTATTTCACAATCACATAATAAATCTAATAATTTTATTAAACTTGATATGTCAGTAAAGCATAAAGTAATGTTTATGTACAATTAACATGTTTTAAACCACTAACATTAACTTACATTAAGTTAATCATAATAGGATTTTATTAATTACAAGATTAATTATAAATTCTATATTTGACTCACTAGTTACACTCGTCAAGACCTAACATGTGATATATATAGGGGTGTTAAACGTGTCGGGTTAAACAGATGACGGGTGGAAAATGTAAAAATTCATACACGACACGTTTAGTAAACGGGTAAAAAATCTCAATACGAACACGACCTGTTTAATAAACGGGTAACACGACACGACTAGTTTAACCTATTTAATTTAAAAAAATTATTTTAATAAATTTTAATACTAGACTTTTTTTATTGCCAATTGCACTTACCTCAAAAAACAGGAATTTTTAGCTAAATCTCATATCTCATAAAAAAATAAGAGTTAAAGGCTTAAAAAGAAAAACAAGAGGTCATTGCTTTTTCTAGGTAACTCAACCTTCCTTATCTCCCCTCATTTTTCAATGTGGGACAAAAACAAAAAGTATTGGTTTGCCTTTGTCTTTGAAGTGCTCCACATCTCCTCTCTTTTATCTTTGAATTACTACTTTATTTCTTTTTTCTTATTGATTTCTTTACTTCTTTTTTCTTGCTAATTTTATAAAATAATTATTAATTTATTATTATATTAATAATATTTAAATAGATAAATGTGTGATAAACGGTTTGACACGTCTCACCCAAACACGACTCGTTTATTAAACGTGTTTGGCATGTCAATCCATTTATCATCCATACCCATTAAGATCTCACCCAAATCCGTTTAATTCGTGTCGGTTAATCGTGTCGTGTCAAATTTTGACAGCCCTAGATATACACTCTTGACTTACTCATTTCATATGCCATATTTTAGGTTGAAATTACATCTAAAGAGGAAAAACTCCACCTCTCGTAACGTGAGACCACATACTATAACTCAAAGGAAGCCCAAATTTAACTTTCCAACCCTTAGGTCAATAATAATTTTTTGTTTTGGGTTTTACAATCCTAGGTATGTTTGTTTACCATTTCTGTGGCATGGGAGACGGATTGGCCATGTCACACCATGATTGTCCCCAAATGCTCGTAATACCACTCATGTCATTTTGGATAAGGATCCATTTATCATTTTGTGATAGTATGCTCGTGGTGCCACTCTCGTCTTTTGGACAAGGATCCATTTGTCATTCTGCGGCGCTATGTTCATGGTGCCACTCTCGTCTATTGGACGCAGATTTGTTGGACATTCCCATGAGAGTATGCTCACGGGCCACTCTTGTCTCTCAGACGAGGATCTATGTACCATTTTTAGCCTCAACATGCTCGCAGGTCAGGATCTATTGGACATTCCCATGACAGTATGCTCGCGGGCCACGCTTGTCTCTCATACGAGGATCTATTTACCATTTTCTGCATCAACATGCTCGCATACCACTCTTGCCTTTTTGGACAAGGAATCGTTTTGCTGCTTCCACGGTAATGGGGAAGTGCCCTTCCCTCTGCGGTGCTTGACCCCTTCTACGGTGCTTGGCCCCCTACCAATTGTGGGGTCTTGCTGGGACCCACGTAGCCACGTCAGCTCATGATCCTATGCCATTTGTCCTCTACAGTGTGGACACTTGTCTTGATTGGAAAACAAAAAGAGTATTAAAACAAACTCTATCAAACTGAACCATGGTTTTTTCACTATATATATGTTTCTTTGGTTTCATAAATTATTAGGTTTTGTTTTTAAACTTTTGCCATTGCAGGAGGTGGAAGTGGATTTGATTATTACAGATTACCGTATGCCTGGAATGACGGGCTATGATCTCTTGAGAAAGATTAAGGTTAGTTAATAAAGTTGACACTCCTATACTCAATATTCAATTCAATGATTTAATAATTTTAGTATACTTGAGCAACCAATTTCCTTCCATGTTAAATAATAATTAATAATTGTGTTACTTAGTAATTTATGCATTTGGGAAAAAAAAAATAATTATCAAAGAGGAAAAATATGTGTATTCATCTGTACATACCATATGAAACAAAATTAAAACCTTAATTTTATAGCAATAAACAAGGTTATTAACATAGTTAATAAAAGAAAAAAATTTCTTACAAAATTCGAATAATTTCTTACAAAAATTTTATTGGTTGAAGATACGAGGTCAATTATAAGTAGGTTGGTGAGAAAAAATATATCGACATCTTATCATTTAATGTAATTTTCTTCACCAGTACAATTCATACAGATACATTTGTATGAATTCAAGTAATTGAATTTTAATTAGAAAGGCCAAAATAAATTATGGGGGTGAATTTTGGACAATTTCTACATGGTTTACTTTCAAGAGTGATCTTATTAACTAGAGCTTTTATGTGATATCTATTGCAGGAATGTTCATCTTTAAGAGACATACCAGTTGTAATAATGTCCTCTGAGAACATTCCTTCAAGGATTAACAGGTAATTAAGAAAGAAAACTTACACAACTCTTTAGTAGTTCCTTTAATTCTGTCTACAAAACGACAATTCAATGCACAAAACTTCTGTTATTACACGGGGTTTAGGAAGCGTCATATGTAGTGACACAACTATGTATAAGCCATGCCCCTTCGCATTCTGTCATATATTTCTAAAAACTTTTATTGCTATTTCTTATGTTCTTAAAAAGCTCAATGTATAAGTATTTATTTCACTTAGTGTACTTAAAAGATTGATGACTTCAATTTAATAACCAAATGAGGGATATAATTACATGGATCGATGAGTACTGTTCTTATTGACGAAGACACTTGTTTGGTTGATTCTGATAACTATAGTAACATAAAAAGTAAAGGTTTTTTTTTTGTCCAAAATGGAGTTACAAATGTGACTTATATAAAAAATAATGTATTGGCTTGTGATTCATTTTTACGATAGTATCATGTGAAACTATTATTTATGAGGATAATTTATTTATAACCATAAAGTTATATTTATTATTATATAAGAAAAAAAAGACGGTGATATTGTCACAAACCAAATTTTATTATGGTACAAACCAATTCTTGGGTTTTGTGAATCAAATTAATTTTTATAATGGCATTGTATAAAATTAATTTTAATAGGTTTTTTATAAATTAAAATTTGTTGTCAACTATAATCATTGAATAATTCCGTTAAATAAATTTTTTGTCTATGTCATGATTTTGACTTCCCTCAAGATAAAATTTTAATTCCGTCCCTGATCATATGTATGCAATATTACTCTTTCTTGTTGACAAAAAATTGAGACCGAACTTGGATTGCTTGGTTGATATGATGGATCAGATGCTTGGAACAAGGGGCAGAAGAGTTCTTTCTCAAGCCAGTTCAACAAGCAGATGTGAATAAACTTAGACCACATTTACTGAAGGAAAGGTTAAGGAACAACAAGAGCAAGCTCATTGAAGAATGTCTTGGAAGTCGACCAATAAAGAAAGAAAATTTTCAGTAGTTTAAAGCCAGTCCCTCTTTGTTTTTCTTTCCTTTTTTTTTTTCATAGTTTAAGTTAATGCTTTGAATTATGTACGTTCAACAGACTGATTGATTCATTTATAGAGGAAAGTGTAAACTTTATTTGATTAAAGAGATCAATCAAACCCTAATTCCAAGATCTAGAACAATTTGATTTTCACATACTCATAATATCATAATGTAGAATTTAGAACATCATAATCAAACATATCTGGAGCCATAATCGCAAACCTTGAATTACTTGAACAAGAGTTGAACCATCCTTGGTGTAGTTCGGAAATCGGTTTTTCTCTTTTAACCTTTATCCTTAGGATACACAATTTGATGGGGCATGTGTATATTTATAGGTAGAGAGAGGACCGGTTTCCTAGTTCAACATAAACTCTACTTCTCATCAAAGTAAAATATCAGGAAACCACTTCTTCTCATTGACCAATTAGAAAATACTAGTTATACCGGTTAGATTTGGATTGATAACCTTATTATTATCTAATCCAAATTAATTATCTCATAATAATCATTAAAATCACATGTGCCAAATCAAGTGGGCCACATTAATTCTTACAGAAAGTAGTATCTTCTTTTTCTGTAAATTGACCAAAAAAAAAGAAAAAGAAATCCAATTTTGTTGGGTAATATTTAACTGGTGTATTAAAGGAATTTTCATTCTCTATTGCTAGGATTTTTAAATTATTTTAGACACGTTGCTGGCTTTATTTTTCATTGCTAGGATTTTTAAAGGGGTGTTAACATTACTCTCTTTATATTTTTATTTGTGTCTGGGACCAACTGTCCACAAGAGTGCATAGACGTAATTTTTTTTAACCAACCAAAAAAAAAAGCATAGACATAATTTTTAAGGGTGTTATTAGACTCGTCAATGAAGTGGATAGATCAGCTAATGTGATGCTGTTCTAGCTTAACCAAGTTCTTCGGTTCGAAACTTGGAAAAGTAACTGCGTTGAATTCTCGGTAGGGAGAATTTTGTCACACTTGTGGTCTTGCCCGGCTCGAATCCGGATTAGTCGGAATCCGTTGCGGCAAACAGATACTAGATGATCTAGATCAAAAAAATGAAGCGGATTTTAATTCGAATCCAAGTCAATTTAACTAAATATAGATCAATATTTTAATCTACCTACTCGAATTTGAATAATTTTCTTTAAACAAATTTGGATTTGAATACATGTAAATTCGATTCTATAAAAATTCGATCCGGTATATATAATATATATTAATAATTGAGAGAAATCATTGCACATACACACGTATTTAATTAGATTACAAATGAGATTGACATGAAATTAAACATAAATTATTGAGGTTAAAAGTTAACTTAAATCTGGTAAAATTATTAATTTTTTATAAAATTTTATTAGGATTCAAATGTTCAAATTGAATTGAGTAAACGGATCGTACATCTAATTATTAACGTAAGCAGATATAAATTAAAATTTTAAAATTCGTCGTATAAATAAATCGGATTCAGAACTCATTTAGATCAAGACAGATCTAGATTCAATTCTACGTCGTATCAAGTATCAACACCTTTTTCCTTTGTGTTGTACATTTGGACTTGGACATAGACACACATACGGTCCTTCAAACGCAAATAATTTTTTGAAGGAACATCACAGTCTATCTTCATTACATTTATAGGAATTCGTACGGTACCCTCTTAGTTTTTGAAATTATGATGTACCCCTTTTTTTTTCTTTAATTTTTCTCCCATGAAGTGCCTTTTTGCATGTGTTTTATTTAGTATATTATTATGCGTTTATATTAAATTTTTAATTATTTTATGAGTTAATAAGTTTAATTCAATTCGTTATAATTCAATCAATTATAACCTATTTATTAAGTGGGTTAAAAATAGATTAAATTTGTTTTACATTTCAACCCGATTTAAACCAACCCAACTTGCCGAGTTGTTACCTCTAGATATGGCTATGGTATCTCTCAAAAAAAAAAATTGGTGTTGTAAAAAAAATTAATTTATAGTTGGATTTTTTTGTTTTATTCACCATCATCAAATAAGTGGGTTCCATTAATATTCAATAATAAAAATTTTGCCATATTACTTAAAATGAAAAACTTGGTAAACACAACATTATTGTTTTTCTTATACACTCGAGGCGAGTTTTAGATTCGGAGTTAAGACCCAACCATTGGGAATATGCAAAGTCGGTGTTACGTGCGTGGGCCTAGATTAGTTTAGCCCCGTAGCCCCGAAATCTTAATGCTCAAACCAAACACACTCTAGTGTCATATATATTCACATCAAATTCATAAAATGGAGATTGGCGCGATCTTGGTATGACCGAGTAGTCTCGATTTTTGTAATTTTCAATATATGAATTCTCATATTGGACTTGCTTATCTTGTTCCACATTCCTACAATTTGGAAAGGACAAGAAGGGCCCTCTTTCAAGAATTTAGATACTCAAAGAGAAAATTTGATATAGATCGAATCGCACCACAATATTTGGATCGTTAGGATAGATATCGAGATAGAACGAATTGACTTTTTTAGAGCCATTTCTACATACGTGAATTTCTAAACACTCATGTCCAGTTAGGAATGACGAGACAAAATGATCCCATCGTACCCCTAATAAGGGATGCGATGACCCTGAATGGATTTTGGATAATTTCCTTTATTTAAAAATTGAAAAATGCATTTTATCCATTTGGTAATATTTTGTAGTTGAATAACTTCAATGCCTTAAGTCAGAATTGATCGCTGTTTATTTTGACTTAATCTTGGTGATTCATAGTTTTTAGCAGTATAATTAGTTTGAAAATTTTCTTTTTTGGAAAAATCTGTATTAATGATCTAATTACGTGATTAACGATAGTTCAGTTATGTTTGATTATTTTCTAATTAGTTTTATGGTTTTAATACCATTTAAACTCTTGTAAGTGACTAAGCAGCTTTTGATTATTCAATACAATTGAGAAAATTTCTCTTTTATTCTTAATTCTTCTAAAATCAACAGAGTTATTGAAGCCTTTATAACTAATATTCTATGTGAATCAACATGTATAAAGTAAGAAAATAAACCGGTATTTATGAATAAATCAACAGTTTATTTTCATTATTCATTTTTGATCATTTTTTTTACCCGCTTGCCTGCATCAGAAGCCCGACAAGATGACAAGCCCCTAGGGACATTAACATTACATAAATTTTTATTTAACTAAGCAGCAATATTTAACAGACGCAATAGGCATACAAGAATAGTTTAATAACCATTCTAACTCTTGATATCACTCACTAGACGTGTCTTCCAGAGTCTCAAAAACTATGCATCTGCGAAACCCGGAAAATTCACCTCTTTCTCAGCATCATCCCATTCAAGCTTCTTGTAAACAAAACCCTTTGCAACCCAGACATAAGCACACAAATTCAGAGCACTCAACCCTGCCAAAACCCAATAAAAGTCATCAAGATGTGCACCATTAAGATTATCACTCAGCCATTCATGCCCCAATCTTGAGCTAATGGCCTGCACAGCTGCTATAACACCAGTGCTCATGAAGCTCCCGACCCCGATTGCGCTAAGGTACGCTGCTGCACCCATGCTTCTCATCTCCTCAGGCATTTGATCATAAAACAGTTCCTGCATTCCCACAATTGTGAACACATCAGACAGCCCACACAGCATATATTGTGGTAGTAGCCACCACACACTCATAGGGACAGTCGATTTTGGCGAATCCTCGAGCCCATGGGCCTGTGCAATTCCGACCCTTTTTGCCTCTACTAGTGCTGATACAACCATGGCCAGTACTGAGAAAAAAAATCCAATGCCCATTCTTTGTAACATTGTTATGCCAGAAGGGTGTTTGGTGATGGTTTGGGCTAGGGGGACGAGTACTCGATCATAAATTAGAACCGAGACCAGTATAGTGAGGCCAGTGAACACTTGGAGTGACGCCGCGGGGAAGTGGAAGTTGTGCCCGATTGACCTGACCATTGTGCTGCCTTGTTTGGTGAAATATGTGCTTTGTTGGGCTATCACAACTGTAAACATTAAGCAACTTAACCATATGGGGATTAGGCGGATAAGAAGCTTCACTTCCTCAACTTGATTCACAGAGCTGAGCCTCCATGGATTTCTCTTCTTGGTTGATGCATCGATATCATCGATAATCATCGCTTTGTCCAAAATTCTGAAGATTTCAAGTTTACGAGATTAAACATAGAAGTTACAACCCACAAATAAGAAATAAAATTGATATTGTATTAGTGAGTTTATGTTTAATTTTGAGTTTATGAGATCAAACACTAAACTTTTTTTTTTTTGCAAGCTAGAGAGAAACTACACCAAAAGCTGTAACATATGTTAAAAGTTATACAAGCTTGATTTTAGTTCAAGAAGAGTGCTCTTTTTCTAGAATAGTTGCTATTGGCACGGGAACAGAACATTCTAATAGTTCAGTGTAAACTAAAGATTGACAAATTATGGGGGTCCATGGGCAGACCAATAGCTCCAAGGTTAGGGCCAAGGGCCATTTTTCAGCCTACTAGGTCTATCCTATTGGGCTATAAATGATAATGGCCCTAATTTTTTTGAGTGAGATTAACCTGGCCCACTAACTAGTTAAAAGCCGACGGTCTAGGCTGTGACCCACCCTGGACCATTGACTGTGATATGCAGATAGGCCCAACGCAATCCATTTGCGACCCTAGTGAAAACTCGGTAGCTCATATATGACTCCCTGTTTGTTTATATAAAAGATGAATTACATCCGCAACGAGATTTGTCGATTAATTATTCAGACTCTTTAATATTTGAAATATTATATACATACCTCTTAAAATTTGTACATGCATAACATTTAGATACCCCTGCTATAAATATATCCGTTAATAAATTACACCTAAATCCCCAGAAGTTTGTAAACATAAATTATTTAGTCCCCTTAAGTTTAAAATGTTATACTTAAGCCAGAAATACTTCAATTAAAAATAGAATATCAAATATTTTAAATTTTACAATTAAAATACATGTTCTATTATATAATTTATTAGAATAAAATCAAAAATAAAAGATCAATTTTTTCTTAAAAAATCGTAATTAGTATACAATTATATTGTCTATTAGAATTTAATTTGGTCGTTTAAACAACCAAATTAAAATATGAAACTACTCCGATTAAAACTAAAAGATATTATATTCATTGCAGTTTGACCCCTTATTTAATTGTTTTAGTTTTATTTTAATAGATAGTATAATTGTATACTAACTATGATTTTTTTTTTAAACTGGATTTTTATTTTTGATTTTATTTTAATAAATGACATAATAGAACATGAATTTGTTCTATTATGAATGGCTTGTACCACTTGTTTGATTATTTAGTTTTATTCCAATAGATAGTATACTAATTCCGATTTTTAAGAAAAAAATTGAATTTTTATTTTTGATTTTATTTCAATAAATCTAACAGAACATGAATTTTAGTTGTAAAATTTAAAATACTTAATAATCTATCTTTGATTAAATATTTTTAGTCTAAGTATAATATTTTAAACTTAAGGGATCTAAATATTATATGTCTACAAACTTTAAGGTGTGTAGGTATAATTTATTAACTGATATATTTACAGCAGGGGTCTAAGAAATCAACTTTCATACATAACAGAGGAGAAAACACTCGTTGATGAGGGAAGAGAAATTCAAAAGTGGAAACAATAAAACTGCAAAAGAGTGGGACATAAGAAATCAAGCCTTAGTTTTTTAATAAGGATTGACACTTATATCCCTTGACTAAAGAAAATTTGAGAGAATTAAAGATGACCAATTAAATTCGGCTCAATAGCGTTACGAAATACCGAATCTATCAAAGTCCTCCATATCCATGCTATTCAAAATTCCAGATAGTTGGCTCTTTAATGGCGTCACAGGCCACTTTACACACACACACACATGTATATCATTTTGGTGTAGAGCAAAAGGTCTAAGGTTGAATGGTTATCCACATTTTAGGTGAAAAAGGTAAGTAATGGACCATCCATTAAAGATAAGTGTGACACAAACTTTTCTTTTTGACAATTGCTTGTGCCGACACACAACAAACTGTTTTATGCAAAAATAAAAAGTTTTAAACCATAGCTCTATCTATCCATTGGACTCTGCCCCCAAAAGTCTAACTCTTACCGAGTATTATTGGTCAGTAAAGCAGTGGCGATTCCTCCAATTAACCAACTGTTTTTTTATTACCACCAACTTTCGTGACTTAGTGGGATAAGACCATATTGTCAACAATAGTGAATGTTCTACCTTTAATTGAGTTGATGAAGAGATTAATCGAGATACGTGTAAGATGATTCGAATATTTCAGATCATTCAACCAAAATATATATTTTGATATAATAACAAAAAATGAATTCGCGTCGTAAATCTATGTTTCATCTATATTTAGTCATTGATTGCAAAAATAATAAAGTAGAGTGAAATCGTTAAAAAAAAGAAGAGATATTTTATATGTTCACAATTTCATTGGATTAAAAGAGGAGATACATTAAAAAAATAATAATTTCTTAGTACTATATTTGAAGGCGACAGAGTTATTTCAATCTACATCTCCCACGTGGGTGGAAAGAATTTAGTCCCCATCTAGGTCTATGGAATTCTTTGTCAATTAGATTAACTTATCCTTTTTTATAGGTTTCAAACATTTATCTTTAAATGAACATAAGAGTTGTTTGAGCACGTCTAGCATAAGTGTTTTTTTTGGTTCAATAATTTGAGGTGTTCAATTCTGTTTACGTCCATTTTGATTAATTCTTTTCCTAGTCCGATCAAAGACAAATCATTCATGTCTGGACTATAGGGTATTCATGAGAAATAAATCTCTCAGAATCTGATCTTGAAACGTTGTCAAAATTTAAATTCAGGATATTTAATTTTGCAACTCATCCTTATTGTCTAGCATAAGTTTTACATCTACATGTTCGATACTACATTTCAATTCTATCTTTATAAGAGGAACATCGGCTCTAACAATTTGGTCGTTTTAACTATATTTAGTATTTTATTGTTAGCTGGCTTCTAGACGCGATAGACTGGGCGCTGAACCCACATTTTAGATTGGTAGATCCATGATCCGTTGGGTCATAAAATCGGGTCATGGGCACAACTGGTGCTAAAAAGTGGTGATTTTGACATGACACATACCTAAAACAATTTGTACGACCTAACGTTTAAACCCCACCCAAAAACCCTACTTGGCTGCCGACTACGACCTGTTTCTTACTGCGTCACAATGACCATTAAAAAAGAAAAGAAAGCAAAATGATTGTAACTTGAAGTCATACACATATTCATTGTCACAAATACTATACTTTACTCAACCAATAAATTCAAGAAGAGGTGATGATTTTTGACATAATTTGTCAAAAGACATGAATTCGATATATAATAATAAGTTAGATTTAATTATTTTTCGACACAACCTATCACAGTTTTGAATCAACATAAAAATAATAAATTAGATTTAACTATTTTATGATAGAAACTCAAAAATAATATAACCTACTAAAATAAATAATAAATAGTTAAATTTAATATTTAATAAATAGTTTGATTTTGACATGACAAGCCTATTTACTATTATAGACGTGACACATTATAGAGGTGACAATTGTGTTGTGTCGAGTTTTGTTTTGGGTTGATCGAGTTTGGTTTTGGGTTGATGTCAAGTACTAGATAACTTTAATCTAATCTGTTTAACTAATCATGTCATGCGTGTCCATCTATTTATTTTCCTGTCGTGTTTATGTTGACCCATATAATTATCACTTAATCAAATCTATGCTCATGCTTTTTTAATAAATTAAAAATTAATTTAATAAATATAATAAGAAAAATAAATAATAATATCTTTTTTTTGTACCAGCATTATGCTATTACTTGATAAAATATAATAAAAAATTAACATTTTATTCTTATAATACTATTTAAACGTATTAATCATATTAATTTTTTATTATTCGTGTTTGACACTAACCCAGTTCATTTATTATTTATGTTAACAGGTTGTGTCATATATGAGTTTACGTCGAAGGGTCAATCCTAACTCACTAATTTCGTATTAATTTCAAGTCTTATTTTCGTATTATGGTATAAATTTTCACCCCTAATTACTAATATTATATGAAATGTATGATTAATTTTTAAATTTTGTAATAAAATATTGTATAAATCAATATATTGTATGGAATTAAAATGATGGTTTTTACTAGCATAAAGTATCAAGTGGATTGTTCAAGTTGTTACAAAGGGGGTGGTATGTTTAGTTAAGTGAAAAAAAGGAATTCTGGTGTTGGATTTTTGTTTTACGGATTATTCATGTATAATCTGAATACAACACAATTAATAAGTAGGTGGGGTTAGTATTATTACACCTAACACGATTAATCAAATGACTTAAAAAAGAAAATTAATAAATATTTAATATTAATTTAAAACGACACGATTTAAATATCATTACCTGAATTGACTAGTACGTGCCAAAGTCCGGACCCTGGCTCGACCATCCACTCCAATCTCTATACTCTCATCTTCATAACAAATGCCATGACCACCATTCGCCTCCGACAAGCGCCACTTCCTTGTGGCGGCAACCACCACTTGCGCCACCCTAGTAAAAGGGCTCCCAACCGGCGCTTGTTTTCGATATGTTCCAATACCCAACAAAAATATTGCAAGAGCAATAGCCACAGCAACTGCCGGCATTCCGAATCCAACAGCCCACCCCACATAGTCCTGTACATAGATCACCACCAGCACCGCCGCTGTGGCGCCGCACACGATCCCCAAGTACCACCAGTTGAAAAATGAACTCTTGGCCGCCTTTTCCTCGGGAAAATTCTCGTCAAATTGATCTGCGGCAAAAGTTTGGACACATGGCTTGTGCCCACCTTCGCCAACTGTCAATATGTAAAGTGCTACAAAGAAAAATGCTCTGCTGTGTTCTATTGGAGTTGATGATACTGATACAGTCAGCAGAATTAGACCCTGTGAATTTAGCAGGAATCCATGATTAGAGAAGCATTCTAATTCTAAAAACTTCGTAATACAACCAAAAAATAGAAGTTAACGTTTGACCTAATGATTATCATTATAATTTTTAAATTTTAAAATCTTAGATTCGAATCGCATCGCCACCCTTATAATAATAATAATGTTTTAATATTGTCTAAAAAAAACATTATATAAACAGGTAAGACTACCATAATTTTTGTACCGAATTTACAATTTTCAAAAATCAATTGACATTTTAAAAAAAAAAAAATTAAATGTCTAGGATGCAAAAAATTCGAATAACTTAACTCATTAGTACTAAAGGTCTTACTTATTCTATCTTTTTGGGTTAACTTACCCATATTTTAATTAATTTTTTCTTCAATTTGATAAAAAATAGATTATTTATGTCGAGATTAGGATATTTATGAACTAGTCCCAAGAAATTGCTAAGATTAAAATTTAAGATATATAATTTTGCAGTTCATCTTTATTATCCCTTGAACTATTCTTTATGGTTACCTATTTATAGCAGAGGTTTGATAATTTATCACGTCGGGTGTCTTTCCATATGGATAAGTCTATGGTACCAAGAAGTCTGGTGTTACATAGTACATAGTTTGTAATCATAGATCTTGATTTGATCATTTATATAAATTAATTGTAAAAATAATATAATAAGATAACTTTACTTGTATCACATTTATTAAATTAAGTAAAAGCATAATATCAAAAAATAAATTTTGGATCGCTATCTCTCTCTAATCTACACGTGCAGAGTCCGATTAAGAAAATATTATTTAGATCTAATTTGATAACCTAATTTAACAACTTAGTAATGTATAATCATTGAATTGGTTATAGACTTTATCTAACTATAGAACTCACAACTAATCTTTCTTACATTAAAACTAGGTCCCTAAATTAGATCTATCACTTTCGATATTATACATTCACTTTTCATTCAATAAAAACACGTCGCTGTATCCGCACGCTAGCCTTTTATGTATATATATATATAACTCTATAATGTATGGACAAAATGGCTTACTCAGACTCGAGGTTTGATGGTTTATGAGTTATTCTCCCCGTTCTGGTCGTTTAAAATTTTTGTACAGGGATTAAAGAAACTATTAAATAGCTGTAATATGAATAAAAAATAATTATATAAAACTAAAATACTCTTATTCCATATGTATTGGGAAGAAAAAAATATGAAAGATATTTAGTCTTAACCTAATTTAATGCACAGAAAAATTAAAGATAAATTTAAAAAAAAAATATTAATTATATTTTAATTTTATAACACGACAAATATTATAAAATAAAAAAAATTATGTAAAACACGTATATATTTAGAAACGGAGAAATTATATTCGTGTATGAGTTCATAATATGTGGACAGAATGGCTTTGTTCTTACGAGAGGTTTGAAAGTTTATTACGTCTCTATCTCTATCTCTCTCTCACCTATCACTGGAAAGAAGAAAGGAAGATTGAGATTGAAATAGAGTCAAAATGAAAGGAAAAAGGTGAAGAAAGTGAACCCACGATGAGAATATGATGGAGGAAATAAGGATGGTATTGAATCGACCCAAGTAAGAATCAGCAACAAAAGCACCAATCAGTGGAAAGAGTGCAGAGACGCCATGCCATGTATTCACATTCTTCGCAGCCGTAGCAGTTGGTTCGCCCAAGAACATTAGTCAGGTAGGTGATGAGATTCCCCGAGACTCCATAGTAGGCGAATCTCTCAGCCACTTCCACAACTGCATGAATAAATAGTTAATACTTTACTTTTAGAGAGAGAGAGAGAGAGAGATAGAAGGGAAGCTTACAGATAATGAAAATGGCGGATTTCCAGGGACCCTTGGAAGGTTGTGTTTTGACAGAGGTGTTCTGATGATCATCACCATTGACTGGGGCTACAGTGTTATCCATTGGAGCTTGATGGAAGAATCTTGAAGAGAAGAGAAGAGACTAAATGAAACTTGAGAAAATTGAGTGGTTTTTGCCTCTATATATAGAGAGGATTTACCGTCTACTTCTCTTTATAGTCAGTGTTGTAGATTCCTTAATGGTACTCCCACATTTCTAGGCTTAGGCTATAGAACCATGGTTGGTCACAGCCCACTTGGTAAGATTTCAGTTGACGTTTACTTTGTGTGGGCATTTATTGGCAATAATGCTATTTCGTCTCAATTTGCAGCCTTAATCCATTATAAAATTTTGAGTATCTATTGGATGTAACAGCGAGACAACGTTATCCATGTAATATATATAAGGGTAATTTGTGTTTAAAGATATGATATAATGTAAATAATTTTAAAAATGATATTAGTAATTATTAGATGGTTTTATTAAAATATGTCATTATTTTATATTGTAGATAACTATTCCATGTATACAAGTGAGATTTATTTTATCTATTTGATCATTTATTATTAGATATGATATCGCGTACGATGATATAGTGATGTGCACCGTCACATCTAATATTTACTCAATTACGAGCCCCCATAAATACTAGGGTTCATTATCAATTTATTCTCATTATCAATGATTAAATAAATAAATAAATTTAAATAATATTTGTTCTTTTGTA
>CAUOFW020002894.1:0-42504 GCA_963454935.2 Ilex paraguariensis
TTATTTTTTGTGCATTTTGACTATGCTTTTAATTCCAAAATATAATTTTAAACAAAAGTTAGTGGAAAATAGTTTAAATGAAATTGTATATCTATATACATATATATAGATAGATAGATAGATAGATATGTAAGGCCCGCCCAGCAAGCTCACCTGCAAGGGCCACCCAGTAAGTGGTAGTTTTGGCTGTGGGTAGCCTACCCTAATCTGAAGCCCTAAATGAAATTGTATATCTATATATATATATATATATATATATATATATGTAAGGCCCGCCCAGCAAGCTCGCCTGCAAGGGCCACCCAGTAAGTGGTAGTTTTGGCTACGGGTAGCCTACCCTAATTCGAAGCCCTACTTGGTCTACCCAATAACTCGCCTAGGTAAAGGCCATGAGCGTACACTACCAGGCTCAACTACAAAAAAAAAAATTGCGGGCCTAGCCCACCCGAACTATGGACACCTTTAGTTGTATTATTGGATTGAGTGGTAGTATAGGTGATAAATTTGTGAGTCTTATAAATGAGTAAAATTTTATTTATTATTTAAAAATTATTAAATTTCAATGGGTTATGTTGTTATTATTTTTCTTTTCCAAAGGCATTTGGATAAGATTTTTTTTGGGCCATTCTTTTTGAATTTGGGCAATTGTTTAAGATTTTTTGTTTGTTGCGTAGTGCCTTTAGGTATGGGCAATGACTAGTCTATATAATTAGGGAGCTAGTATTGTTTATTTTGAAATTTTTGCGACTCAGATTATTTTAAAATTATTGATCAAAGGATCGAAACTTCTTCTCCAAAATTTTTTTTCACCCAAAAATTACAAGAATCCTTTCATTTTACTCGATTCTCGATTCAAAGTGATTATAATTAGGATTTGAATTAAGATGAATTTGATTGGTACTATATAAATGATATGTTCTTGCTTAAAATTAACTTTGCTTGAATGTTACGAGTATTCAAATTAAAGTCAAAGTGAAATTGATTGTAAAAATAATAATGAATAATTAAATTTAAAAAAAATATGGTGTCCCTGTGAAAGGGAATGGATAAGAATTAGTTTGTAAGTTTAAAATAGAAGTGTTAATTGAGTTGAACTTAAATTCAATTCATGATTTGACATGATTATGATTAAGACTCGAATTGAGCTGAATTTGACTATCAAGTATATAAAATATAAATTATTGCTTAAACTTAAATTCGATTGAATTTTACGAATATTCAAGTAGAACTCAAATAGAAAACTGATCTTAATTTCTCAACAAAATTTTTACATTTATGAGAATTTGCGTGAAACTTTTGGATGATTTTCGCACAAAAGTTACACAAACTCATATTGGAAAAATGGTGCATAGGTAAAGCTATGAACTTTAGATAGAAACCAACACAAAAATAAATAGTTATATTTTTTTGAAATTTGAGATAAAGTTTATTAAAAATGTTGAAATCGTGGATGTTCACTAATAATAATTATATTTTCTTAAATGTTTAAATTAATATGTTGCAATAGTTTTAGCTAGGGATGACAGTGGACCGGGTAAAAATTAGTATTCGTCCAAACTCGTCTAGTTTCGACCGAGGATGGACCATGCGTATTGGACGGTGGACGTTTACGGGGATACTTGTATAAACTCGTGTGGGGATGAAGGCGGAGATGAACTGACACTTACCCCCGCTCTGCCCCCTCCCCGCTTTACCCGTTATTATTATTATTATTATTTTATTGTGAATACAAATCTACTTATTATTGAATGATTTTTTCTTTTGGAGATTATTTTGTTTTTTTGACTTCTTTTTCATGTTTTTTGCTCGTAAAAGTGTAGATATTTGTAACACCCCAAAATTCACATTGGACAGCATTACAATCTAAAAATCATTCACATCACGAGAGCAACTAATAAGATCCATAGATAAAGATAATTTCATTCTCATACATAATATCTACAACATCATTCCCAAAAGAATATGTCACATCATGGTCATTACATCCAAAAGAATATGTTGAACTATGGCAATTACATCTAACATAATCAAATTTGAACTTGCAGTGGAATAACAAAAGGTTAGACTCTACATCGTCTCAAAAGGAATTCCTAGTCTAGTACATAGGGGAGTACAACCCTAAACATCCACTTCGGGATCCACATGCCCATCTAGTGGAGTTTTCCATTGTACCAGTTCTTCGCCTCTAAGTTCTTCATCTAAGCCAAAATTTGAAAAATATGATGTTGTAGGGGGGTGAGCACTAAGCTCTGTAGCAACATCCTCCCAAACTTGAACAAGGTTTAGAATTCATATAAAATAGTTCGGTCTCTTTTTCTAAAATATCGTATATAACTTGAAGTAAAACAGTGACAGTTTATTTGATCTCAAGTTAACGCAATGACAATAAGTTAATTGAAAAGAATAAACATGTCAGGATTAAAGAAAAATAATAAATTATACCATAACATCATTCCATATTCTCATATATGTTGGTTGTTTCTCATGAATCTACACAACAACTTTTACCTTATTCACCCATCACAATCACACAATCCCAAATATTTTAGGAAGTGCGTATACCGTCTCTCACGGCATTGATGAATCTTTCCCAGGAAAGATATACCATCCCTCAGCCTCGTGCTTACGTGAACAATAGTGGTTGCTCTCACAAACAACAAACCACTACAAGTGTTAGGAAACCATCTCACCCCTACTGGGATAGACTAACCTCTAACACTTTATAATAGTGCTCGAATGCAATTCAAGTCCATCACAACAACCATACAAGAGATGCAATAACAAACATTTTCTCAAATCACAAGAAAATCTAAAATTCCTAATTTCACAATTTGTATTACAAGAGAACAATTTAAGAAAATAAGCAAGAGATCATCAACAATCCATTTTTATTGATCATTACAAAGAACTAAAGTTTTGAATTCAAGAACAAGGGAAAAATC
This sequence comes from Ilex paraguariensis, assembly GCA_963454935.2. Taxonomy (NCBI): domain Eukaryota; kingdom Viridiplantae; phylum Streptophyta; class Magnoliopsida; order Aquifoliales; family Aquifoliaceae; genus Ilex; species Ilex paraguariensis. Next base: position 2,943 of record CAUOFW020002894.1, read on the forward strand.
AAGAGAAAAATCTATTTCTCTTGGAAACTAGGGTTTTATGACAAGAAAAAAGTTTGCATGGTTATCTAACTCTAGCTTTGTTTAAAATATGGTAATCTTTGCAGAAATAACAAGAAATTATGATTTCATATCATATATATATAAATAAAAGTGAAAACATACATATACATATGAGCCCTAGCCTTAATGGTCAAGAATAGAAGGAACCCCTACCTTGGTGTTCTTGAGAAAAAAACTAGGCTTTAATCCAATCCAATGTGCAAATCCCCTTTGATTTTGTGTTTTTCCCTCTCTTTCTTCCTCTCTAAGGTTTCCTAGGATTAGAAATGTTGAAATGGGGCTAATGGATGCGTCATTATGTATTTATAGGGTGAAAAATAGACCCCAAATTGCGACTTAAAATTTCTAGAACTTACAGAGTATAACGGTACGCAGTACCAGTACGATAAACTCTCTGGACAGTAGCGTACTGGTATGCTGTACCGGTTTGGTAACTTTCGGGGGTACCAGTACGGTCTGTTCAGTTTTGCCTGTTTCCTTTGTTTTTTATTTCCAATCCATTCTAAACCCTTCCAAAACCAACCCAAACTTATACAATATACATTTGGACATCAAACCTAGTTGGTACAAGTTCGATTACAAAAAATTTCATATATTTATTTGCTACATATTAAAATAAAAGTGTGGGGGTTTATAATATTTGTATTTTTGTGTTTTTTTTTATATCAAATTATATTATGTTACATTGTGTTGTGTTACATGATATTGTGTTGGATTTACATGGGAGACAAGCTTTTAATTATATTATGTTTGGATTATGTCGTAGATGATAAGCTTTTAATTATGTTATGATATTCTATAATTATGTTAAATTATTTAAAATGTTAGATTTATTTAGAATTTTTGATTATATTGGTTTTGGCTTGGGCTAGGGTGGGTAAGGTGGACTGGGGCGGGGGTGAAGGCCGGGGGACAGGGCAAGGGTGGGGATTACAAATTGACTTGTAGACGGGGATGTGAAACCCAAAAAAATTTGAACTTTTCTGATAAAAGGGCAAAATAGTAATTTGCCACTGTTATGGGGGATTAAAATGCATATTTCTATAGAGCTCGAATGAAGTAACGGACTTCACTGTTAGATTCTATTGCGAAATTGAGTTATCAAGTCAAATTTTGTCAAATTTCAAGATAGTCAAATTTTGCACGTTTTTTGAGACAATTGGATGACGAATGGACTTTTAAACGTCCTCAAAAATAAAAATTATAAAATTTTCTTATAATTGAATAAAATTTCAAATAAAATTAATTTAAAAAAAAACTAAAATTTAATTAAGTCGTTTCGGGTTAAAAACGAACCCGAAAGTATAAACGAGCGGTACAATGTGGACCGCGCAATTAAAAGTATAAATAGGGCTAAATAACTGAAAAATTAGATATTCTCACCCTTGTTTAGCACAACACACGTTGGAGAAGAGAGAGAAGACAGAAAATAGAAATTTCAAGCTTTCTCTCTCGATCCAAGAAGCCCCGTTGGTGTACCAAGAACGAGGGCTACGCGTACGTACCAAGAACGAGGGATTTCACCGAAGATCCAAAAGGGGAGATTTGGGAAATCAAAGGTTTTGGGGTTAAGGAGGTGCCTAGAAACTTTCTATCTTCATCTCACTCTCCAAGAGGTAGGGTTTCTCCTACCTTGGTTTATTTCCTTACCTAGATGTCATATGAAATGGGTAAGGGGAATAAATTAACCTAGGTTTCCTAGTTACTTTCGGTATAGGGGATTCATTTGTGAAATTGTGGTAATTTGATAAATGTTGTCATTGTACCTTGTGAATGACTTTGATTAATTTATGTGATAACATGAATTATTTGTTTTGGAGGTGTCTAGCCAAATGCCTATGAGGAATTTAGTTGTTATGGTATGAGTTTGTATAACATGCCATGAATTTTGTTGAGATAACATGAGTAAAGATATGTTGTCAATATGCTAACTTCATGTTGATTAGTGGTGATTATATGTAATTGATATTAATTGTCATGTTGTGTATTGAGATTGGTTAAATAGTTCATTTCACATACATTATATTTGAGCATGACATTGGTATTACAATGGTGCATCACATTGCATTTGCACGGGAGAATGCATCCATGCCATAAGTATGAGTGTGTGAGTGCATGGTTGGATCAATCACCACATTTGGTATTTTGATGGGTGGGCTCAGGAAAGTGGGGTTGAATATCCTACTGAGTCGCACGATTGCACACATGGAAAAACTTGTGTCGGGTATAGCAAGAAGAGATAGATTCCCCCTTGGGTGCAAGACTCGGCTATTGGTTTATACACTTTCGACAGTGTAAGTCCAAAAAAGTGTATCGGTGTGTGGAACCGACGGTGCAACATCAAAAGTCCACTACCCAAATAAAGACACATGGTTTTTGTTGGATAAATGATTCGTTTGATGGAAAACATCCAAAAATGAATTGGTGTTATAAACACTTAGTTTTTATCTTCAAAGATGATCATTGGATGTATTTCATCAATGACAAGAATTTTTACAATTGCATTGTATGTGTGGAGAGAGCTGGTGGAGGCTTGGGTTGATGTGCATGAGTGAGTCTCATCTCATTTCATGGCATGACATGATAGGTTCTAACATGAATTGAATATTCTTGCATTGAAATGGATATTGGTTGAGTGTTGTTGCATGTATACATTCATATGCACTTAGGTGGGGAGTAGCCCTTGTAGGAAGTATTCTACTGAGCGTTGGCTCACCCTATACAGGAAACATTTCAGGTAAAGGGCATATTCCGGTGGATGACACACATTCGAGGCCTCTAAGGTGAAGAAGAACTGGGTTGTGGCTCTTGAACCGAGTTTTATGTAAAACTTTTGGTTTAATTCTATTTTGGCATGTAAATTGTATGGAATGGGTTGTAATAGACTTGTATAAATCATGTATAATGTAGAAAATATCTTTATACATGTTTGGGATGGATTTGGAAAGGTTTTGATTGAATTGGAAATGAAAAACCGATGAAATATGAAATTCTAGACAAAACCTACCGGTAGCTAACAGGTAGTACCTGTACAGTAGGCAATAACTACTAGTAGCCAATAGGTAGTACCTGTACAGCAAACAATAACTACCGGTAGCTAAGAGGTAGTACCTGTCCAGTAGAAGGAAGCTACCGGTAGCTCACAGGTAGAATTTCTACTGGTAGTTATAACAAACACCTACCGGTAACTCTTTCAAAAACCTGAAAAATCCAAAATTGTTTTGCTAACCTTTTGAACTTTGTTCTCTTTAGTTTCAATGATATAAATGGACATTAAAAGAGGTATGTTGAGGCTTATTGGACCTCTGTTGAATCAAATGATTAAAGAGACACGAGTTATACGTGTAAGCTATGATCCCGGTTACAAGAATGTGATAGACGTTATGTCGAGCCATGCGACATTCACGGGTATTTTCGCGGGTTGACGGATGGTCAACGAGATCCCCAATTTTAGGGGCGTCACAGGGGATGTGGATGAAAACTATACCTGTTAACGGGGATGGATAAAGTTTTTTAAAGTGGTACAGGGATGGAGATTACAACCCACACCCCCGCTTCAGTCCACTGCCATACCTAGTTGTAAACAAATATTTGTAATTTTTTACGAGTAACATAATGCCTTTAGGCATAAACAATAATTAGTTCATCTACAACTTTGTCTATGTAGTTTTTCCAATCAAATTTTCTATATTGTCTATTCTAAGCCTAAAGAAAAATTTTGTAATGACTCTATTATATCAGGAGAAGCATAACATTTTGCATATGATGTCACACTATCATGAGAATTTTTTTATTTTTTTTTATGGTGAGTAACCTCTCTAAGGTAGGACAACATTAGAGTTACCCCTACAAAGCAAAACCCTATATACCTGCAACCACAAATGAATCACTCATGAGAAACCCATAGAAGTGGTTTATTGGTTGAATCTAATTTTCGGTAATTTAGGGTCTCATGTTCAATTCATTCACACTCTTTAAGAGTCTTAGCTCAAGTCACGATGATAATCACTAAACTTGAAGGAATAATCGATATAAACTTAAATACCACATAGAAAAAAAAATCTAATGATGAGAACAAATTTAAACACCGTAAATAATAGGTTTTACTGAATGTTTATGTTTATGTAGATATATACTACAACCCGACTTACGTCATGTCTCACCCATTGATTATCATAAACTTTTTAATTTACTAGTAATGCATCACCACGTGCGTTGCACGTAAATAATTTTTTCAAAAAAAATTAATAAATAAATATTTGTTATATGTACTTAAATTAAATATCATCTTAAGTTTACCAAACTTATTTTTTTATCTCTCATGTTACATTATAGAATTTTTAAAAACTTTGTATATTTTTAAGATTTGTTCTTCTAACTTTAAAAAAAACAATAAAAAAATAAAAGAAATAATTAACGTTCTATTTTGTTTCTATAATTTTGTAATTAAAAGTGATTTTTTAGTGATGTTTGAAAATTAAATTTTTAAAATTAATTTGATTAAGATTCCACTTATAAATCATTGAATAAAATAAAAATAATTATCAATATACCAATCGTATTGGAACTTTAATATATTTAGGATTAGTTAGGTCAATTGAGATAAAATTTAATATATAATGTTAGAATATATATTATAAAACATATTAAAATTTTTAAAAAAATTCAAGTTTTCACATAAAATGTTAACATAATTTAAAAAGTTTACTGTGACTAAAAAATCATATAAAACTTCATATAAAAAATAAAATATACATATGTTGTCATAATATTATCTCTATAAATGAGTTGAGTAATATTATATTGATAGAGTTTTTGAAGGTTTTTTTTGAATATTTTGTTAAAACTTATAATAATGCATATGTTTTTTAAGAGTAATATAATTAATCAAAAAATTTCATAAAAATTGACATTTATAAATACAGAATAGATAATTAAAAAATTAATTTGATTAAAATTACACTTATAAATCATTAAATAAAATAAAAATAACTATCAATATACCAATCATATTGGAACCTTATTGTATTTAGGATTGTCTAAATCAATTGGGATAAAATTTAATATACAATGCTATAATATATATTATAAAATATATTAAAATTTAAGAAAAAAGTCAAGCTTTTTACATAAAATCTTAACACGGTCTGAAAAATTTATTGCGACAAAAAAATTATGTAAAACTATATATACATTATTTTTTATCTTAAAAAATATAGGGTTAAATATTTTGATGAAAAATAAAATATAAATAAGTAATCATAATATTATCTTGATAAATAAGGTGAATATTATTATATTGATGGATTTTTGAATTTTTTTTTGAATATTATGTTAAAACTTATAATGATGCATATATTTTTTAAGAGTAATATAATCAATTAAATTTTTTTATAAAAATTGACATTTATACATAGAGAACATATAATTAAAAGTGATCTTAGATGTAATTTGAATATTTAAATATATAAGGATATGATAGTAATTTAGATATTAACTATAAAATGACAGAGTGACATTTTTAATTTTTTATGAGGGTAAAATAGTGAATCAAAATTTTTTCATATTAAGTTACTTTTATTAGGTGTATAAAATGATAGGGTTAAATAATTTGATGCAAAATAAAATATAAATAAGTAATCATAATATTATCTTTATAAATAAGGTGAATATTATTATATTGATGGAATTTTTGAATTTTTTTTGAATATTATGTTAAAACTTATTATGATGCATATATTTTTTAAAAGTAATATAATCAATTAATTTTTTTATAAAAATTGACATTTATACATAGAGAACATATAATTAAAAGTGATCTTAGATGTAATTTGGATATTTAAATATATAAGGATATGATAATAATTTAGATATTTAGTGTGAAAGGATATAGTGACATTTTTAATTTTTTATGAGGGTAAAATAGTGAATCAAAAGTTTTTCATATTAAATTAATTTTATTAGTAGTATAGATATAGATATAAATATACATAAATAAGGATAAATTTAGTATGGAGGACAACATATGAATTACGAAATTTGTAAAGGGATAAACTGGTACTTCCACTCCCTCAAGCCAAGCAACCCTAGGGTTTTCCTAGTCCCTTACAAATCCAACTGAAATAACCCATATATAACGCTCCAAAGCCGCTCTTCCTTCTCATACACACAGATACACACACAAGAAAGGAGAGAGAGAATGGGAGTGTTCACGTTTGTGTGCAGGGGTTCTGGAGACGACTGGAATGCGAAGCAGGTGAAGGGTGACCTTGAGGCCTCGGCGGGGTCTACCTTCGAGTTGCAGAGGAAGCTCGTTCAGGCTGCCCTTTCTTGTGACTCCTCTGGTGGGGTTCAATCGTCTTTCTCATTTGTCACCCCTTCCTCCGCTGTTTTCCAGGTCTCTATCTCTAATCAAATTCCAGCAATGATTTATTATTTTATGGATTTAATTAGTTTGGTCTACTAATTAATTGTCCTCATTTGTGATCTATGATGTAAGTTTATAGGGGTTGTTATTCTTTGGGTTGTGTTTTCTTTTGTTTCTGGAGAACAGCGTCTGGAAAAGTAAGGAGAATTTTTTTTTTTTGGAGTGAGGGTTATTTTTTGCTCTGATAATTAACTCATGATGATCTGTGATGTTGGTACAGAGGTTGTGATTCTTTGGATTTGTGTTTCTTTTGTTTATGGATAATGGCGCCTGGAAAATTTTTGGTGTTGTTGATGCTTTTTATGCATGACTTATTCCATATGTGTCTATGACTGTACGGGAATAATTGCCTATTGTATTACCGGAATTCAACCTTTTTGCTCTTTAAATATAGGCAAAAATAAAGTTACTATTGTTAGGGAGAGGTCAATTTGATTGGTACCCATTTGGATAGCTGGCTGTAGGAGGGGTGGATTGGGTAGAAAAATGGTAAATAAAGCAAGTGACTCACTATGTCATTAGATTGAAACCCAATTTTAGAAAAATGGTATCTTTACATCTGAAAAACATGTAATTTGATTGATTGATTGATTGATTCTGTTTTGGTTATGGTTGATGACTATTGAATGTTCTGGGCCAATGGTTTGTTTTAGGAGCCATTTAATATAAATCAAATAGCTTGCTTTGAAGCTACCACATTTATTTGCCTTATTTTGAAAAAGGACAAGTCCATGCGAATAAAGGATTTTAGACCGATTATCCTTGTGTCTAGCCTTTATAATATCATTGCAAACGTGTGCTCATTGAGATTGAAGGAGGTCCTTAGTGAGACAATTTCAAATAGTTAGGGTGCTTTTATTAAAAGAAGACAAATTTTAGATGTAGTATTGGTGGCTAATGAGGTGGTGAAGGATTGTAGGTTGAACGGCCAAGAGGGTATTGCCTTCAAAATTGACTTTGAAAAGGCATATGATTATGTGGATTGGAGTTTCTTGAATCATGTGTCAAAGATGAAGGGATTTGGTAGGGGATGGAGATGGTGGATTAATGGATGCTTCAATCAATGAATTTTTGCTTTATGATTAACGACAACCTAGGGGAGATTCAGAGTAACTAGAGGTTTAGACAGGGTGATCCTTTATTCCATTTTCTCTTTGTATTAGCGGCTGATGGATTGAGTAGGTTAGTAAGGAGAGCAAAAACATTGGATCTGGTGGAGGGTTTCATTATGAAGGTATTTAGAATGGTGTCTTGATTAAAGGTAAACATAGAGAAATGTTTGAGCGTGGGCATAATTCTTCATAGGATAAAGTTGATAAATCGACACAAATGTTGGGGTGTGGATTGGGGGAGTTGACCTTTAAAGTACTTAGGTCTTCCTTTGTGGGGGACTCTTTTATTTATAGCATTTTGGGACTCTGTTGTGAAGAAGGTGGAAAAAGGATTGGATGGATGGAAGAGAGCTTATATTTCTAGAGGGGGTAGATTAACATTGGTACAATCAATTATGGCTAGTACACCTACTTACTTTTTTTCTCTCTTTAAAATGTCAAGAAAGATTACAATAACAATTGAGAAAATGATGAGGGATTTTTTGTGGGACGTAAGTGGTGAGGGAAAAAAGGATCATTTAGTGGATTGATAGGTTATCTCAAGAACAAAAGTTGAAGGCAACCTTGCAGTGTGAAATTTGAATGCAAGAAATATAGCCTTGGCAAATGGTTGTGGAGATTCCCATTGGAGCAAATTCTCTATGGTATTCGGTTATTAAGAGTAAATATGGATTAAAGGCCAATAGACGAGATGCTAAAAAGATTGACAAGGGAAATTATCGATGCCCATGGAAGTTTATTTCTCAGGGACTTTCGAAGTTCTCTTAGTATGTTACATTCATGGTGTGCAATGAGGTGAGAATTCACTTTTGGGAGGATATTTGGGTGAGATCCTCGTCTTTTTCTTGTATGTTTCCCATCTTTATCATTTATTTTGTTCTCATAGTGTTCTATTGCTTTGATGTTTCATTATTCTAATCAATCAGTTTCTTGAAATTTTTAATTTCGTAGAAATTATTAATGATAGAGATTTTACGGAATTGGGGTCATTACTATCTTTGATTAATGAGGTTAGGTTGTGTCATGAGTTAAAGTGATAAAATAAAGTGGTGTCTTGAGTCTTCGGGGTTATTAATTGATAATTCTTCACACTCTATGTTTTATCACTCTGTGATGATATGGAAAATTAAGGTGCCCTTACCAAGGTGCAAGTTTATGCATGAACTATAGCTCATGGTATAAGATAAATACAAATGATGTACTTAAAGAAGGTCATTTCTCCACAGTAGTGTGTCATGTGTGCATGTGTTAGTAAGACTATTGATCATTTGTTCTTGCATTGCCCTATTGCTTCATTCTTAAGGTCCAAACTATATCAAGCAGTTGGTTTGAAATGGGTGATTCCTAGGACATTGTCAACAACGTTGATGGAGGGTTTCGAGGGTTAGGAAGACATAATAAAGCAATAACCCTTTGGTATTATGTTTTTTTTGCCATCATATGGGTAAAATATGGTTGGAAAAGAACTCTTTTAAGATTTTTGAGAGTAGAAGAGAATGGAAGGGAAGGTTTTTATGGGATCACACCTATTTTTTGACATTGTTATGGGCTTCCGTTATGAAGGCTTTTTTATATTTTAGCGGATTGGAAGGCCTCGTGTGATACATAATTTGATTGGTTGAGATTTGTATTTTTTTCACTTCTTGGTTGAGCATCTTGTCCATCCATAATAGTGTTTTTTGATGTATCTCTATTTTTTTTATCATTTTAAATCAATAAAGTTGTTTTGTTTTCTATCAAAAAAAGTGTAACCATACTCTATTTAGGTGGCTTGTTTCCATTAACAGGTGATCTAGAATTAAGGAAATGTATTACAGTAGAGGATCCCGGAATGAGAAACCAACATCATGATCTGGCTTAAATTGTGTTGTATGTGTTGAATGTCTTGGCTTCTTTTTGACAACACTGTTTTTGGTGAACCTGCAGTATGTGTCCAAAGCTCCTATAATATGGATGTCGTTTTTGCTTGCTGGTGTTTGTCAGTGCTTGTTGAACTTTAGGCATGTGACTCAAGATGGCAGCTGTGTACTAGTTGAACCTAATTTAATTGTCTGTTCAATTTAGGTGATTATTGGAGGCGGCGGTGGTGGTGGTTTCATTGGAGCTGGTGGAGCTGCTGCTGCTGCAGCTCCTGCAGGTGGGGCAGCAGCTGCTGAAGCACCTCCGGCTGAGGAGAAAAAAGAAGAGAAAGAGGAGAGTGACGAGGATATGGGATTCTCACTCTTTGACTGAAGGGTCTTTATTTACCATGTTTGTTTTCTGCCAAGTTTTTAGTTTTTGTTTATTTTCAGAAGTTTTGATAGTGTTGGATCACGGGATTTAGCAGTTTAGGGACGGTTTGGATTTTTAGTAATGAACTTCATTGGGCAGTTCCTTGTGGTTTTTGGTTTTGGTCATATCTATGTTGAAAACGTACAGGAAACTTGCATTTTCCGGCTTACAAAGAGCTGGGCCTTGTTTGGTCTGTGTTTTAAAATGTAGTATTTAAAAATAATTTTTGAGAAGAGTTTTAAGAAAATGGTTTTGATATTTTTTTTAGATAAAAAAGTTGTTGGGTTAGATGATTTTAAAAATAATTCTATAGTACAGAAAATAGTAAAATATGTTTGGACAGTTTAAATATATGTTTGAACAGTAATTTAAATATTAATAAAAAAATATAAAAAAGTTATTTTTAGATAAATAATTTCATAAAAAAAAATTTAATAAATCAAACTTTAAAATATAATATGAGAGAGGAAGAAGTAAAAAAAAAAAAGAATAAAGAAATTTGTTGTTAAGGATACTCGAAGGACAGAACTCATTAAAGTCTAAAATTATTTTTCTTGTTTTCTGTTTTTTTGAATCATATTTCATTTTTTCTGAAAATTTTGAAAACAAAAATGTTAAACAAAGAGGTTTTGAATGTTTTTAAAATTTTGAGAACAAAAAATAATTTTCGAAAAGCTAACCAAACATGGCCTTGGTTTGTGCATGTTTTATTTTCTCATTGATGCTCTAATTTCGTTCTCTAATTAAGAGCATTATCCCTTCTGCTAGTTCAGAAAATTCCTGTTTAGTATGCAGATTGTGTAACCTAATGGGTACTTTAGAGATAATTACTGTCATGAGCCACAATTTTGTTGATGCCACTGACGTAAATTTAGAGGTGGCAAGTGAGCAGGTTTGTGTTGGTTCAAGATGGGCTGAATGTAAAATAAATTTAATTTATTTTTAATCCGTTTAATAAATGGGGTATAATGGTATAATGAGTTGGGTTAAATTTATTAATTCGTAAAATAATTAATATTTGAGAATATGTTAGTCATATCCCTTATAGTGATCCTATTTGCAAGGGCATTTTTTTTATTTTCTGAATTTTTGTTGACACCTACTATCCGATTAAAAGTGTTAAATATATTTTAAGCAAAATTTCATACATCTTTTTAGATAGACATATCTTTAATGAAATTTCCTCTAATTTTTCAAGAGTTTTTACTTATAACAATTTGGTTCGATTAAAACTCAATTCAAATTAATTAAATTTTTTTTTTATGTTAAAATTCAAATTGATTAAAAATTATGTTTTTTTTATGTATTAAAATTTGAATCGATTAAAATTATATTCAAACAGATTAAAATTTATTTTTAATTGGCTTGAATCAAAATTTATTCAACTAGCATTGAATTTTAATTGGTTCAAATTTTTGTAATACGTAAAATATAAATTTTAATCAGTGTGAATCAAATTTTATTAACACGAATTTTAATAAGGAAAAATATAAATTTTAATCATTTTGAAGCAAATAATAGCTCTGGCAAAGCTCAATACATAAAAAACAGAATTTTAATTGGCTTCAATTTTAATAAGTAGAAAAATGAATTTTAATCAGTTTAAATTTTAATATGTAAAAAAATTAATTTTAATTGGCTCAAATTTTAATGAAATTTTATGTAAGATTGTTTGAGGTTCATATAGGTGTAATTTTGGTATTTTGATTTTTTTTTTTTTTTTTATAAATGATGGTTTAACGGTAGGGGATATCAGTGATGTTTAAATATAAATTAGAAGGGATGTCGATAATGTTTTAGATAATAAAGGGAATGTTGTTAAAGTTATGGTAAACTAGAGGCGATGTAACTGAAATTTTCTCTTAAAATTTTTAATATGAATACATACTAATGCATCAAAAGTATATACTAATACATCAAAAAACATACTAATATATTAAAAATACACACATACTAAAATGTAAAAAATACATTAATACATCAAAACTACACACATACTAACACGCAAAAAACATACATTTAATAAAATGCCAAAATATAAACACAAACACTATTCACCAAAATTCACACATACACTATTTACCAAAATACACACATACTATTTACCGAAATACACACATGTCTTGGGTTTGGTTGGGTGTACTAGTGTACGTACTTTTGATGTATTATGTGTGTATTTTGGTGTATTATTGTATGTGTGTGTATTTTTGGGGGAGTGTGTATTTTTTAGTATATTTAGTATATTTATTTGATTTTATTACTTGTGTTATTTAATAGAAAGATAAATACTCAATCGAAAGAGTATACATTTATAATTTATCTTAACTCGCTTAATTAAAATGAATTATATTACATAACTCATTTAGAACTCATATTAATTAATATAGTTACCCAGCTCATTTATTTATGGGCGAGTTGATAGGTAATGAGTTAAAATTGTCACCTTTAGACGTAATCAACCTAGCTAGAGCTCCATTTTTTGGATGTATTCCCCTTTTACTTGCTAAATTAATGATTTTATTTGCTAGTTTATAAGACAGGAGCTATACCATTTGGGTTTCAGTGATTCAGAGATCCAAACAAATGGAGTGATTAACACTAAAATATTACATTGTTTATAAAAGTTGAAGGGTTCATTACTTTAGTTAAATAGTTAAAGGGCTAAAAGTTAAATGATATGTACCAATGGATGAAAACATATTATTTTAAAATGACAAGGTCTAAAAAGCAAATTTGGAAAGTTAAGGGACTAAGGTGCAAAAAGAAAAACATTGAAGCCATACTACCAGCATCCGGATGGCCTTGCACCATCAGACTGATGGGGCCTTGCACCAGCACAAGACCCAAGGAAAAATTGTTGAATTCCAATGGAAGACCACCGTTCGGATGTTGGAAGCTGGCGTCCGGACAGTGGTTAAACCGACTTACCTGCTCTTCTTTCATTGGTCAGTCTTGGCTGCCTCCTCTCCTATTGGTCCTCCATGCAAGCTGCCACCCAATGGAAGATTTTTGCCTTCAAAAAAAAAAAAACACAAAAAAGGCTTCTCCAAGCCAAACTCTTTTTTCTACATTTTTTGAAGACCTCCTCTTATTTGGAGGGTTGAACCTTTCTCACTTTTCCTAGCGTGCCTAGGTGGCAGTGTTTCAATTTAATAAATGAGATTAAGGTGCAAGAAATGAAGATTACAAGAGTATTGCAACTTACTACAAGTGAAGTGGGTGAGAAAATGTAAAAATCAACCTCTCTCTAAAACTATGCTTCTTCCTTGAGCTTCTCTCTCTATATCTTGTTTGAGTTGCATGTTCTGGCATTTTTCAGCAAAACCTACTAGTAGGTTTTGTTCTAGCAAGCGAAACCTTCCGGTAGGTTTGGCAGATGATCCAATAGGTCCAACTCTAGTGTGTAAAACCTACTGGTAGTTTTATGAGCAAACCTACCAGTAGCTTTTTACTTAATTTGCTCCTTTCTTGATCTTTTCACTTTCCAAGCCACTTGTTAAGCCTACCCTTTATCTCCATTGACTTTGAGCACTATGATGGGGGTTTAACTCAAGCCATTTCCAACTCTTTACCTATAATCACACAGAAACTTCATTAATTGTTTGATTAATTACATTTCCTCCCATTTCACCATAAAAACAAGTATAAAAGGGATACAAAAGTATACATGATGTGCAATAATTTGTGCTAATCACAAGTACCGAGCTAGGGTTTATTCATTCCATCATTTTTACATTATGTACTTCATGTATGATTTAATGCTTTTGATTCAATGCATATTCCGGAGCTATGTTTTTCATTAAGTCATAAACCTTCCGATCAATTACCAAAGTGAACTTTTGAACAGTTGTATACCTTCAGGTTTGTTAGGGTAATTGATTATGGTATGGTGTATATACCTTTCGGTAAACGTAACGGTTGCTGTCTTATGGTTTTATATTAAATACCTTCTGATTAACTTACCATTAATGTGGGGATTAATTGTAGTATGGTAGCAATATCATAAAATCAAGCAATGACATGCATGTCCTAGTCCCCGAGCTAAAGAGTGCCCTTTTCCATTTATTGCAACCTCATTTTTTTAAGCAATATACTTTCAAATCACGTACTCACAGTATTTCACAATCTTTCTCTAGGTTTCATGAACTCTTCTTCTGTTCAAGTTTCCAATAGATAACTCCTTGTAGAATCGATTTCAGACTTTGCCGAGAATATTACAACTTGACCACTTATACTTGGGTGTGTACGATAAAGATCAAATCTAGTTTTTGGCGCCGTTATCCAAGAGTTACGGTAGTTTGTGAAAATAGAGAAAGAGAAGTTGCCTAGATTCTATTTTATGTATATATTGTTTCATTTATCTTGTTATCATCATTGTTTATCATCATCATCACAAGCATCCACAAAACTCTTTTGAATTAAACATGCCTAATAATAATATAAAAGATCAAGAGATGGTTCAGAATGCGAGGCCTTTGAGAGAATATTTGCATCCAACACGTACTAGTGTTTCCTCGCGTTTTTTTTCCACAAATGCTCCAAATTTTAGTATCAAACCAGGAACAATACAGATTTTACCACAATTTCATAGTTTTGAGTCTAAAAATCCCTATTTGTATATGAAAGATTTTGAGGAAGTATATAGTGCATTACAAGATAATTTTGAAACGGTCCAGTTAAAACTTTTTTCTTTTTCTTTAAAAGATAAAGCTAAGCAATGGCTAAATTCTTTGAAAGCTCAATTCATTCCAAGTTGGTAGGTCTTATAAATTGAATTTTTTAAGAAATTTTTTCCTGTCCATAGAACCAATACATTGAGAAGCCAAATCATGAATTTTTCTATGAAAGAGGGAGAAACTTTTTACCAGTGTTTGGAGAGATTTAAGGATCTTCTCCAAGCTTGCCCACATCATACGTTTGAAAATTGGACCTAGTTGGTTTCTTTTATAATGACCTTCCCTTTGCATTGTGTTAGTTTGTAGAAATGATGGCCCAAGGAGAATTCATGGGAAAGAATCCTAAGGAGGCATTTGAATTTTTTGACACCATTCTGAGAGTTCTCAAATGTGGGACTTAGACTCGCCAAACATTGTTGAAACCAAACCATCTGCATCCTAGGGAGGGAAATATGTGTTGAAAGAAGATGATGACCCGAAATGATTACTTTGTCTTAAAAGGTAGATGCGCTAGAAATGAAAAAGGTCAATGAAATTTCTGTTGTGTCTCCTATTGATCAATTGTGTGGAATTTGTGCTTTGTCATGACATCCTACAGGGGAGTGTCCGATCATCCCAACATTTAAGTAAGTCTTAATGAAATAGTTCAATGCCATTTCCAACTTTAACAAGCCTTATTCCAACCCATATTTTGAGACCTAAAATCTAGGGTGGCGGAATCACCCGAACTTCAGTTGGTGGAACACACAGCCAGTGAATTAGCAACAATGTCGACCTCAACCACAACCTCAGGGCCAGCAACCATGTCCACCTTACTAGGCCCCACACAAAAGAAGTCTAGAAGATATTAAAAATTATTTCATTCAAAGTCAGATGAGTTTCAATACTCAATAGACTCATGCATTCAATGAATTTAAGGCCCAAACATCACATAACATTGATGACATATGTAAGTCATATAGCTAAGTTGACTCAGTCTTTAAGCATAATGGAGAAGGGAAAATTTTCATCTTAACCTAAACCTCCACAGAGTCAAAATCATACTAATGTTTCATCATTTGAATCTTTTCAAGGTCAAATCTAAGTAGTTATTACACTGAGATGTGATAAAGTGATTGACAAGATCATCAAAGCCAAAATTATTAAACTAATAGCTGTGTCAATCCATGTAAATCAACCAATTGAGTCTGAACCTACTATTCAAAAGGAAACAGAGTTGCCTAACAATAAAGACAAATCAAATCCTATTCCTTTACCTTTTCCTCAACAAGTCAAGAAATCTCAACCATTGAGCAAGCTTTGGTTGATCTTGGAGCGTCAATTTTCTCCCATACACAGTCTATGAGCAGTTAGGGTTGGGTGAGTTGAAACCCATAAATGTTACATTGTAGTTGGCTGACCGGTTTGTGAAACTTTCATGAGGAGTTGTTGAGGATGTTCTTGTTCAAGTTGATAAATTCTACTTTCCAGTGAATTTTATTGTTTTAGATATACAACCAGTTTTGCATGTCACTACACAAATTTTTGTCATTTTGGGTCGTCCGTTCCTTGCTACATCTAATGCCTTTATTAATTGTAGGAATTGAATCATTAAAATTTCATTTGGTAAGATGACATTGGAATTGAATGTGTTTGATATTGCTAAATAGCCCAAGGAGGAGGAGGAGGATTTGCAAGAAATGAATTGCATTGAGTCATTGACTTAGAGTTTGTTTGAAAATGCTTGTAGTAAGAAAGAAAGAGAGTCACATGCATTTTTTGAGTCTGTAAATAATTTTGAGTCTGCTGTAGATATGTCCACTGTTGGAACATGGGTTCCAAAATTTGAAGAGTTATCATCTAATGGAACAAAGTTTGTTGAATCTAGTGTTATCGCTCCCAAGTTAGAGTTAAAACCTTTTCCAGCTGACTTGAAATATGTCTTTCTTGGGGGAGGATGAAACTTACCCAGTGGTGATATCTTTAAAGTTGTTAGAGTCACAAGAAAGTCAATTGATAAGGGTCATAAAAAATCATCAATGTGCAATTGATTGGACAATAGCTGATATTAAGGGAATAAGTCCTATTCTCTCTACTCATAGCATTTACTTGGAAGAAGACTCTAAACCTTCTCGACAGCCACAACATAGGTAAAACCCACATCTTAAAGAAGTTGTTAGGACTGAAGAACTTAAACTATTAAGTAAATGAATTGGTTCATATATCCCATCTCTAATAGTAAATAGGTCAATCCTATACAAGTAGTACCCAAAAAATCTAGTGTTACGGTAATGAGAAATCAAGAAAATGAATTGGTTCCTATGCGTACAACACCGATTGGCGTATGTGTATTGACTATTAAAAGTTAAATTCTCTTACCAAGAAAGACCATTTTCTTCTACCCTTTCTGGATCAAGTTCTTGAGAGGATAGCTGGACATGCATTTTATCATTTTTTGGATGGGTACTGCGATTACAACCAAATTTAACTAGCAATTGATGATCATGAAAAAACCACTTTTACATATCCTTTTGCCACTTTTGCTAAAAGAATGCTCTTTGAATTGAGTAATGCTCTAGCCAAATTTTAGCATTGTATGTTGAGTATTTTCAGTGACATGGTGGAGCAATTTATAAGTCTTTATGGATGATTTTTCTGTCTATAGTGATTCATTTGAATTGTGTTGAGAAATACTTTAAAAAGTCCTTGGTGTGAGAAAAAAAATCTTGTTTTAAATTGAGAAAAATATAATTTCATGGTAACACAAAACATTGTCTTTGGTCATGTTGTTTCTATGAAGGGAATTCAAGTGGATAAGTAAAAAAATTAATTTGATAGGAAATCTCCCTCCACCAAAGATTGTAAAAGATGTTTGATCATTCCTAGGTCATGTAGGGTTCTATAGGAGATTCATAAAAGATTTCAGTTCAATATCCAGACTAATATGTAATCTTTTGTGTCAGGATGTATTATTTGATTGGAATGATGCATGTTGAAAAACTTTTGATACACTTAAAGACATGCTTATTTCTGCACCAATTATGTAACCTCTTGACTGGTCTTTGCCTTTTGAACTTATGTGTGATGCTAGTGATTATGCTGTAGGAGATGTCTTAGGACAAAGGAAAGATAAGAGACCTTATGTGATTTACTATGCAAGTAAAACTTTGAATGATGCACAGATAAATTATTCCATAATAGAAAAGAATTTCTTACTATAGTGTTTGTTTTGGATAAATTCAGATCATATTTAGTTAGATCCTAAATTGTTGTGTTTACTAATCATGCAGCCTTGAAGTACCTCATAATGAAGAAGAATGCCAAACCACACCTCCTCCAATGGATAATCTTACTCTAGGAGTTTGATGTCATTATCAAAGACAAAAAAGGAGTCGAGAATGTGGTGACCAATCATATGTCAAGGCTAAATTATGATACAAAAGAGGAGCTTGTACCAATTAAAGAAACTTTTTTAGATGAGCAACTTTTTGTAATAACTGAGGTAAGATGGTATGCAGATATTGTCAATTACTTGGCCATAGGTACCATTCCTCTTCACTGCACCTTGATTGACAAGAATTTGTTTTTAAGAGAGGTGCGCAATTTCTTTTAGGAAGATCCCGACGTATTTAAATACTACAAGGATCAGATTATAAGGCATTGTGCACCTAACTATGAAATTAGTCAGGTTATTTCTTTTTGCCAATTGGAGCCTGTGGTGGGCACTTTTCTTCAATGAAAATATTGCAGCTAAAATTTGTAGTGTAGATTTTACTTGCCCACTCTTTTTAAAGACGTACATGCATTTTGTCTAAACTGTGACCGATGTCAAAGGTTAGGGAGTATTTTAAAAAGAAACATGATGCCCTTAAACCCTATTTTGATTGTTGGGACATTGATTTTATGGGACTATCCCTTTCCTTGTTTGGATATATGTACATTTTGGTTGCTATTGATTGTCAAAATAATGATCAGCGCACTATGGTCAACAAATCTTTTAAAAATCTAATGAAAAATTATTTAATTTCACATAAAGTATCTATCCTTTGTCATTGTTAGACAAGTGGACAAACTAAATTAGCAAATCAGGAGATAAAACATATTTTGGCAAAAACAGTGAATTCAGACCACAAAGATTGGTCTTTGAGACTGACTGATGCGCTTCGGGCATACCGCACTATTTACAAAATAATTTTGGGAATGTCTCCTTATTGGTTGGTTTATGGCAAACCATGTCACTAACCTATGGAATTGGCACATCGACCAAATTGGGCAATCAAAATGATAAATTTTGATAAAGACAAAGCAAGTGCATCCTGGAAGCAGATTAGTGAATTGAAAGAGTTGAGAAATGAGGAATATGAAAATGTCAAAATTGCGAAGTCCAGGATACAAATTTTTTATGATAAAAATATTGTGCGAAAATTTTTTGTACCATCCCAAAAAATCCTGTTTTAAAACTTGAGGCTTCACCTATTTCTTGGCAAGTTGAGGTGTAGGTGGACAAAACCATACATTGTCAAACAATTATTTTTAAAGTGAATAGCTAGAGACTCACACCATTTTTGATGGAATTGTTAGGAATGTGGATTTCATCATCTTAATGAAATCACAATATTCGCTTTAAATACACTTTTTTTGTAAAATATTTGTAAATAGTTGTATTGATGGTTTGCTAATTTTGCAGATTAAGGTATATTGTGAATAATGTTCCTTCCAGTCACCTATTTATACATTTATTCCTCTTAGGTTTTTATTTACATGCTTTTCACATTGAGGACAATGTTAAGTTTTGGTTGGGGATTGGGAATAAGTTCACTTGTTTTTGAGTTTTTGGAATCTCTTGAACAACTTTTGAAAATTGTCTAGGTGACCGAAAGACATTAAAGAACTGAACAACGAGTCTTTTAATTTTCAATTTTTTTTAAAAATAAATGAATTTTTTTTTGCTTTAGCTTAGGAGCGTTACACACCTTCCCGATGGATGTACTTCCTTGATATTGTCAAAATCTAGGATTGTGAGAAAACTAGAATTGCTAGACAATCAAGCAAGACCTTTGTGTGGAAAAAGTTCATATGCCAAATGCCACTGAGCAAAGAGATTTGGTGGTTGTGTGAAGTGTGGTCGATTAATGTATATAAGAGAGTTGAATCAGTGTTTTAAACCAATCTTAGGTTGTGTATTAGATCGTCTTGACTGGATTAAGTATGGGAAAAGGTTTTTCTGCGACACTATCTTATTCCAGTCCAATGCTTACAAGATATGTGCAACATGAGATTGGTTGATTCACTAATTCATTGGATTTAGAGGATTTGGATTGAAATTTCTCTTTGGTCATAAAAAAGGATGAAATTTTTTAGGGATATGTGCTTTCTTTTTAAATTGTTGTGTTATTTTGCATGTTATTAAGAATGTTTTATGTCTAAATTTTGTATTTTGTTAAATTTGTTAAGTTAATTAAGATTTTTAATGTGTATTTAAAGGAAAAATTGAAAACTAATGGTTGTTTTTTAATTGCAGGATCCGAGCTGCACTGAAAGGAAGAAAATAGCATGCAAGAAGCTGAAAGGTCAAGAAAAATAAAAAACCAGAAAGGCAGCACTGTCTAGACGATATTGCCTAGTTATAAAAGCTCAATTCTCAATTTTAGATCAGAAAATTTTCCCTCATATCAGTTTTTTCAAAAAAACTTGCCTTGAAATTTGTTCCCAACCCTAAATCTTCAATACCTATCAAGTTTTCTTTGATTTTAAGCAGATTAAACGAAAGCCTAAAGGTTTTTAAGTAGTTTCACCGATTAAAATCACTCCAAACCCACTTTTTAATTTTTTTTTATTTATAGATTTTTCTAGAAAAACCATGGGGCCAAGGAAGAAGTCAATAGATCACAAGAGAGATGCTTCAACAAGTTGTCAGAGGCGAGGAGCACACCAACCAGCCCCAGTGATTCCAGAATCACAGATTTCAGAAGAACAACCCCAAGTTTAGTTTGAATTTGATAATGATATGTTTTAGAATATTGATAAGAGCTCTAGTATGAACGTTATTTTGAAAGAAAATCTATTATTACTGAACGGGCTGTGATTTATGAAGAATTTGTGCATTTGAACATTAAGCAAAATATAGAGACAAGGGGTTGGATTGAATACATGAAAACGGTGGATGTTGCATATGAATGTTTAGTTAGGGAGTTTTACAGTAGTGCATAGATTGTTGAAAATAGGATGTTTGCAACTTTTGTCAGGGGAAGAGTATTTTAAGTCACTATGGCTACTATTTTTGATCTGATAAAGCATGTTAAATGAGAACTTGAAGCCCAGTTTCCTTTTAATCAACCTCCTGGAATGACTGACATTGGTGTTAAATTGACTGGTGATCCTAATTATGTTTAGGGTAGGAATCCAAAGTTTATTAAGTAAGAGGATTTAACTAATAAGTATCGCATTCTAAATTTAATTGTGGTTGCTAATCTGATGCCCCAGTTTCAGAAGAACTAGATTTTTATTAACAAATTTCAGTTTCTTTATGCTTTTGGCGTTGGTCTTACTATTGATCTCCCTATGTTGATTATGGACTAGATGATTCTAACTATTAAGAATAAGAAACCTTCACTGCCTTTTCCTATTTTGGTGACTAATCTCTGTCGAAGCAAAGGTATAGTTGTAGATCCAAAATGGACTACAATGTAGGGATTGACACATTTGGATGCCACGTCATTGAAGAAAAGCCACGGGGGACATTAAGGAGTTCAGTAGGAAGTACCACCAGCCCACCCTATGGATGATCTGAATGAGGAAGAAGTCACATTTCAACAGAAAGTAGTCAGAGAGGAGCCACCATACATCCTAGTTGATGATCGGACTGAGAAACATATTTTATTTAGCCTGGAGTGAGGATGGATGAGTTTGAGACCACTTAGAGAGAGATGATGACTACCTAGTGATTAACCCTAAATAATGCGTAAATGAATTAGGTTTTAAAGTTCATTGTGTGCATAAATTAGGTTAAAATGATTAAGTTATAAAGTATTAGGGTTAATGTGTAATTTGTGCATTTTATAGGGTTTTAAGCGAAAATACAAAAATTTAGGACGATCAAAGTGTAAAGGTTAAATAAAGAAAGGGAGGCAAGTGCAATTACGAAGTCAAACAAGGAGGTTTCCAAGCAAGGAAACTAGAGTTGCCACCGTCTGGACGGTGGTGATGGATTTCAGATGGTCCTTAAACTGCCTCAACTCTCTCTTCTTTCCCATTGGTCCAATTGAGCACAAAACACCCTGATTGGTCAGCTAGGGTGTCTGCCACCTTACAACCCTCTACTGGTGCCTATAAATAGCCCTCCTCAGTTCATTTTTTAGGGGATTCGCCAGAGAGATCTGAAGAGTTCAAGACAAAGAGACTTAAGGAGGAATTTCAGTCAGAAAATAAGCGAAGCCTTGCCCTAATAATTTCTTGGCTAGAATTTTCTGTACTTCTACATTTTTGTTTATTTTTTCTACTTGGAGGGTTGAATCTCCCACTTTTGTTCCCTAGCTGGTAATATGAGTGGCAGTGTTTTAGTATTTCCTCGGGGAAGGACTTGTTGTATTTTATTTTTGGTTGTAATGAGATTATCTCACTCCTTTTGCTCATCTATAGCAATGAGACATGAGTAGTCCATTTATACTCTTCGATGAAGGGTTAAAGCAAGTGTAATACTATCCGTTTAGACCTCCCTTAATTAATGGATTGTTACATTTATAATATGCTCATGGTTATGAACACTCAGCAAAGCCTATTGATATACACCATACTATCTATAATTGTTATGCACTTCATGCATGATACAGTGATGTACATAATTGAGTTTTATGTAATAGTTGAGAGATTGGTTATATCTCTCCATAGCCATTGCTTTTGATTCAATGCATAAAGCGGAACTCTATCATCATTGAATCATCAACCTATCAATTAAATAGCTAGAGTAAACCTTTTGAATGGTTCACCTTCAGGTTTATTAGGGTTATTTGATTGTTGCATGTTACATAGACCTTCCAGCTAACCTAATCAGTTGTTGTCTTATGGTTCAATATACATCAAACCTATCGGTTGACTTTTCAGTAAAATGGAAGTTGATTGTTTTAAGGTGACATTTTCATAAACAGATAGTATAAAGCATGTTGGATCCTCACACTAAAGAGTACCTTTTTATCATTATTTTTTCAAAGTTTTAGTTACCTATTTATTTGACAATTCTAAGCTCACAAGCTGTTTCGTTGCACAAGACATACACGACAATTTTATCGTTTCGATTTTGAATATTGATAGTTAGCTCCCTGTGAGTTTGACCTCGAACTTAATTGAGAAATATTATAATTTGACCACTTATACTTGGGCGTATGACATAAATTAGGTTAGATCAAGCTTTTTGGCGTCGTTGCCGGGCAGTTAAGGTGATTTTGAAACAAACAGTGAAGTTGTCTTGTTAGTATTATATGTGTATACATTATTTGTTGTATTTTCATTGTTTATGTCTGTTAAGTCATCAGTAGGGTCTATAAATCAATCTAGTCGTTCATCTTCATCATTACAAGCATCTTCTTACTCTTTTGAGTTAAGCATGACTAATAATAATCAAAGGGAACAAGAGGCAATTCAGATTATCTGACCTTTAAGAGAATACTTGCAACCCCCACGCACTAGTGTCTCATCATGTTTTACTTTTCTAACTAATGCTCCAAATTTTAACATTATGTCAGGGACAATATAGCTTTTACCACAATTTCATGGTCTTGAGTTTGAAAACCCGTATTTGCATATGAAATAATTTGAGGAAGGACGTGGTGCTTAGCAAGATAATTCTAAATGGCCCGGTTGAAACTTTTCCATTCTTTTTAAAGGATAAGGTTGAATAATGGCTAAATTCTTTAAATGTTCAATCTATTCCAAGTTAGCAAGTTTTGCAAACTGAATTTTTCAAAAATTTTTTTTCTGTGCACCGCACTAATGCATTGAGACATCAAATCATAAATTTTTGAGTGAAAGAAGGAGAAAATTTTTATCAATGTTGGGAGAGATTTAAGGATCTTCTCCAAGCTTGCCCAGATCATGCATTTGAAAGTTGGTTTCTTCTATAATGCTCTCCCATCTGTACTACGTCAATTTGTTAAAATGATGACCTAGGGGGAATTCATGGGTAAGAGTCTCGATGAGGCATTTGAGTTTTTGATACCATTTTTGAGAGTTCCCAAATGTGGGACTCAGCCTCACCAAATATTGTTGAAACTAATCCATCTTCATCCTAAGGAGGGAAATACATGTTGAAAGAGGATGATGACCTAAGGGCTAGAGTGGCTACCTTGTCCCGAAAGCTTAAAGCCCTAGAAATGAAACGAATCAAGGAAGTTTTTGTTGTGTCTCCCATTGAGCAATTATGTGGAATCTGTGCATTGTCAGGACATCCCACTGAGGAATGTCCCACCATTCTAGCATTCAAAGTGGTCTTGATGGCATAAACCAATGTCATTTCAAGTTTTAACAAGCCTTATTCCAAGCCCTATTCTGAAACCTATAGTCCAAGGTGGCGTAATCACCTGAATTTCAGTTGGAAAAACACAACAAAATAGGGGTCCACCATCGTCAGTTGGCAAAATCTATGAGTCAACCATCAGTTCCACCATCGTCACAACCCCAAACTCAGCAGTTGTATCAACCTTATCAATGCCCACATAAGAGGAGTTTAGAGGACACCATGAATCAGTTCATTTAGAGTCAAATGTGTTTCAATACTCAATCACTCATGCATTTGTAACGCCCCAAAAACCCCCTTGGGTGACATTACATTCTAAAAACCATTCACCCCATGAGAGCATTACGTAAATTCATCACGACGAAAGTTCATTCATCAACCATTCATATTTTAACAAAATTTGGGCAGAGTCTCCTTTGTACGGGGAGCTTTACCCAAAAACACAACCTGTACAATTATATTACAATTGACCACACCGGGTCCACATATGCATAACTATTGACCACACCGGGTCTATTTATCAATCATAAAATAAACTTTCATTCATCATATGTCATATCCACACTATCATCCCAAAAGAATAGGTCCAATCTTGGCCTTTACATCTCCACAATGTAATAATATAACGCAGCGAAAATAACAAAAAAAAAAAAAGAACTAGACTTCAAAAGGATATTCTAAGTATAATCTAGTCTAGAACAAAATAAAAGTGTCGCTCTAAGCGTCCACCTCGGGATCCACATTCCCTTCAAGCGGAGTCTCCCAATGGGCGGGCTCCTCGGCTCCTAACTCCTCCTCAAGTGTGAAATCTGAAAATGTTATTTGTAGGGGGTGAGCACGAAGCTCTGTAGCAAAATCCTCTCAACTCATACAAGGTTTATAAAAAATATAAAAGGGTCGGTCTCATTTTTCAACATAGCATAGATACATAATTTGAAATGAAACGGGTGCATTTTTCAACGAATCTCAAGTTTAAGTAACAATAGTAATAGAAAGGAGCAATTTCAACCAAGTGCTAATAAACATCCATTGCCAAAATATAAATCATTTCCCACACATGATATCATATTGTCCTCTCTAACGGGAGCATCCTTACAAGGAACCTCTCACCCTCAAGATTTGGTTTCTCAAGCATCCTTACAAGGAACCTCTTGAGAAAATCACATACTGTCCTCTTTTGGTGTGAGCATCCTTACAAGGAACCTCTCACCCTCAAGATTTGGTTTCTCAAGCATCCTTACAAGGAACCTCTTGAGATGGAATGAGCATCCTTACAAGGAACCTCTCATCCATGTTCATTCCAACAACCATACAAGATCACATCATCCCAACAATCGTCACACATAACCAAGGATTCCATAAATCTCCAATTTACAAGCGAATTTCCAAAGATCCACAAATCCATTATGAGACAATTTCAATAAACAATTAGGAAAATACAAGAGATCACCACAACATCATTTATTACTCAACACAAACCACTAAAGTTTTCAAAGCCAAGATTGGTGACTATAGAGAGAAAAATTCATATTTCTCAAAAGTTAGGGTTGAGAGCAAAAACAAGAGAAAGTAGTTACCCAACCATAACATTGTTTAGAACATGATAATATTTGCATAGACATCAAGAATCAAAGGTTTCCTAACATACATATAAGATTTAGATCAAAAAAAAAAACCTATATGTATACATAGTCCTAGTCTCAATGTAAGAGAAAAAGAAGAAATCCCCTACCTTGAATCAAAGTTTCAAACCAAAAACTCAAGCTCTAATGACCTCCTTTCTCCCTTTCCTCCTTTCCTCTATCTTCCCCAAGGGTGCTAAGGGGTTTGGGGGTGAGAGATGTGAGAAAAATGGAAGAAATTGGCTGGATTCTGTGTTTTAAACACAGCAGTCCGCAACAAATCACTGTTCATGGCTGAATTTTGAGTTTTTTTTCCAAAATTACAGTTTTGCCACTAGAAATCTCCAATTTGATCCATACGACTACCCTAAGGTTTTTCGACGTTCCGGATTCATTTTTAATGTTATTTTAACCTAAAAAACATTGCTTTTTATGATTTATTTCAAAACTAAAATAAATTCACACTTGGAACATTAAAATTTCTATTTTATTCCTTCGAACTACTATAGGTGATATCCTTACGATTTTAATATATATATGGTTTATTCTTAAGTCATTACATATAGAAGAATCACTAAACAAGTACATTAATATATTAATATAAACATATGGGGTTTTACACCTTCAAGGTCTAATAAGAAAGCACAACCCTTTACTATCCAAGGAGCACCATAGTGCAGATTTTTGGTCAACTTCATAGAATAAACTGATTTGACTCAGGTATTTCTAGGAGGTGTAACCTATATGGTTGGAAAGATATACGAGTTAGGGTTCTAACAAAAATAACGGTGCACAATTCGGACTTTCCAATAAAGAGTTATGATGAAATTAGCGAAAGGTAGTCTGCCGGACAGATTTTTTTGGACAGTGTAGACACTACTTCGTAATATGGACATAACTCCTTCCTCCTAGTTCCGATTGAGATGATTTAAGGTGATATGGAATCCTAAGAGAGAGCTCTACAAATTTATGTTTTAAGTTTTGAGAGATATTGACTGCATCAAGGTCGAAATCGAGCTTGATGTTACAGCCAGTGCACTATTCATCCCTTTTTCATTCTACCAAATTCAAACACACATCACTACACATATCCCCATTTTTACAACAATTATTTACTATATATCTATATACATATATAAAAGAAAATGCGGGGTGTTACAGCATTTAATGATTTCAAAGCTCAAAATTTCACAAAATATTGAGGATATTAAGAGTCATTTAGCCAAATTGACCTAGCCTTTGAGCATAACAGAGAAGGGAAAATTTTCATCTCAACCTAAACCTCCATAGGGTCAAAACCAGGCTAATTTCATGTCTTTTGAACACTCCCATAGCCAAGTCCAAGCAATTACCACATTGAGAAGTGGTAAGATGATTGACAAGACCATTAAATCCAAAACTCTAGAGCCCATAGTTGAGTCAATCCCTATAAATGAACTAGTTGAGCCTGAACCTATGATTGAAAAGGAAACAAAGTTGCCAAATGAAAAAGAAAAATCAAGCCTTATTCCTTTACCTTTTCCTCAAAGAGCCAGGACACCTCAACCATTGAACAATCATGCTGAAATCTTTGAGTTGTTTAAGCAAGTAAAGATTAACATCCCCTTGTTGGATGCAATCAAGCAAGTTCCATCCTATGCCAAGTTTCAAAAAAGACCTTTGCATAATAAAAAGAAGGATCAATGTATAGAAAAAAGCATTTTTAACTGAACAAGCTAGTGCTATCATTCAGCACAATGCCCCTCTCAAATATAAGGATCCTAGGAGTCCTACAGTTTCATGCATAATCAAAAGCTTTCAGATTGAGCAAGCCCTACTTGATCTTGGAGCTAGTGTTAATTTACTTCCATATTATGTTTATGAGCAGTTAGGGTTGGGTGAATTAAAACCCACCAATGTCACACTGTAGTTGGCAAATCGTTCGGTGAAAATTTCATGTGGAATTGTGGAGGATGTACTTGTTCAAGTTGACAATTTTTATTTCCTAATGGATTTTATTGTCTTGGATACACAACCAGTCTTTCATGCCTCTACACAAATTCTTGTCATTTTAGGTCGACCATTCCTAACTACATCAAATGCATTGATTAATTATGGGAATGGAATCATGAAAGTTTCATTTGGAAATATGACTTTGTAATGGAATGTGTTTGAAATTGCAAAACAACCCAGAGAAGAAGAAGAATTGCATGAAATAAATTGCATTGAGTCCTTAACTTAAAACCTGTTTGAAAATGCTTGTATAAAGAAAGAGTCACATGCATTAGAGTCTGTACAAAATAATAAATTTGTAGATGTGTTAACCATTGAAACATGGAGTCCTAGATTTGAAGAATTATTGCCTTCTGAAACTAAGTCAGTAGAGCCCAGTGTTGTAGTTATCAAACAAGAGTTGAAACCTCTTTTGGCTGACTTGAAATATGTCTTCTCGGGGAGGATAAAACTTATCCAGTAATAATACCTTCAAAGTTATCAGAAGTCCAAGAAAAGCAATTGATAGAAGTCATAAAAAATCATCGAGTGCTATCGGTTAGACGATAGCAGATATAAAAGGTATAAGTCCTCTTCTTTGTACTAATTGTATATACTTAGAGGAAGATTCCAAACCATCTCGATAGCCACAAAGAAGGTTGAATCCACATTTGAAAGAAATAGTTTGGACTGAAGTACTTAAACTATTAGAGGCTAATATTATATATCCTATATTTGATATTAAATGGGTCAGCCCAACACAGGTAGTGCCTAAAAAGCCTGGTGTCACGATCGTGAAAAACAAAGAAAATAAATTAGTCCCTGTGCTTATAGTCACTGGTTGGTGTATGTGGATTGACTATCGAATGTTGAATTCTCTCAGCAGAAAAGATCATTTTCCCCTACCTTCCTAGATCAAGTCTTATAAAGAATAGCTGGTCATTCATATTATTATTTTTTGGATGGATATTTCGGCTATAACCAGATTGAAATAGCAATTGATGATCAAGAGAAAATCACTTTTACATGCCCCTTTGGCACTTTTGCATATAGAAGAATGCCTTTTGGATTATGTAATGCTCCAACCACTTTTCTGCGTTGTATGCTAAGCAATTTTAGTGATATGGTGGAGCGATTTTTGGAAGTCTTCATAGATGATTTTTCGGTATATGGTGATTCATTTGAATTATGTTTAGAGAATCTTGAAAAAATCCTTAGTCGATGTGAGGAAATAAATCTTGTTTTGAATTGGGAAAAGTGTCATTTCATGGTCACACAGGGCATTGTTTTAGCACATGTAGTTTCGATAGAGGGAATTGAAGTGGATAAGTCAAAATTGACTTAATAGTCAATCTCCCTCCACCTAAGATTGTAAAAATGTTTGATTGTTTTTAGGTCATGCAGGATTCTATAGAAGATTCATTAAAGATTTCAGTTTGATATCCAGACCTATGTGTAGTCTTTTATGTCAAGATGTACCATTAAATAGTAATATGACACTGAACAAAAATAATAATAACCATCTATCAATTAAGGAAAATATAAACATTAACACATAAGTAAAACATCCATAACACAAACGATATCATACATATCTTCACCCTTCACTAAAGTGTATAACCGGAATACTCACACTTTATTGCTATATATGAGCAAGAAGGGTGAGATAATCTCATTAGAACACAATAAAAAAAAATGCAAGAAATCTTTCCCTGAGGAATAGCTGAAGCACCCTCACTCTTATTACCAGCTAGGGCACAAAAGTGAGCAAGGTTCAACCCTCCAAGTGAAAAGAATGTAAAAGAAATGTAGGAGAAGAGAGTTTTCGGCTTAGGGAGTGTTTATGACAGGGTTTCTTCTTCTTTGGCTCTTCTTTTCTTCTCTGGCAAAGTTCTTCTTTCAAATGCATGAGGTAGGGTATTTATAGGCACCAGAGAGGAGCTCTAAGGGCGGTAGACACCCAAGTTGGCCAATCCTGTCCCTCTGTTGCATTTTTAGACCAATGTGAAGAGAGGAACCTAAAAGGTGATTTAGCTATCGTCCAGACGCCACCACCACCGTCTGAACGATGCTGATTCTCTAGTTTTGGTGGTGGAATGGTGAATGTCCTTGTTGAAATTGCTTTTGCCTCCCTCCTTTATTTGCCTTTTGCTCTTTGATCCCTCTAAGTTCTTGTAATTGCATGTGAAACCCTACAAGATATTCAATCATAATATAATCTAAATTAAACACTTTAAATTAATTAATGCAAACAATTAACCCTAAACCCTAATTTAATACCGCATTTTTTAGGGTTAATCACACCTGCAACCAAACATTACTAGTCCCTACTAATAAAAATACATAAAATCACTTTGGTAGACTTCGCAATTGCATTTAGCTTATGCAACAAGCCGGTAAACCCCTAGGTGATCCCTAGTGGACGAGTTTTGTCTTGTGATGGTTTTTTGTGAAGATACCTACAAACTTCAATTATTAAGATAAAATAATTTATTTGTTCACACATAAAATTAAATCATCATTCTATTCTTATGCCATAATACCTCCCTCTTCCTTATCATTATAAGAGTAACACACACCAATTGTAACACATTCTTTATATTTTCAGAAAAAAGCTCATGTATGTGTGCATGGATTTCTTTATTTCAAAAACACTTAAAAAATATCACAATCCTTTACTAGGCTGTACAAAAGTTAGCTTTGACGTCAATTCTTTCCTGGAAATCACTCAGCAAAGAACACACTCAAGTTTTAGTGACAATCACTCAATAATTACATGTGGTCAAAATATTAAAATTAAAGCAAAGTAGTGGCACAAGTAATATTCCAAAAGAAGGTTATTTGAATAAAACTGGAATTTGACATAATCTCATGAAAGAATATTAATACTATATCAAATAACACTATTAACACTCTCCTTTTTAATGAATAGATGATCTGACATATTTATGTCATACACCCAAGTATAAGTGGTCAAATTGTAGTATTTCTTGGTTTAAGCCCGATATCGAACCCACAAGGAGTTAATTGTTGTGGTTCAAAATAGAAATGGTGAAATTGTCGTGAATGTAGTGTGCAATGAAACAGCTTGTGGTGTGGGCTTAGAGCGATCAAAATAAATACTTAACTAAACCTTTAGAAAGACAATAATAAAAATGCATTATATTGTTTAGTTATTGGAAATGCCACCTTACAACAGTTAACTCGCATTTTACTGGAATGTTAACCGGCAAGTTTGATGTATATTAAACCATAACACAATAACTAATTAGGTTAGCTGGAAGGTCTCTGTACCATGCATTAATCAAATAACCCTAGCAAACCAGAAGGCGAGCCATTCAGAAGGTTTACTTAAGTTATGCAATCGACAGGTTGATGATTTAGTGAAGATGGAGTTTCGATTTATGCATTGAATCAAAAGCATTGGCTAAGACAAGATTTAATCTGTCTATAACCATCTGCCGATTGTTACATAAAGCCCAACTATGTACATCAATATATCATGCATGAAGCACAAAATAATTATAGATAGTATGGTATATAGCATAAAGTACCGCTCAGTGTTCATAACCATGAGTATATTATAAATATAACCATCCTTCAATTAAGGGAGGTATAAACATTAGAACATAAGTAAAACATTGGCATTTCCATACATAAACAATATTACACATGTGTTCACCCTTCACCGAAGAGTACAAACAGACTACTCACGCCTTATTGCTATAGATGAGAAAAATGAGTGAAATAATCTTATTACAAATGAAACAAAATACAAAACAAATCTTTTCCCAAGGAATAGCTGAAACACTACCACTCTTATTACCAGATAGGGCACAAAAGTGGGAGAGGTTCAACCCTCCAAGAAGAATGGATAAACAGAAATGTAAAAGTAGAGACAGTTCTGGCTGGAAAATGGTTCTAGCAAGGCATTGCTTTTCTTTTCTCTCTTTCTCTCCTTCTTCACTGTTTGGACTAAGCTTTGGGTGAATCCTCCGAAAATGAAGCTAAGGCAGCCTATTTGTAGGCACTAGAGGAGGCAGACTCCTGGCTGACCAATAGGAGGTTTTGTTGCATCATTGGACCAATGGGGTGAGGAGAGAGAACTAAGGCAGTTTAAGCACTGTTCGGACTCCACCACCACCGTCTGGAAGGTGGCTTTTCTCTGGATCTTGCATTGCTTGCTGCTCCTTTGCTTGATGTAATAAGGTGGTAATTACACTTGCCTCCCCTTCCTTATTCAGCTTGTACACTATATCCCTCCTAATTTTGCGTAATTTCGTATGAAACCCTGCAAAAAGTCAAACTTCCACATTAACCCTAATTTCGCATAACTTAGTTATTTTAACCTCATTTACGCATACAATTGACTTTAAAACCTAATTCATTAACAAATTATTTAGGGTTAATCAATAGATGAAAATGATAAATATGCATGACTTTTGGAATAAAAAAGGACTTTATTAGGGTTATAACGTGGCTAAAGGGTATTGGGTTTAAGAAATGACGTTTAAGAAATTCAAAAACTATCCTTTTCAATTTGTATATCACACTTCACCTTGTAAATTTCTAGGCTTTTACAACATCATACTTTTCATTCTTCATTTTCAATCTCAGGCTTGTAATTTCTTGGCTATTTTCTTTTTTTTTTTGCATACTTTCTTTTCCTTTTCTATTTCTTTCTCTTTCACACATTCTTTTCCTTTCTTTTCCAACCATATTGATCTATTTTTCTCTTTTTTCTATATAATACCTTTTTCAAGAGAGGGAGCAAGAAAATTATATAGCAAGGGTTGGACAAATATATTTACATCAACTCAGTTAACTTATGGGTTTAAGAAAATATTTTTTTTTACCACGGCTCAATCACAGTTTACTGGGGATATAGTTTTGCAAAAGAAAAGGCTAAGGCTCAAAATAAAATCACAAATGGCCTAAAATCATTCTCCAGAACTCATTCACTTGCATGATTCTCATAAAGATTTAAATGATAATGTTAACATGTCATTCAACGAGTGCTAATCAAAGCAAGAATAATGAGATTATTCAAAGAAATTTTCCTGTTGAACTGAAATTCTTACTTGAGTAAATGTTAAAAATCTCTCCAAGGAAGATTGGCTCAAAAATATGCATAAGGTTTTCACATCTCCACTACATATGTAAGCTTCATAAAGGATCATGTTATTTCAAAAAATTTTCCAAAATAAGAAATCATTACGTGCTCAGAATGATGAGTTTTCTATGAAAATATAAAGATAGTGCACACATAGTGTACGAAAATCCCCTTGTGATTTGGTTAGGGTTATACTTGCAAATTAACAGAATGAAAATATAATTTATCATGAATAATACGAACTAATTATCTTAACATATTAAAATTTATATGAAACATCACAACCAACTAAACAATTGAAATAAAACCATAATTCAAACATAAAAAATATCCAAAAGTACTCAAAACCAAGTGCATAATCTAAAATGTAAATAAAGAATTTGATAAAATTAAAGAGAGAGTAAAAGAGGTTGGAACTCCAGATGGCTAGGATGATGATGATGGTCCGCCACTGTATCTCCTTCCAAGTAGCCTTAGGATCTCATTCTGGTTCTCCTCATACTGAGTCATTCTCTGATCCTGAGTCATCCTAGTCTCCAAACCTAACAAAATCTGTCTTTTAGTTCGATCATCCACTATAATATAGGGCTGCAATGCTTCCTATTGTTGGGGCTCCTCTAGTGGCTAAAAATCTACATTTTTTGGAAATGGGTCTGCTTGTTGTTCTGGTGACTCTTTTTCTTGAGCCTCTGTTTGAACTCCATGGCTCTTTTTCAATAAATTTTTATCCAAGGAGCAATGCTACTAGAGGCCATGATGGATCTCCTATCACTCCTTTCAATCTACATAATTTAGATACTAAAACAACAAAAGGACGTGAGGGCTTTTTATTTTTCATAGTTAATATCATTTGATCCATTATCAGTGTCGGCAGATCAATGGTGTGTCCTATTCTAAAAGAACAAATAAAATAAGCTCTTTTAGTGTAGAGTTGATTTTTCTGAGACTGGAGCAACAAGTTGTTCACAGTTATCATGTTCAGAATTCGATATTTGTTAGTCAAATCTCCTTGTTTAATATACTTATTGGGCCTACCTAGACTTAATCTGGATTCCCAGCCAACTGAATCCTAATGGTAGACATATTAGGAAATGTAGTAAGGGGATATTAGGGATGCTGATGTCTTGGTATAGGGTTCAAATAATTTGCAATTGTAGATGGTGTAATTTGAAATGCAATTCCCCTAACATATGCACGCAATTCCCTTGGCCGTGTTTCTTGTGTATTACTATAGAGTTCTTGGACTAAACATTCATAAGCAAGACCCATAAGCTTCACATAATTTAACCATCCTCGTGTTGCTAAATTTTGCCTAACCCCAATGTGTTCAAAATCCTCATATATCACAGGCCTTTCAGAAATAATATTCTTAGATAAAAACTAAGTATCATACCAAATTCGCTGCTCGATATTCTCAAACAT
The DNA here is from genome assembly GCA_963454935.2 of Ilex paraguariensis. NCBI lineage: Eukaryota > Viridiplantae > Streptophyta > Magnoliopsida > Aquifoliales > Aquifoliaceae > Ilex > Ilex paraguariensis. The sequence continues at coordinate 37,104 of CAUOFW020002894.1, forward strand.
AATATCATCGAACTAATTTTGAGCTTGGGGTTGTTCTTCCTCCTGTGGCATTACTAGGGGTGGTGGAGAGGCTCCTTGCCTTGTTTGACTAGAAGAAGCATCATCCCTTCGAGCTCTTGATTTTCTCCTAGGATCTATAAGGATAATTCGTGATTTTTTTGATCAATTGGGAATTTCATAAGGTTTCAATTAGTGAAAGCCATCCAGATGGTGCTAATTCACTGGAATTTGCATAGGGTCTTCAGCTGTTGGCTTTTGATCTCCTCCTACTTTCCAGCTTTCAGTTACGGACATGCAGTTACAAACATTTAATTAATTTCAAAAATTTTCATTATTCAACTAATAAACACTAATTATTCTATCAAAATAATATATATATCCATAACACACCCTAAATTATTCATCCTTGATCATAGTCAATTTAATTAGAATCTTCTAAATCAAAAATATCAGTGAACCGATTAATCTCACGGTGCACATATCTTATGAGCATTGGACTAGAATAAGAAGGCGTCTCAGGGTTATCCTTACTTTGCCCATACTTAATCCAATCAAGATCATGATGCCCTAAAACTGGGAGTCCTCTCTCAACCCTTTGATCACCCATCAACCTACGAAAGTACTCATAAAAATGCCGTATAACCCGACAACACGTCATCACATCCTTTTCACTGGGATCGTGACCCATATAGAGTTTGGGCAGAGTCTCCCTTGTACCGAAGTACTCTTAATCGCATAACCGGTGCACATATCAATCATTTGACCATTTTGAGGTCCATACCCATCATTTAGAACTTAATGTTTAACCAATTACATCATCCCAACAAGAGGGCTCAAGTTCTGAAGGCTTGGTAGAATTATATTTATATTTTTAAAAATTTTAGAAAAGGTATCAGTACCTCATACACAGGGTACTGATACCTGAGCCTTCTATTTTCCAAGTCTTCCAATTTGTCAATTATTGGTACTTAATCACCTAGGTATTGGTAGTCGAGCCTATTGCTTGCCAGATATCGGTACCTATATGTTCTGGTACTTGTATATGAGCCCACTGTCCATTGACATACAGGTACCTGAAGCTTTGGTATCGGTACCTGATCCCACTGGAATCTGGGTACTGGTACTTGTGAGTCTAGGTACCGGTTCTCGTGAGTCTAGGTACTGGTACCTATGCCATTCAACAGCGTGGTATTGATACTTAATCACTTAGTTATTGGTACCTGAGCCCAAATTTTCTCAAATTCGTTCCAATCTTCAACCTTTAAGCACCCAATCTCTTCCCATAACATTTATACAATCATTAACATGAATTATAATCCATAAGAGTTCATTACAAAACCCTTTACACAATTTTACAAGTTCAAAATAATTTATAGGATTGATTTACAAAATGTAATTTAAAGCCATATCTTGGCTTTTTCATTAACACGAGCCCAAGTGAAGGTCACCCCCCAGTGTTTGTCTTGCACCTGAAATGTTGTTCCCATAAAAAGTGAGCCACGCTCAATAGTAGATATATATAGTACATTATATAGCATTAAGTGCCACTCGATGTTCGTAACCATGAGCATATTATAAATGTAACCATCCATCAATTAAGGGAGCATATAACATTAAAGCATAATTAGAACATTAAAATTTTCATAACCCAAACAATATTGTACTTGTGTTCACCCTTTATTGAAGGGTATAAATGGAATTCTCACGCCTCATTGCTATAGATGAGCAAAAGGTGCGATATAGTTCCATTACAAACAAAACAAAATACAAAACAATCATTCCCCAAGGAATAGTTGAAACACTACCACTCTTATTACCAGTTAGGGCACAAAAGTGGGAGAGGTTCAACCCTACAAGTAAAAAGGAATAAATAGAAATGTAGATGTAGGAGAAAAGTTGGCTAGAAGTAGTTTAGCAAAGCTTTGCTTCACAGTTTCTCTCTTTCTCTGACTCTCTCTGACTGACTCTCTTCCAGAATTAGCGGACCTCAGAAAATAGAAGCTGAGGCTGCTATTTATAGAAGTTGGGCTGGCTTGAGGCGATTAGCATGGCTCGACCAACCAGGTAACTTTGCTACATTAACTGACCAATAGGGGGAAAGGCAAAAGTTAAAGCGGTTTGCCCATCGTCCGGATACCATCACCACCGTCCTGATAGTGCTAATCCACTAGTTTTGTATGTTCTCTTGGTCCTTTGCTTTGACATATCTTTGTGGTATTTACACTTGCCTTCCCTTACTGATTTAGCTTGTGCACTTTTATCATTCTGATTTTCGTCATTCATGCACAAAATCGTATGAAATTTAGATCACCGCATTAACCCTAATTTTTCATAACTCAGGGATTTTAACCTTATTCACACACACATTTGACTTGTAACCTAGTTAATTAATACATCATTTAGGGTTAACCAGTTTTTCATGGCTGTGACACCAGACTTTTTAGGCATTACTTGTTTGCCTAACCCATTTACTCTCAAATGTAGGATATATGATATTAGGATCCAATAATTTAAGTACTTTAGACCGGACTATTTCTTTCAAATGTGGATTCAACCTTCTTTGCGGCTGTTCGGATGGTTTGGAATCTTTTTCTAAGTATATACAATGAGTACACAGAAGAGGACTTATACCCTTTATATCTGCTATCTCCAATAGATATCACTTTGATATTTTTTATGACCTCTATCAATTTCTTTTCTTAGATTTCTGATAACTTTGAAGATATTATGATTGGGTCAGTTTTATTATCCCCTAGGAAAACATATTTCATGTCAGTCGGGAGAGGTTTCAACTCTGGTTTAATAACTCCAACACTGGGCCTTACAGACTTAGGTTCAGAAGGCAATAACTCTTCCACTCTAGGACTCCATGTTTCAATGATTGACATATCTACAGACTCATCATTAAGTACAGACTCTAATGTATATGACTTTTTTTTGTACAAGCATTTTCAAATAGGTTTTGACTTAACAACTCAACACAATTTACTTCATGCAATTCTTCTTCCTCTCTGGATTGTTTTGCAATGTCAAACACATTCAGTTCTGAACTCATGTTCCCAAATGAAAGTTTCATAATTCCATTCCCACAGTTCATCAATGAATTTGATGTAGCTAGGAATGGTCGACCTAAAGTAACATGAATTTGTGTAGAGACATGCAAAATTGGCTATGTATCTAAAACAATGAAATCCACTGGGAAATAGAACTTATCGACTTGAACAAGTACATCCTTCACAACTCCACGTGGAATTTTTATAGAACGGTCTGCCAAGTACAATGTGACATTGGCGGGTTTTAAATCATCCAACCCTAACTGCTCATAGACAGAATATTGAAACAAATTAACACTGGCTTCAAGATTAAGCAGGGCTTGCTCAATCTGGAAGTTTTCAATTATACATGAAACTGTAGGAATCCCAGGATCTTTGTATTTGAGAAGGGCCTTGTGCTGAATGATGGCACCTAGCCTATTTAGTTAAAAATGCTATTTTCTGTACATTGATCCTTCTTTTCACTATGCAAAGGTCTTTTAGAAACTTGGCATAGGATGGTACTTGCTTGATTGCATCCAACAGGAGGATGTTAATCTTTACTTGCTTAAACAACTCAAAAGATTTCAGCATATTGTTTAATGATTGAGACTTCTTGACTCTCCTTTGAGAAAAAGGTAATAGAATAGACTTGAATGTTCTTTTTCATTTGGCAATTCTGGTTCCTTTTCAATCACAGGTTTAGGCTCAATTAGTTCATTTAAAGGGATCAACTCAGCTATTTGTTCAAGAGCTTTGGCTTTAATGGTCTTGTCAATCACCTTACCACTTCTTAGTGTGGTAATTACTTGCACTTGACTCAAAGGTTCAGAAGACAAAATATTAGCCTGGTTTTGACCTTGTGGAGGTTTAGGTGGAGATGGAAATTTTCCCTTCTCTATTATGCTCAAAGACTGGGTCAATTTGGCTAAATGACTCTTGATATCCTCAATATTCTGTGAAGTTTAAGCTTTGAAATCATTAAATGCATGGGTGGTCTGAGTATTGAAAATCATTAGACTCTGAATGAACTGGTTCATGGTATATTCTAAACTCCTTTATATGGGGGTTGATAAGGCTGCTGAGTCTATGGTTGTGGTGAATGTGGACCTGGTGGCTGACTCATATGTTGTTTATTTTTTCAACTAAAATTTTGGTGATTTTGCCACCTTGGGTTATAGGTGTTAGAATAGGGGTTGGAATAAGGCTTGTTATAATTTAAAATGGCGTTTGGTTGTTACATCAAGACCTCTTTAAATGCTAGAATGGTGGGACATTCCCTGTAGGATGTCTCGACAATGCACATATTCCACATGACTACTCAGTGGAAGACACAACGGAAACTTCTTTGGTTTTTTTCATTTCTAGGGCTTCAAGCTTACGGGACAAGGTAGCCATTATGGCCCTTAGGTCATCATCTTCTTTTAACACATATTTCCCTTATTGAGATGAAGATGACTTGGTTTCAACAATATTTGGAGAGGTTGAGTCTAACATTTGGGAACTCTCATAAATGGGTCAAAAAACTCGAATGCCTTATCGAGGCTTTTACACACGAATTCTCCTTGGGCAATCATTTCAACAAACTGACGCAGTACGAATGGGTGGGCATCATAGAAGAAACCAACTAAAGTCCAACTTTCAAATTCATGATGTGGGCAAGATTGGAGAAGATCCTTAAATCTCAACATTGATGAAAAGTTTCTCCTTCTTTCAAGAAAAAATCTTGCTTCTTGGATGGCTACCTCGGTTACAACCAGATAGAGATTTCCTTGGAGGATCAAGAGAAGGCCACATTCACATACCCCTTTGGTACCTTTGCCTATCACTGAATGTCATTTGGGTTGTGCATGCCCCCGAAACTTTTCAAAGGCGTATGTGAATGTCATTTAGTGCATTGGCAAGACCCTTGACTAATTTACTAGCAAAGGATGTCCCTTTTGTGTGGTCGGATGACTGTGAGGCATCTTTTAAAAAACTCAAAAGCATGCTTACTTCACCTCCAATCATGTGACCACTCAAGTGGGAACTACTATTCGAGTTAATGTGTGACGCGAGTGATTACGCAGTCGGCACAGTGCTAGGTCAAAGGGAATAAAAAAGGCCATATATAATTTACTATGCTAGAAAAATTCTAAATGAAGCACAAATGAATTACACTACAACTAAAAAAGAGTTGCTAGCCTTAGTGTTTGCATTGGACAAATTTAGGACATACATCATTGATTCGCCTATTGTAGTCTACATTGATCACTCTACTTTGAAGTATTTGTTGTCTAAATAGGATGCGAAACTGAGACTCATTAGGTGGCTCCTCCTCCTTCAAGAATTCAACTTGATCATCAATGACAAGAAATGAGTCGAGAATG
>CAUOFW020002895.1:0-42498 GCA_963454935.2 Ilex paraguariensis
TCTAAAAACTCGCTATATTTCCGCTTTTTGCCACCAGTTTTCAACCTTGCAACTTTCTCATCTTCGCTAAAAATTATCATATTATACTCTTGGGTATTTTATTTCTTGATGTTCATGGTTTCATTTGTTTCTGTATATATAGAGGCTTATTATTGACACTTTTTTGTTCTCTATTCTCCTTTATATACTAATTTTGTTGTTCTATTAAGTGGCAAGTGGTATTTCTGTTGTGCACTTTGTTTCATTGTGTGTTTTGTTTACAATTATTATTATTTCAAATTGAGAGGTAAATTCTTTTACTTGTTTTAGGATGTAAGGCAGTTTTTTTTTTTTTGATGTAGGTTGGAGTCATTAATTTATTTGAAAATGAAATATCTGACTAAAGGTTTTGAATACTTGATTTCTTAAAAACTTGATTCTAGTTGTATTTATTCCCCATGCCAATTTCTTTGTTTAAAAATTTTTCATTGCTATCTATTTCTATCATCTGTTGTTTTTGTAGTATGCTCAAGAACATGATTTTCTCACAAGACTTCTCGCCTCCAAGAAAGAGATTGAATTATGGATAAAAAGCCTCTATCTCTAGAACAATTCTACAAATTCCTAGAGTATTTTTTCTGTTAGTTAGTTTAGTTTAGGGTTTTTTTTTTTCTTTTTTGCATTCAGTTATGTGTAGATTATAATTATAACACGAAAACATCAAATATTGCCCAGAAACTATAAAATCTAATCATGCTCTCGTGTGAGGTATGACCATAGGCTCCAATATTTTCTTAAAATTGATAGATTTGGGGTTGATTTTGCTTCGATAGACATTAGGTGAACTGAACACATTTGGTGAAAATTTAGCAAGTATAAAACTGGTGGATTATCACCCAAAAAAAAAATATTTGCTGAAACATTTTGTGACTGGCCAAAGTCATTTAATTGAAGTCCTATGGTTTCACACTCATCTTTGACTTGCCATATCTTTTAAGATGTCCAATACCCACACTTTGGAACTGTATAGTTCATAGTTCTTTGTCTTTCGGAATAATTTAATTTTGTGGAAAGTTGATTTTTTTAGTATACTCTTCATTACAACATTCTTTTGATTGATATCTCCTTTGTATTGGCATTAACATCATGTTGTAAATTTGGTTTCTTTCTGTAGATTCCCAGTGAATATTATCAGTTTCTAATCATCAGTAAACCTTCTTTTTTGTACTCATTTCGCCTTTTTTTATCTGTATACAATGCAAAAGGTATTTGGGGGTTAAATGTTGGGATGGAAGAATAAGTTCTGATGGTTCTACTACAATAGTATGGAATTCCAACAATTCAAAACGTCTTTATAGTGACAACAAGAGGCAAGGCATCCATGGTTGAGCACAAGGTATAAGCTTTTCTTGATATTATGTGCCATTTTGTTTTTATATTCATTATTTGTTGGTTTCTTTCTCTCTGTTTTGTTGCATATAATTTTTTTTTTCTTTCGCATAGTCAATTAAGTTTGGCATTGTGAGGATAAGGGGTTTTCAACGAAGTGATAACAAACGCAATTGAGCTAAGAATCATGCAATTTTCTTGGGCTTTTAGAAAACATAGTATCATAAAATGAGTTTTTTTGTCTTCACTCACAGTCATTTCTTAAATTACTTTTGAGGTTCAATCACATTTGACTTCCTTAGGCATTTATCCCAAGTCTTTGTTTATTTTGAACTCTCACTTTGACAATTTGCATTTGACAACTCTAAGATAAAGCAAGATGAGCTAGCAAATTCACATGATTAAGGTTATAAGGATGAAGAGAGGCCAGTGGTGGTAGCGAATCGGTTAGGATTGTGAATTAATTTGTCGGGTTATGTTATTTGGGTTAGCATTTTTGTTTTGGCTACTTGAGTTTGTTGTACTAAAAGACAGGTTTAGTATTATGGACTGTGCTCTTCTTAACTTTTCCAAATACCGCCTGCGATGGTTTTGACCTATATTTTACTTTTCATGGATGTGGATTGTGGATTGGATTAAAAATAAGAATTTATTGCGTTAAATAGGTTGAAAATAGTTCAACAATTTATGTTAGTTGTGTTGATCGTGTCATGCGAGTTATGTCCATTCAAACTTGATCCATGCACTACTAAAAGGGTTAGTAGCACATAGCGTCAACCCAGACATGACCTATTTATTTAATGTGTTACGAAGGCCATGCTCAAGTTAATCATGTTTTAAGCAAGTTATGTTAGTGTTAGGTCATTCGACATGATTAACTAAGCAAGTCGTGTTAAGGCTTAGAGATTTTTGACATAAACTTGAAATAATATGACACAACTATGATATGACACGATCTCATTGTCACTCCTACTTCATGCGCTGTTGGGGATTCTTATTTTGTAGTTAGCAATTTTTTGTGTTATATAGTACTTTCAAATATAGGCAATTGCTTGCGATTTCTTTTGTTGTTAATGTCTTCAGGAGTAATTACTAATATATATATATATATATATAACAAGATAGATGTATTATATTTGTATCCGTATTTTACTTTTTGATATTTTTTCGTATCCTCGTATATGTAACATTCATATCTGTGTCTGAATCCATGCTTCCTAGGTTTCTATGATTCGGTTTTGTTCGCACTCACTTTTTTGAGATTTTAAATTTCGTAGACACTGATACAACTGAGATCCTCTTGACATGGTGTCACACTGTCACTTTTTTGAATTCTTACTGACTGACACCCTAATCCAGGGTCTCTTGATAAAAGGTGGTTTCTTGATTTTTTGAGCATATTCTCGTGAGTCTTTTTTTTTTTTGGAATCCTTGACTGATGATCCTTTTTGTTCAATTGTTCTCGCATCTTTGATGATATGGAAGGTTAAAGTACCTAGTACGGTGCAGATTTGTTCACTGACTATTATCCATGACAAGATCAATACCAATCATATGATTTAGAGGAAAAAACCTCAAGAATGTCTTTACCCGCAGTTATGTGTGCTATATCAATGTGGCAACAAAAATGTTGATCATTTATATTTACACTACCTTATTGCTTTCAGCTGAGAACTAAGTTGTTAGTTCATACTGAATTATTCCTCGAACCTCTTCTTCGATGTTTGTTGAGGACTTTACGAGATTTGGGAGCCATAATAAAGGGGTGAATATCTAGAATTATGCAATTCTTGTTATGGTTGGGGTCATCTGGTTGAAAAGGAATGTTCTAATATTTTGAAAATAGATGTCAGGTGGTGGAAGGATTATCGAGTCACATATTCCTCTTGGCCCCTTTTGCGCTCAAACCACTAAAGACTTTGAGGGAATTTCACTCTTTTGTATATTGGCTGGTCGAGAGCTGTATTATAGCTTGGCCCATTCTGGTGGAAATGTGGAAGTTTCATTGGACTGTTTTCTTGTTTTTTTGATGTGAGGCTTGGACAACTTGTGCACCCTCTTTCATTCTATGGTGTACTACATTTTTATCAGTAAAATGTCTGATTATTGTCAAAAACAAAAAGACTTATACCCAAAATTGTATGGGCCAGTGTATTGATGAAATCCTCCAGAAAATATTAGGACAACCACTTTGTGTTCTACATCAATTCATGGTATTCATCCCTTCCAACATCTTGAATTTACCGGAAATAACTTTTCATTTATTCATATTATTCAGCAACATTATTAAACCCATCATACAAAAATCAGAACATAGATAATCTATCAACATTGTAAGACAATGCATTTATAAAAAAAGGCAAACACAAAAATCTCAATAACAAATCAACAAACAAGCACAATAAACTGCGAAGAAATACAATTCAATCATCACTAGGACACAACACAATGATAAAATTTCCGTAAAACTGGGTTGGGGCTGTTTAGAAAATTACCAAAGCACATGTCTCGGGAAGCGAAAGCCATTGCTCAAAAAGCTTCTCTGCAACAAAAGGATTTGCCTTTATTGCCAAAGGAGACACCTCTGAAAGCTGCAACAATTCAGCGTCGAGACCCGCCACATCCCCCTTGAAATCAACTTCCATTTCTATACCGATAAATTCAGATCTCAACAGCACTAGGATCACAAAACAGAACCGATCAAAGCTTAGCTCATCACGCCAAGCGTTGAATCAATGCCCTTTGAATTTTCAAATTGGAGAATTTGAGGTGATCTGAGAAGGTATACAGAAGAATAAAACCTAGGATTGAATTCAACAGATTTCGTAGAAAGCCAATTTGCACAAGAAATTCGCACAGATGCGAGACTTCGAAACCCTTGTAGCAGAGCCAGAGAGACGCGCAATATTGGTATTTTATTTTATAAACTTGGTGCAATTTTTCAAATGATATTTTAACACGACCATATAAAAATTATTTTAACTATTCCCTCCATACTATTTCCACCATCTTTTTGAACCATAAATTTAAATTTTGCCTCATCTTTCTTTACTTTTTTTATTTAATAAATAATATTTTAATTCATTAATAGGTAATTTTTCAATGATATGAGAGTTTTAAAAAGATTAAAACTAAGGTCGGTCCAAGATGACCAAATGCCTATAGCGATAGATTTAAGTGAGGCTTTTTAAATTTTTTAATTGAATTTTTTTTTCACTTTTCAAAGTACAATATTTTTAACTAATAGTATGATTAATTTACTTAATCTTTTTTATAACACAATCAGTTTGAGGCAAAATCTAACTGTAATATCTAATTTAGTGCCTAAATTAAAAAACTTATTATCTCAGTGCTCGAAACACAGAGAGAAAATAATGAGTTGATGATTGTTTCTAACTTTTATGGTTTACCACTATCAATACACAAAAATTAATAAAATATAATGAGTACATGTATATTTGAATTAAATACTATCTCAAATTTACCAAATTTAATTTTTCATAACTCATATTCTATTATAATTATGAAAACTTTGATTGTTCCCAAAATTCTTTTTTCTAACTATTAAAAAAAAAAGAAACAGTTAAAGTTCTATAGTTTTAGAATTTTGTGATTGAGATTGATTTTTTAGTGATAATTAGGAAATTAAATTTTTTGAAATTCATTTGATTAATATTTCACTTATAATTCCTTGAATAAAATAAAAATAATTATCAATATATATCTTAATCATATTGGAACCTTAATATAATTAAGAATTAGTTAGGTCAATTGGAATAAGATTTAATACACTACTCCATAATATATATTATCATGCATATTAAAATTCTAAAAAATTCAAGTTTTACTTAAAAATATACTAAAATATCTATTTTTACATCAAATCTTAGTACAATTTACAAAATTTATTGTGACTAAAGAATTAAATTGATGCAACATAAATTGATTTTAAAAAAAATATATACTATTATTTTTTATCTTAGAAATAAAAGAGTTCAACTTTTCAATAAAAAAAATAATACATATATATAGACATAATATTATCTTTGCATATGAGATAAGTAATATTATATTAATAGAGTTTTTGAAGATTTTTTGAATAATTTAATAGGAAAAATAAGGTTAAAAAGATGTATTTTGAATAACTTTTTTAAAGTACTTTTAAAAATTATTTTTCATAAATCTTTTTTAAAAAATAGTGTTTGAAATCGCCTCACCACCACTTTTACCATCACCATCCCCCACACCACCGCCACCGCCACCACCACCATCGTTGCCCGTCGCCGTCGCCGCCCCCCACCACCACCGTGTTGCCGTCGCCACCACCATTACTGTCGTCGCTACTGGCACCATTGTCATTGTCACCCACCACCTCTCACTTCTATTACAATCGATGTTTAAATTCATTTATTTCTCATTTATATTTGTGATTTGATTTTGGATATGAATACAAATATGTTTATTGTTTACTATTTTTTATTACTCTGTGCTTTCAGACACAAACAATAACTAGTGTATTATTATCACAGTAAAAACGCATATGCATGTTATTCAAAATAACATTCAACATAAGACATTTAAGAGTCGTTCGCATTCTTAGCTTTCTTTAATTTCATTGATTTTTCATTTTAGCAGTCATCAGCTTCATCCCATTGTAGATTGTTACAAATGAGAGCTTGCTGATTCAATAGGAGAGCCACTACATTCTCAGTCACATCTCACGGTAATCCTTATTCTACTGGTGTTGGCCTAGAAACATAAATCTGAATCATATCTCCTTCAGAATGGCCAACCATTTAGAGGACTAAATCTTCTTTCATGTCATTAGATTGAAGAAGGGACTGATTATTCTCGGAGTATTTTCCTAGAAAGAGATGAATTTCTACGTATTAGCTGCTAGAGCTTCTCCACCATGCACAAAACATCGATGCGTAGGAAAGGACTTGCCAAAATAAAGATTGAGTCCTCATTGATGTCACATTAAGCTGAAGTTTTGAAGTCTTTGAGTTGACCTGTCTTTTAAATCTAGATAAGCTTATCATGCATCTGCCTTTTTAATAACTTTTTTTTTTTTTTTGGGCAAAATTTTCCATTTTCCCTCTAGTTTACAAAAACCAACAATCAGGGTGTGAAAGACTTCACAATTGGATTTTGAAATCTTATAACACACAATTCAATTCATATGGCTAGCTTAATGTTTCCTTTTTTCAAATCAATTTACTGCTATTGCCGATCATATTGTTGGTCTAGACCTCTTAAATCATGGGCATCATATGGGTCACATTTTCATGCGATGGGCATTGAACATGGCCGAGCTTGGCTATGATCCTCTAATAAGTATGCATATGACCATTGCCACTATTGTAAATCATATTTTACCCAAAGTTGGTCTATATGATTGAATTCCAAAATCGCATACAATTTAATGTAATATTATAAATTACCCTGCACCTATCAATCATCTAGTTTGAATATCATTATTATAGAAGCATTAGTTTATGGGACTATATTTTATCATGCATTTAGCTTCTCAATACTCATACATTTTGAGAAACATGTCAAAGAATGAGAAAAATCATATGGTTTCGAGGAAAGTTTGACAAAAAAAAAAAAAGAAAAGAAATGGGAAGAGAGACAGAGAGGAACAATGGGCAAAACCCTGAAAATATAAACTTCTAGGAACATGTGCAAGTTTAATGCTTAGAATGTTAATAGACTACAAATCATAGTTTCACTATGTAACAAAGATGTGACAACAAATAAGAATTCTTCTTGAAATTTGCACGTAATGCGCATTCAAAATTATCATACACAAATGGGCACATATAGACATACTTGCGTAGTTTCCCTTTACGAATAGCAACACAATATGCATAATATACTATACACCTTAATTTCATCGAAATACATGAACTATGGTAAGTGTTAGACTTCTTACAAATTCTCCTTGTCCATGAACCTTTTTTCACGTTTTAATCTACTAAATTGATGCACATTCATAACAGTAGTTGCAAGGAAGTGTAGGGCAGATCATAGGTGGTGTGAAGCTTGAGTAACCTGCCAAAAGTGTGAAGGTAAAAAAAATAAAACTCAAAATTAGGGACTTCATTTTTCACATTGCAGAGTAAGATATCAAAATAGGAGACTTCATTTTTTTCATTGCAGAGTGACTTGAAGAAGATTAAGCAAAGAAAACACAAAATTCGTGAGCAGCTATCAACCACAAACATAAATATTTCTATATGTTCCTTATTTGCTAGATTAGACCCACAAGAATCTTCTTGATTCCATGGTGATGCCCAAGATCATGTTGTTTGAAGGTTGCATGACAAAATTTGAACGAAAAGGACGGGCTTCCCTGAACTTAGTGGCTAGCTAGCTTGAGGGTTGTTATTACTCGTTTTATCGATTGATATCTCTGATATGCAACAAAATGTATGACCTTCTTAATGCACAGACACTCTCTCTCTCCCCAACTCCTTCTCTCATTATAACAAAACAAATCATGGTAATAGAATACAAATCTTTCTTTGACTATACATCTTCAAGTATTTAGCTTTTCCAATCTCACTTTCGAGAAACATGTCAAAGAATGAGCAAAATAATGTTTCCAGAAAAGATAATCAAAGGGAAAAAATGACACAAATGTTTCTTCATTTGAATATTTGCACCTTAATGCGCATTCACAATTGTAGTACAGGCATCCTTGAATATAGATTTTCTTTGCGAATAGTGATGCAATATGCATCATATGTTTTGCAAAATGCTGCCATCAACACACGTCTACAAGCTAGAGTATTGAGTTCTTGTAAATTGGCCTTGAGAACACATATTATTCGCATTATTTCGTAACTACACAACAATCCTTGCTCACACAGAAAGATTAGTATTAAACTTCATGGTCAAACTAGGTTGTAGTTAAATTTACCTTCCGTGGCATTTGTGGTAAGTCGTCGACATTTTACACCTTCTGATGGCAAGAGAGTTCCTTGCATTTTATGCTTTATCTTCTGCTTCTTTGCATACTTCTCTTGGGAATTGTTGAGTGGTCAAAGTTTCTTCTTCTTCTTTCTCCTCCCCTTCACCAAGTTTTCCCTGATCACAAACAAGTTAATATAACGCAAGTATCTGTCAACAGCGCAAGTCATGGGATTGTCAAAAAAGAAAAGTTTCTTGGTCACCACATCTTGTGTTTGAATTTTTGATAAATTCCTACACAAATTTCACACGTGTCACTAGACTCACCACCACTTGATATTCTCATAGGAATCCATAGGAGCATATGTTCTACTTTTTTTTTTTGAACACACACTTAACACAACCTCTTACAAGAGGAAGTGCCAAGTGAAGTATATAAATTAACACACACCCAAAGCTATCCCAATGTGGGATAGGCTAGTCCCCTGACACCCTAGCATGATTACCATAACTGCAGGGTCTTTGTGTTGGTTTTTTTTTATGGAGTCTAGTTTGTATATGTGATCCGGATGATGACCCGACCCAAATAATGTTGTGTGGTTTTTTAATGAAAAATTTTCTGAGGCTTAGTCCATGGAGCGAAGGCTTGGGCCGATAGGCCCAAACCATAGCACTCATGGACAAGCCTCGTGGGGGTTCGGGGGCAACGCCCTTGAGGAAAATATTTTGGGCCCGTTATACAGTCCAGTGCGTAGGACATATAAACCCTGTTGTTTTGTGATTAGAGTTAATCGTAGATTGTACAGCCGCTCTTTGTATTCAACTCTCTCAATAGTGAAATCCCTGCAGCTTCGTAGACGTAGACAAATTGCCGAATCACGTAAAATCTGTGTCTTGTTCTTTCTTGTTTCTTATTGCTTTATATTCTTGATTTGTTCTTCGATTGTGTATGTTTGTTAGTGAATTTAAATCGTGTTAAATCCCAACACTCTGGCCCAAAGAGTGGGTTTCCAGCCCAACATCAAAACGCCCCAGCATGACCCCGAAGGGCTTTCTCGTTTTTTTTGAACACACACTTAACACAATCTCTTCTAAGAGGAAGTGCCAAGTGGAGTATATAAATTAACACACACACCCAAAGCTATCCCGTTGTGGGTATGTTCTACTTGCTACCAAAGTATAAGGCTAAGTTCTTAAATTTAGATTTAAAATTTATAAATAAAAATTGAATTAGAAGAATAGGTTTTTTAGAACTTGAGGATGGCTAACATTAGCTTGAGGGGGTTTATTACAAGAAAGATGAAACTTTCATTGGTCCACGTTATTCAGTTAAATGTACAACATTCTGACGTCAAAACACACAGCTCAAGTTTTTGATTAGGGGTTTTTTGTTTTTAAGAACTTGATTAACAGCCCAAAATGAATATCTTTTAATGTCAACTCCAATAGACCTTTCTATCTTTTAAAGTTAACTCCAGGAGACCTTTCTCTAATGCCAAGAAAGATCCCATTTTTCATCTGCTGCTCCATTTTTCACAAGCTAATTTTCATTCTTAAGCAGTTGGCCAACAGAAAGACAAAGCAGAGATATTAGATTCCTTTGTGAATCAAGTTAATCTCCATTACTTCCCAACATACTATTCTTCAACCCTTCAAATAATTGCGATGCTATGCAAAAATGATGTCTAGAAGTCAAAATCTAGAGTTTGAAAACAAGGCAAATGATGAGAACTTAAAGCGTACTAGCATGAGCACATACCTCTTTGAAAACGTGTTGGACAGTGCTGTTAAGGTCTCCTTTCCAGAACCTTTCCAACACCCTAATGAACTAATATCTAGCTTGGGTGTAATTAGGAGCCCTGAAGAGAAGGTTTGCATCTTGGGGCAGTCTTCAAATTCCACTTTTTTTAAGAATGGCCATTCCAAAGCATGATTTCCCAGGTGGAAACTCTTGAGGTTTGGTAGATGTGCAAGTCAAAGAGTGTGTACATAAGGGAACATAACTTTTCCTCCAGAATCTTCTACTTGTTCTAGGACCTCTTCCACTAAATCACATTCTTCTACAATAAGCTCTCTCAAATAGTGTAGCATTGGGAGTAATTTGGATGGTACAACTTGTAACAAATTGTAACAAATTGTTACATTCACGCACCGAAAGAAATCTTAATTGATTAAAGCAATCTATTGGAAGTTTGTTTTCCCATATCTTTTTCAGGTTATCTAGTCTCTGAAGAGTCAAGTACACCAGGGCGGGAAGTACAACCTGCCAATTTATGTTATAATAGCACATGAATGTTCATAGTTAAGACAAATACTATAAGCTTCAAGGAGAGAAAATGAACTAGAAATTCAGTTTTGCTTGATTAATATATAGGATAAGAAAAATCATCAACAGTAATCAAAGACTTTACCCATATTGAAAAATCCATACTTTGTTCACCTCTCACGTGGGCATTGTCAGTGTCATGTGGTGGGCTTGAGAAACAAGGAAGTAAAACAACTCAATGACCCACAAAAGAAAAAATAAATGGGTAACTAGATTTTAGTAATAAAAAGTTTTCCTCCTAAGAAAAAATTAAATAATTATTTTTCACAGACTGGTGGTGAGCGAAGCAGAGAAGAATTATGGACAACAACTAGTATCAGTGATGTGTCACATTTGGTATCCTGGAAATTGATTGTCCGCTGGAAGTAGTAATATCACATAGATATATGCGAAATTTTCAGCCAAGTTCCCCTTTGCTTACATGCGTAGTTTAGAAAAATGATAGAGAGAGAGAGAACGTACTTTTTTGTTGAAAAATGGTTTCACAGCGACACTATAGTTGCCTTCTTGATCTGTTTGCCCTTCTAACCCTTCCTCACTTGCTTCTTTTGACCTATTTGTGCTTGAACCAACAAATGTTTGCATCTTGGGACATTTTTCAATCTTCAATGCTTCCAAAGATTGGAATTCTAAAGTACAATTCCCTTGGTAGAAGCTTGTGAGTTCAGGCATTCGACCAAGGGACAGGTAAAATAATTTAGGGAACACAATTGCATCAACAACCTCTCCATCTTCCTCTCTTTCGGTTGCTATTATCTCTTTCATCATATCGCATTCTTCTATTACCAGCTCTTGGAGTTGAATAAGAAGTTTCGATGTGGTAAAAGAGAAAACATATCTCTTACAATTACATCCTCCGATAGTCAGTTCTTTGAGATTCTCAAAGCTACGAGATTCATGGCAGGCCTTGTTCCACCATGTATCCTTCAATTTTGGTAAACCCAACAACAAAACAGTCCTAATCTTTGGTAGTGTAACTGAAGTTGCATCATGTCCTTC
Source organism: Ilex paraguariensis (assembly GCA_963454935.2). NCBI lineage: Eukaryota > Viridiplantae > Streptophyta > Magnoliopsida > Aquifoliales > Aquifoliaceae > Ilex > Ilex paraguariensis. Next base: position 11,612 of record CAUOFW020002895.1, read on the forward strand.
ATATAAATCCTCCAACAAATAACATTTTGAAATAGACAAATATTCTAAATTCTGTAACAAATGTCCCAAATTGGATGGAAAAATTGTGATTAGGTTTTCAAATTTGGTTATTGACAGTTCTCGCAATCTGTTGAAGTTCTTGGCGGGAAGTAATTGTGTGTGCCATATCTCTTCCATGTCTAGTTTGTGGAGAGACAACCTCTCCAATGCTGGAAATACAACCATCATAATTACATCATAGTGTCACATGAATCTTGAGCAATTAAGACAAATATTATAAATTTCAAGGAGAAGATCATCTGGCGGGCTTGAGGAGCAAGGACATAAAACCAACCAGTGACCCAAACAAAGGAAAGAAGAAATAGATATTACTAATAAAAAGTTTTCCTCATGAGTTATGAGAGATGACGAAAAATATTGTTGACTTCAATTCTATCTTACGCTTTTTAGTAACACATGTTCATAGGGAGAAAATAAAGATAGCGAGGATAAGACAGCGAATTTCAGAATTGGTATAAAGATTGTATTGGTGGTCACATACCTTTCTGTTGAATAGAGGTTCATGTGCCCGGATATAAGGACTGCTATCTGAAGCCGAACTATTTGTTTTGCAAAAAAAAACTCACGAGGTCTGGTAGATTCCAAAGGTTCAACTCTTCCAACTTGTGTAAGACAATTTCATCAGCTTCTGCCACTGCTCCTTCTGCATTGATTGCAAGCATCGCTTCCATATTGTCGCAGCTATCTAGATGTAGGTGTTGGAGCTGCCCAAGATCTCCTACTATTATGTTGTGATCGTGCAGCAATTATGGTGAATAATAAGGAATCAAACAATTAAGAAAGCAGGAGAAAAATAACACACAGAGATTTACGTGGTTCGGCAATGTGCCTACATCCACGAGAGCGAGCGGTTGTTCTATTCCTTATTGAAGTAGGGTTACATCTTAAGTATTTATATAACCCTAATATGGACGTATTTACAAAAATACCCCTGTACCGTACCGCGGGGGCGTTGCCCCCGCACCCCCAACTTATCAGCGTCCCCTATATATAAATCCCGCAAGGCAGATGCCGTCGCGGGCTCCGCTCCGGCATCTGCCTCCTTGCCATTATGCACATAACAAAATATGAGCCACACATACTCTAACAATATTATATCTTGCTGAAAGAGGTATTTCATTTTGTGACAAGTAAGTACATTTACTTGCCTTAGGCTAGAAAGCTGTGCTTGGCCAGTGGGATCCTCCCACAAATTTATTAACTTAGGTAAGTTGTCAAGCAACAACTCACGTAGTTCAGAAAAAGATGTAGATGGGAGATGGCCATGGCATATCTGTCTAAAGTCTTGCATGCTTCGGAGGTCTAATATCTCCACCACTGGAAAAATAGAAGGTGACATCCTTTCCGTGGTGTCCACTAGATATTCAATCTTACCACCACACCCATCAACCTTCAAACGCTTCAGATTCGAAAATGCATCGATTCTAAAATAATTGAGAACAGTCTCCACGTCCTCCAATCCCGTTAGGATCAATGCTTCTGCTCTTTTTAACATCATACTGACCCCACCGCCTTCTTGAATAATACTTTGACATCTCGAGAGTTTCAAGGCCCTTGAATTATTCTTTACATCTGACCTTAGAAAACTGCTACCTATAGCAATTTTATATTCAATCAATTGATTCCCAGACAGTAAATCTTTAGGATATATCTCAACATCTAGTACTTCAATTTCTAAGGTTCTTAAGTAAGAAAGATGCTTCAACTCTGTAAGGCTTGCATTATTTCTTCCCATGTCTTGACCATCGACACTCCAGTCCTTAAAACCATTTCTCAGGTACAAGCATTCCAATCGGGTCAAGCTTGCTATGACACCAGCTGGAATTAATTTCAAATATGAACAATCTGTCAAATCTAATAGCCTTAAACGAATGAGTTGTCCAATTTCTCGCGGTAATTCTGCAACTTCAGACCCAATAAAGCTGAGAGTTTCTAGGTCCTTTAACTCTCCAATTACTGATAATATTTGTGGAAGCTTGCACCTTTGTAAGCATAATGTTCGAAGTGTCTTTAAGTATTTCGTGGATGGTGGCATTGATGGAATATCCATGGAAGTTATGTCTAAAACTTGTTGGGTTTCCCTCTTTTGTGGGACTCATCAATTTGCTAATTTTTTGGTGGCTTACCCGTGTATGACTCTTATCCAAGACTTGGTTTGGAGTCTTCAATTTAAAAGGAATTTGGCAGCCACCAAAGACTATTAGTTTTTGTCCTTTTCTTTGGTTCATCTTTTCTCTGTTGGTTTGGCAAGAAGACATATTTTTTCGGCAGTCTTTGGTTCAACAAAAATTCAGACTTCTTCTTCTCCTTTTTGGTGCCAGAAAAATCTGCAAATTTGTTCTTCAAGTGGGTAACATTTCTTCACTTGATATTTGGGTTTCTTGCGGTTTGTTCTTGGAGATTTGGTTCACTTATTTTGTGAGGTATTTTTCTCTTGTGATTTACACCTTGGTGTGTTTGTAAGACTTATGTCTTTTGGCCACTTTGTAATCTAATTTGGTGATAGTGGAAGAAACTGACCTACCGGTCGTCGTGGATGTACCTCAAGTTATTTGAGGGAACCACGTAAATCTTGTGTGCTTATTTATTTTCTGTTATTTTATTTATATTGCTTCCATTGATTTACACTTGTGGGAAAACCTATTTTCCCAACATCTGGTATCAGAGCAATTGGTTAATTCGGTTCCGATTCGTTATATTTCTGTGTGTGAATTATGGACGGCAACGTTGGACGTATGGTTAGTTTCAATGGCACAAATTGGGTGACTTGAAAAACTAAAATGGAAGATCTTTTATTTTGTAAAGATTTGAATGGACCCATAGAGGGTGATAGTGGCAAACCGGAAGGGATGAAAGATGACGAGTGGAAAAAGCTAGACCGGAAAGCTGTCGGTTTTATTCGACAATGGATTGATGATAGTGTCTTTCATCATGTCTCTACAGAAAAATCTGCACATGGTCTTTGGACCAAATTGGAGAGTTTGTATGATAGAAAGACGGCAGTGAATAAAGCCTTTTTATTTCGAAAGCTTGTGAACTCTAAATATAAGGAGGGTACTTCTATTGCAGAGCATTTGAATGAGATTAAGAGCATTGTGAATCAGTTGGCCGCCATGAAAATTACTTTTGATGATGAGTTGCAAGCTTTGTTACTTCTTAGTTCACTTCCTGAAAGCTGGGAAACTTTGGTGGTCACAGTTAGTAACTCCGCACCTGATGGAGTGGTAACAATGAGTCAAGTTACCAGCAGTTTGTTGAATGAAGAAACAAGAAGAAAATCATCAGGTTCTTCTTACTCCGAGACACTTGTAATGGAAAACCGGGGGAGAGGCAGGAGTAAGAGTAGGGTTCCGCACAACCGTGATAAATCTAGAGGTCGTTCAAGCTCGATGTCAAAAAAGGATGTTGAATGCTATTATTGTCACAAGAAAGGGCACATGAAGCGGGAATGTAGAAAACTCAAGTTCAAGGAGCAGAACAAAGAGAAAAATTCAGAGAAAAAGTAAATTGATACAGCTGTAGTTACCGATGATGAACTCATGATTATCTGTGATGATGCTAGCGTTAATTTGATTGACCAAGAGACGGATTGGGTAATTGATTCTGGAGCTTCATTTCATGTTACTTCGCAGGCTGATTTCTTTATTTCTTACTCACAAGGTGATTTTGGGAATGTCCGTATGGAAAATGAAGATGTGTCAAAAATTGTCGGCATGGGTGACATTTGCTTGGAAACAAATATTGGATGCAAATTGCTGCTTAGAGATGTGAGGCATGTACCAGATATTCGACTCAATTTAATCTCTGCTGGAAAGTTAGATGATGAAGGCTACATCAACAATTTCAGTAATGGAAAATGGAAGCTCTCCAAAGGTTCTCTAGTGGTAGCAAAAGGAAAGAAGACTTGTTCTCTTTACACTATGCAAGCAAAAATCTGCAAGGGTGTTGTGAATACCTTAGAGAATGACTCATCCACTGATTTATGGCATAGAAGGCTTGGACATATGAGTGAAAAAGGATTGCAAGTTTTGTCCAAGAAAGAACTTCTAGTGGGGATAAAAGGTACGCCTTTGAAAACTTGTGTTCATTGTTTCCATGGTAAACAAAACAGAAAATCATTCCGTAGAAACATTGCATCTAGAAAATCTCATGTTTTAGATTTGGTACATTCTGATGTATGTGGTCCTTTGAAAGTTAGGACACTTGGTGGTGCTCTATACTTTGTCACTTTTATTGATGATCACTCTAGAAAAGTTTGGGCTTATACACTGAAAACTAAAGATCAAGTTCTAGATGTGTTTAAGATTTTTCAGGCCAAGGTTGAAAGAGAAACAGGTAGACAGTTGAAATGTGTTCGCTCGGATAATGGTGGTGAATATATTGGACCATTTGATCAGTATTGCACAAATCATGGTATCAGGCATGAAAAGACAGTTAAAAAGACACCTCAACAGAACGGGGTTGCAGAGAGAATGAATCGCACCATTCTTGAGAGAGTCAGATGTTTGCTCTCACATTCTAAATTGCCAAGATCCTTTTGGGTGAGGCAATGAGGACCGCAGTTGATCTTATCAATTTGTCTCCTTCAGTTCCGTTGAATGGTGATGTGCCAGAGAAAGTTTGGACAGGGAAGGAAGTCTCCTATGATCACTTGAGGGTATTCGGCTGCAGAGCTTTTGTTCATATTCCAAAAGATGAAAGGTCCAAGCTTGATCCAAAAGCAAAGCAATGCATATTTCTTGGCTATGGGCATGAAGAATTTGGATACAGGTTGTATGATACAGTTGACAAGAAAGTTGTCAGAAGCCGAGATGTTATTTTCTTGGAAGATCAGACTATTGAAGACATCGACAAGCTTGAGTTAGCTGAGTCTAGTACTGATGATCTTGTTGATTTAGATCCTCTCAATCCCTCTGCTGTTCATGATATTGATGAGGAAGTGCAAACACCTCATGATGATGCAGCAGAAGATGATGTTGAGCCAGAGATTGAGGGGGAGCAACCACCCCAAGAGCCACTACCACAGACACCGTTAAGGAGATCTACTAGAGAAAAACAGCCATCCAGAAAATATTCTTCAAATGAGTATGTGATGATATCAGATCAGGGGGAGCCAGGGACTTATCAAGAAGTCTTGAAACATGAGAACAAAACTGAATGGTTCAAAGCAATGAAAGAGGAAATGAAGTCTTTGCATGAGAATCACACCTATGATTTGGTGAAGCCGCCTAAAGGGAAGAAAATTTTGAAAAATAAATGGGTCTTCAGACGAAAGAATGATGGGAACAGTTCTCAACCGAGATTCAAGGCACGACTTGTCGTGAAAGGTTTTGATCAGAGAAAGGGAGTTGATTTTGATGAGATCTTCTCACCAGTTGTGAAGATGTCCTCCATTCGAACTGTGCTTGGTATAGCTGCGAGTATGAATTTAAAAGTTGAGCAGCTTGATGTGAAGACCGCATTTTTGCATGGTGACTTGGAAGAGGAAATTTATATGGAGCAACCTGAGGGCTTCAAAGATAAGGGTAATGATCAGTTAGTTTACAAATTGAAGAAGAGCTTGTATGGATTGAAGCAAGCACCGAGGCAGTGGTACAGAAAATTCGATGCTTTCATGAGTGAGAATGGGTATTCAAGAACCACTTCAGACCATTGTGTGTTTGTGAAGAAATATAAAGATGATAATTTTATTATTCTCTTGCTTTACGTTGATGATATGCTTATTGTGGGCCAAGACACGAGTAAGATTCGCAAGTTGAAGTCAGAGTTGAGTAAGTCCTTTGCCATGAAGGATTTGGGTCCAGCAAAGCAAATTCTTGGGATGAGAATTGTTCGTGACAGATCACATGGGCTGATTTGGTTATCTCAAGAGAATTATATTAAAAAGGTTCTTGAGAGGTTCAATATGGACAAAGCAAAGCCTGTTAATTGTCCACTTGCAGGCCACTTCAAACTAAGCTCAAGTCAGTGTCCTACAAGTGATGAAAAGAGAAATGAGATGCAGAAAATTCCCTATGCTTCAGCAGTTGGTTCTTTGATGTACGCCATGGTTTGTACTCGACCGGATATTGCTCACGCAGTTGGGGTTGTCAGTCGATTTTTGTCTAACCCAGGGAAAGAACACTGGGCAGCAGTGAAATTGATTATGAGGTATCTTCAGGGCACTTCAAAGATGAGTTTGTGTTTTGGTAAAGGCGAGCCTATTCTTGATGGGTTCACAGATTCTGATATGGCTGGTGATGTTGATAGTCGAAAATCTACTTCTGGTTATTTGATTACTTTTGCAGGGGGAGCAGTGGCATGGCAATCAAGATTACAGAAATGTGTTGCTCTCTCCACCACAGAAGCTGAGTTCATCACCATCACTGAAGCTTGCAAAGAATTATTGTGGTTGAAGGAATTCTTACAAGAGTTGGGTTTGAAACAAGAAAGGTATGTCCTTCATTGTGATAGTCAGAGTGCAATCCACTTGAGCAAGAATTCTTCATTTCATTCGAGATCGAAACATATTGATGTTAGATATCATTGGATTCGTGATGTCTTGAATGATAAGTTGTTACAACTTGAAAAAATTCACACTGATGATAACACTTCGGATATGTTAACTAAGGCATTGACTAAGGACAAGCATGAGAAGTGTCGACTTTTGGCGGGAATGGTCGAATCCTCCACATAAGTCGGGAGGGGGAGAATTGTTGGGTTTCCCTCCTTTGTGGGACTCATCAATTTGCTAATTTTTTGGTGGCTTACCCGTGTATGACTCTTATCCAAGACTTGGTTTGGAGTCTTCAAGTTAAAAGGAATTTGGCAGCCACCAAAGACTATTAGTTTTTGTCATTTTCTTTGGTTCATCTTTTCTCTGTTGGTTTGGTAAGAAGACATATTTTTTCGGCAGTCTTTGGTTCAACAAAAATTCAGACTTCTTCTTCTCCTTTTTGGTGCCAGAAAAATCTGCAAATTTGTTCTTCAAGTGGGTAACATTTCTTTACTTGATATTTGGGTTTCTTGAGGTTTGTTCTTGGAGATTTGGTTCACTTATTTTGTGAGGTATTTTTCTCTTGTGATTTACACCTTGGTGTGTTTGTAAGACTTATGTCTTTTGGCCACTTTGTAATCTGATTTGGTGATAGTGGAAGAAACTGACCTACCGGTCGTCGTGGATGTACCTCAAGTTATTTGAGGGAACCACGTAAATCTTGTGTGCTTATTTATTTTCTGTTATTTTATTTATATTGCTTCCATTGATTTACACTTGTGAGAAAGCCTATTTTCCCAACAAAACTTTCAAGTTTTCCATCCCTTTAAAGAATTCACCCGAAATATTGACTACAGATGATGCAAAAATGGTTTTCGATAAGAACAAAATATCAAGTTTCGGACAAGAAGGGCTGTCAGAGAACTCTTTAATACGAGTTTCAAGTAATGAGATTGCAGTATGACGGCTGAGTGCATCATCTTTAGGCCATTCTACCAACATGGATCCTGCTCTTACCAAAAAAACATGCTCACCACTTGATGCCACCCATATAGCAAAATCTCTAATAACATCATGCATCCTAACATCCTCTACTGATACCCCATCCAGCAATAAACAACTTGCTTTAAGGTTATCAACCATCGCTTTTGCACTGCGTCTTGCATACATAAAACTATCAACATTTCCAAACAACGTTAAACCTGTCCCATATCTCACCAAATCCTCGATCGGAATATTCCAATCTTCTGGATGCAGACAACACAATAAGAAAAAATTCTTGAGTTCTTCAGTTTCCAAAAAGTCATAACTCAACTTTAACCTTGAATAAACATTAGCATGCATGCCTTTGACATATATCGGCTCAGAATTCTCTAATTGGTGAAGTGCATTCCTCCACACATCACTACTCTTACCCTTCAAAGCTGTAGCAACCGTAATGATAGCAATTGGTAAGCCTCCACACTCTTCAACTATCTTCATTGCTACTGGATGCAGATCTTGCGACTCAACAATCTTACCTACCGTTTTCTTGAATAAAGTCCATGCATCTGTCTCAGATAAGGTATTGATGGAAAAATGTGTCTGAGCATTCATCATAAAGCATACATCTTTGTCGCGAGAAGTCAAAACAATTTTGCAACCTTCATGAGCATTAGCGTGTGGAATTCCTACAGCCTCCATATCAAGTCCGGTCCACAAATCATCCAAGATTATGAGTATTTTCTCCACTTTCTTTATTCTTTCGCATAAGCGACCTGCCCTAACCGAATCACTGTCTACATCAAATGTTAATCCCAACTTGTCCGCAATTTCAACTTGAATTTTCCTAGTATTTGGTGTTTGGGACACCACTGCCATCACTACCTCATCAAAGAGGTGGTGTTTCTCAGCAAGCTTTGCAACTTCTTTCACCAGGGTGGTCTTTCCAACACCCCCCATCCCATAAATTCCAATGATGTTAATCCGATCATCCTTCAGTGCTTCAATGATCTCCTCAAAATTTTGTCTTCTAGACTCAAAAACTTCCATCTCTCTCGTATATATGGACTCAAATTTTGGTGGAGGCGCGGGGTTTGAAACGCTGTCGAACCTGCCTTCGGATATCAAGTTATCAACAGCCAAACACTTGTCCTTGGCCTTCTTGCTTCTCGGTAGCGCGACTTCACGTCAGGGCACAACCCAACAAAGCACTTCTTGTTTCGCACAGCGTCATCACGTAAAAACTTGTTGGACTCTTGGCTGATTTTGTCCACGTTTGTAAGCCATGTCTGAACTTGTGGTAAGATGTCTCGGGGATTCCTAAAGTCCGCATCAACTCTTCCCTGGATTTCATCTTTTTTGTTTTTCAGGTCCACATCAACTCGACTTCTGAGATTGTTGATGTTGCGCTGGTAATAAATTATATACCCAAACTGACGCCCAATTTGTACGGCCGTGTACTCTCCAATTGTTGCAACAATAGAGCGTAGAAAACCCACAGCTGCATCCATTCTTTTTTGCTTTTTGATTTTTTTTCTCCCACGAAGAAACAGACCCAAACAGATATAAGAAAACCAGAGGGATTATATTAGAACAAAGAGTGATGTCAGAAGAAATTAAAGGAAAGAGTTTGGAAAAAGTACCTTTATGTGGTATAATATGCTTAAAAGAAGCTGATGGAATTAAGAACAAAAATCTCCACAAGTGAAATTCCACCGAGAATCCAAATAAGATACAGGAAATGAACTTTGAAACAAGCACAAGTGGGTACTGGAAACACTCCTACACCCACAAAAGAGAGATAAAATTAGAAGAATAACAGAGGAGCATGAGTCAAATGTCAGTTCACATGGCTACTGGTTGTCCGCTTTATATCACAAGGATGATTGGATTGACCATAAAAAAATGGTTCGGGCCTGTTAGTATCAAATTCGGTTCATATTAATCTTCCAATATACTTATGTTTTTTTTTGCCCTCTCCGGTACCTAATATTGTCAGGAAAAAAAAAGATATCAACAAAGATCTTGATATACTCAATGAGATTAGTTGATTCATCACCTAAGAATTGTATATTTTCCCCTCCATTTCGATAATGCATTTAAATCTTATTTTCTCTGATGGTTGATCATGAAAGTACCCGATCTTGTCTGAATTACAATCATTTTTTAAGAAACCATATAAGATATTTTTAATATTAGATGTTCCACTTTGAGCGAGCTGGTCATGCTCCAATGACTGAAGTAAAAAATAGAATATTTATTTTCCTATTCTGATCATAATTCTTTTCAAATTTATTTTAAAATCTCTCTAATATAAATAAAAATGATTACAAAATGTTTGAAGATACTCCAAAACCAATTTAGAGAGAGAACTAACACAACTACTTATGAGAACTTGAAAGCTTTCTATTATGTTATCCAAAAACAACAAACCATTAACATATTTAATGCAAAATAAATAAACAATATAAGAACCAACTATATCGGCGGATTGTGCAAAACCAAAGCGTACCTTTCTATGGTATTATACCCATAAATAAAGCTGAGACTGAAATATAGATTTTTTCGGATGGAATTGAGAACAAAGATTTGAAGTTCACAAATCACTGATCCGAGAGAAGCAGTTCACAAGCATACAGGAGGAGGACTCGTAAACAAAAGAAAAAGGAGAGAATATTAGAAGAACTGAACAGAGTGGAAGAGCATGGGTCCACACAATAGACAGTCTAATGAATATCACATTGGTACTGGGTCCCATCACAAAGATTATGTTGAGAGACGGCTAAAAGTGTGTTTAATAGACCGTGTTAAAAGTGTGTTTTTTAATTTAAATTCAGCATTTAAAATAAATATATTCAATATTTATTAATTAAACTCATTTAATAATTAAAATTTTAATATTTTAAAGTACACCTTAAAAATAGGTTACAAAATTAAGTAGAAGACCCCTTACAATATTTGAAAGTTGAATGAGCTTAGCAAATTCAAAATGTGTTCACAATTTTATTAAAATTCTAATTAACTTTCTTTCTAAAACTCCCGACATATCTATTCTCCTTACCGTCTTGATCATCTTCTTTCTTTCTTGTCTTCGTCTCTTATCTTCTGCAACACACAGAAGCATGCACTACACACACATAATTACATATACACACAGAGTTTGGACACACATGCACACTGTGCACACACACATATAGACTCACAGTTACACACACGACTGTAAACACACACATATAATCATTCACACAAATAGACAAATATTTTTTTCAATTTGTTATTAATAAAATCTAATTTATTCTTTAATATTTTTTGATTATTTATTATTTATTGTGTTATTCAATTTATTATTATTCGATTAGATATAAAAATATTTTATAAATATTTTCAAATAAATAATGGAAGGGTAAAATTAAAAATTAATTTATTTTCAGACGTCAGTTCTGTGTAATTAGTTCAATTCAGTACTTAAATTTCAGTGGATACCAAATAGTCTATAAATTTAAATTTTCAAACTTTAACTTTCAGATTTATCAATCACAATTTTATTATTAGACTTTTATAAAAAAAAAAATTGATACACTAAAATGTTATCATAACTTATATTTTCAGTACCAAACTTTTTCTTTTTATTTAATAAAAATAAGGCACATAAACTTTTAAAAAAGAAATAAAATAACAAAAAGAATGTGTTTTATTTTTAATAATGTATATAAACTAAAATTTCATATCACAAATTATACTGTGGGGCAATACTTCATTGGTTTTGGACAACAAATTCACGTGGTGGAAAAATTTTTGGAAAAGAACAGTCAGTCTGATGAATATCACATGGGTACTGGGTCCCATCACATTGACTATATTCCACACGAGACGGTACAAACAGTGATTGATGGACAGACAAGTGAAAGCTTGATCAATAATTCTTCTACTAAACAAAACATGTCCTCCACGATAAATCAAATCAATGATCACACCGGGTGCAAAGGAAACTCACAGGACTTGATCATTCCCTTCTACCGATATGTACACCTTATTCAGCTCTTTCATTCCACTCTGATCTTCTTCGGCGCAGAACATTAGGTCTCCATTAGCCAAAACCCAAGCTGAAAAATTCGGGCTACTCAACAGCCAATCGCCACTACCTATCACCTACCAAACCCACCAGGACCATCACCGTCCACAATCCCATAGAACAGACAGAGCCCCAGAAAGAGAGACGAAAACCAAATAGGGCAGATGTCACACGTGCACGCGCCTATATAAAAGGACAAAAACAAAACAAAATGGAGGTACCCTCATCTTTTTAGTTTGTTCAATTAAAAAGTAGCACGTGTTAAATTTTATTATTATATTATATTATTAGTTATTACCCCTATTCCAAGACACTATTTAACTAGTAAAAAAATTGCAGATGTTTGTTCATATACAAAAGCAATATAAAACACAATTTTGATAATCATCGATCAATATGAACTCATTAATATTTTTAAATTATTTTCGCAAAATTTCTTCTAAAAACATGATTTTTTAAGAAATATCAACCTGCATAGCATACCCATCTTATATAATCCTATCATTATTTAAAAAAACACAACTTTAATTAATCACGTTCCCACTACTGTTAAAGTACTACATTAACATAATAATTCATCAAAAATATTGCACTTGACACAATAGAACGTACTCTTTTTTGAATTCAACCCCTAATTTATCTCCTCCTCTTTCCTGGGCATGTGTCTTTGCTTGAAGACAGTAAAAGATTGAAATCTGAGTTATGTATTTCTTACTATTGTCATGAACAAATATATACAGAGGTACACTCAATGTAAAGGAGAAAATAAAGCAGAGAATTCTGGAAAAAATCAAGGAGGAGAAAATAAAGGGAAGATACAAAATGTTGCCTAAATTAGTGGGATATACAGATTTCTTAATACTCCCCCTCAAGTTGGAGTGCGAGGATCATGAACACCCAACTTGCGAATTAGTATGTGAAATGGAGTTGGTCCCAATGCTTTAGTGAAGACATCAACAAGTTCGTTCTTTGTATGGATGTAAGACAGATGAATGAGACCAACTTGAAGATAGAGATGGACATGCTTGAAAAATGGCTTTTTAAAGGCATAAGGATATAATGAATTGACCATATTTTATAGGATATAATGAATTACGTTATATTTAAACATAACTCACTACCACAAGGGCCATCAACTTTACATATTCAATTTGTCCATGAATAGAACTAGAAATCAGATGTAGCCAATATTTGATAGAATTGTAGCTTACAATTTTGTGACTTTTTTAATCTACTACCACATGAAGCGAACCAAAAGACATTGTCACAACGCAAAATAGAAAATAATCCATCTGCCCAACATCATATCAAAACATACTTGGGGCACGTGAGGAGCATGTAACCTGCGAAGATATCAACAAAAAACTTGGTTGATAAATTTTTAGTCATACCCCACATAAATACCAACAACCAACCAGACATTAAAAACATAATTAATTGCAACAAAATAGAAATGAAATAACCTCACTTTCTATGATATAAAGTAAGAAATAAACCTCAATTAGTGGGCAACTCTTGTAAGTATTACTTTCTCTTTATCTTAACGTGTAAATACATACCATTGTGGAATCGAGGAACCCATAGAATTGTCATAAAACAATCCAATAGCTAATGTAACAAATGTGCACTGTCCTAATGAACCATCAAAAGAACATAAAATCTTTTCATACCTGTTGTATAAGTGGAAATACATACCATTGTCATCTATCTCTATCCCTCATTCATTGGATGGTTAGGATAGACAACTTCAAATAATGACAATATGTCAGGCATTTTAACATAAAGTTGATGTGCATTATCAAGGAAATAAGTGGGGGCGACAGTTGGCTATTTTGGCAGTGGTAGTGACGAATGTAAGGGCTGTGGTAGTGTTTGTGGAGTGGGTTTGCGGGGTCTATGGTGGGGATCGGTTCAATGGTGGACAGTGGGTAGTGGTTACGAAACTTTGACCAATAAGATAAACAAATGAAATAATCCATGAAAATGCAACATAAAGTTTGTGTTTGCAGAGAAAATCCAGCAGAATGAACTCACAATTTCTAATAATGATTCCAAAACTAAACTCTAAATACAACACATTCTCAAGAAACTCTGACCCATTAATTCTTTTCTCGGATGATTTTGACCTAGTAGAGCTCTAGATAGAGATTCCACAATTGGAGCCAAAATCAACATAAATTCATCGAATGAAAATAGATTTGCAATCAAAGAAGATTGCTACACTTTTAACAAATAAGAATTAAAAACCCTAAAATCTCCAAACATTGGTACTACATGGCCATAAACCCCAAATTTCCAACCAAATCTTCCATCAACTGAACTAACTCCGACCCCTAAACAAACCATATCACATATAAACACAACCTCGAGAGATGGAGAGAGAGCAGGGCCGACCCAACATGTATGAAAAAAGAACATGAGCTTTAGGCCCCAAATTTTTAGAAAGCCCCATAATTTTAGGTACATCACTAGTCTACAAAAAAAATTAAATTAATTAAATTTTAAGCCCTATAAAAAAGCCCAAAAAAATTAAATATAATCAAAATTTTTATTACAATAATTTGGGCCTATAATCTAATTCATAACATTAGAAACTTCGAAATTAAAAAAAATAAAAAAAAAATACTCAAAGTCAACTCATATTTACATCCACTCATCCTCTCTCTCCCTCTCTCTCTCCCCGGTGAAAAAAATAAAAACCAAAAAGAAAAACAAAAGTTGAAATTAAGTACTTTTTCTTTGTGGTAAAAAACAAAAACAATAGGTGAAATCTCTTTCTCGAAAATATTAACACACATTTCTTTTGTCTCCCTATCACATAGAAAATTAAAATATATTAATTTTTTAGAAAAATAATATTAAAAATAAAAAAAATTTCATTTAATATTTTCGCTTTAGGCCTTAAATTGGCTTCAGCTGTCCCTAGGAGAGAGGGAGGCATACCTGGCCGACTGTGGATCGCGGTGCCTATTAGCGTCGCAATACTATTGGGAGTGAATGGTTGCATTGCGATAGCTATTAGGTGGTGGATCACGGTGGCTGCTGCATTCAGGTTGTTATTGGCGGTGCCAACAACGACCATGAGAGATAGGAAAGAAGAGAGAAGCGGCAACAGAAGAGAGATGGGAAGAGAAGATCTACAATTCCACCACATTTAACTTCTCATTATCAAACTATTAAATCAACCCTTTCTATACTCACTTTATTACTAACTAAGTCCACCTCATGCAACATACACCTTATTAATAGTTAAGCTTAATCATTTTATGTACAATCCTTTAATGAAAAACGTCATCATAAGAAAAAAATAATAAAAGAAGTTATCGTTAAAAAAAGAATGAAAGAAGATAATTAGTTTGAATGGATAAATATACTTATGAAATAAGAAAAAATAAGAACCAAGCAAAATTTAAACAAGAAAAAAAAACTAAAAACAAAACAAGTCAAAAAAATAAGCATGCCGAAACAAGAAAAAAGAAAAGAATGAAACAAGAAAAAAAAAACAAAGAAGTAGATTGAAACAAGAAAAAAAAAAAAGAAAAAATGAAATAAGGAAAAAACAGAAAGAAAGAAACAAATCAAAACAATAAGGAAAAAAAAACCCAAGTAATAATTAAAAAAACAAGCAAAACTATACGACGCAAAACCAAATATGAAAAAAAACAAGCATCAAATACAAACACAAAATTGAACAAAAAAAAAAATAACAAACATAGATTTAAAACCTTAATAAGATAAAAAGGAACAAATAATCTAAAAACATACATATATATACACAAATATAAATTATAAATAAAAAATTATTAAACTTAATAGAAATATAAAAAAATATCGAAAATAATGAAAATCCATATAATAACACATGAAATCAAATATAGAATTAAATTGAGAAATAATATTAACCTATATCTCACTGAAAAAATTTATATTTAAAAAGTATTTTTGTGAGTGCATGAGATGAGATAGAGAATAAAACCCTAATTATGACAAAATATAAAATAGGTTTACTTATTAAAAAGGGTATATGTAGCATGATGCGGACTTAGTTACTAATGAGTTAATTATAGACAGGATGGACTTAGTAGTTTGATAATGAGAAATTAAATGAGATGAGAATGAAGATTTGCGAGGTGGGAATAACCCCACCCAAAGAGAAGCTACATTTACGTTGCAGAAGGGAGGCTAGAATCTAAATTTTGGGAGTTAATCTTAGCCATTGAATTTGATTTAGATAAATTTAAAAAGAATCTTAACTGCAAAAAACAAAAATTGTTTGGTTTATTTTTGGGATTTAAATTATATTTTAATTTTTATTATATATATTTTGTTTGCTCATTTTTAACATAGAATAAGTCAAATTAGTGCCGTGATTGGAGATAGAGGACGAACATTTTACTGTAATATCCAAGGTTGCTGACCTGTTGATTGATGATTGGATCTTATGTGATATAGTAATCCCTAAGATTTCTCTCTTTTATCAAGGAGTTGGTTGCTCTTTCCTTGTCGAAAAAAAGAGAGCAATTATATGAACAGTTAATTATGTGATAAATGACTTGGTTATAAAAAACTATCATACATAATTACTAGTTAATGCCTGTGCATAAAAGTAGTATATAATAAAAAGTATGACATCTAGCTTTTGTTGTGAGCATTCTACAAATTTACATTTCATTCAATAAACATATAAATCAAACTTTGACTATCAAAAGCAGCTTCTAAATGAAATATTCAAATAAAATCTCCAACCTTCGCATAAACTGTCAAAAGACAAATCCTACAGTACCAGTTAAAATACTCTTTTATTTTTTTCTTTTCACAATGCCCCACACAAATAATTTAAGCCAAAAACGAAAACTTTGAACTATACAAATACAAACACCAAGGTAAAGACCACATGGGTGTCCATCCTAAGAACATTGCCTGTTGTAATAGCTTCTTTGATGTTTGACATGTAGCCAAACACTTTTAAAATTTTACTTGATTGATGCACTTTGGATAAAAAGCGTGTAATGACCTTGAGATTCCAAGTTCAGATAGTTTGAGTTGAAGTTACAACAAGAGCATTGAGAAAACAAATTTAATGATATTTCAACAAGACATGCAAAAAA
This sequence comes from Ilex paraguariensis, assembly GCA_963454935.2. Lineage (NCBI taxonomy): Eukaryota > Viridiplantae > Streptophyta > Magnoliopsida > Aquifoliales > Aquifoliaceae > Ilex > Ilex paraguariensis. The sequence goes on from CAUOFW020002895.1 coordinate 28,308, forward strand.
TTACGGAAAACTAATTCTGATGTTCATACTAATGAGCATTAAGACATCCATCATACCAATATTTATTTTTCTAATTAAAGTCACAAATTAGCAACATTAAAAACAATACAAGCCTAATCGCCCTTAAGAAAATTAAACTTGTAACTTTCATAATGCAAGCAAAATAATAAAACAATTAATAAAATATATATCAAGCAATTGGCCTCACAGAAAACCTCACTGAAGATATTGATCAAAGAACGATAAAATAGACACAAAGTTTGAGAAAAACCCAAAGCCTGCATGAGAGGGGGAATTCTTTTTCATAGCACCAATTTTAATGACATACAAAGTACAAACAATGGAGAATGGTAAAGGGCATTTCGACAAAGATACAGGGCCTTTCGTAAAGGGATTCATTGTTACATAATGTGGTGGGCTGACGATCAAGAGAAGGAAGAATAAAGGTGGCATACCACCAATAATTGAGTAAATAAAACTTAAGTACAAACTTTGAATTGGGCATATACCCAGAAAAAAAAAAATTATTTTGTACTCTGGCACTTGATGAATATGGAAATAGAAAAAGTTGAACATACATACTAGATCCCTTGGTCGAGTAAGGCATTAATAGTTATTATCTCTGTTTGGTTTCACCCACATTTCTAGTAATGCAGTGGTGTTGTAATTTTTTGGACTATCGGAGTCTGAACACAATCAAAAACCTCTACAAAAGTTGAAATACATGTCAAATAATCCTCTGTTCATTGAAAAAGAGGAACCCAATTTTATACATGGAAAAATCCAAGAAGAAGCAACTTGCAACTTTTCCCAAAAATGTCTTTCAACATTCCCAATGCATAAATAGATAGAATGAGGCCCAAAATAATTGGAATATATCAGAGTTGATAAAATCAAGAAAATGCTTAGAAGCTTGAATGGAAGAAACCCATCTTAGTCTACCTAAAATCAATAGATCACATAAATAATTTGAGGCAAAGACAACGAAGACTACCAAACATGAATAAAATAAAATGAATAACAAAGAGTTCAGATGAAGTGGATATTGGAGCAAATAGCAAATGGAGAAATACAACAAATCTAGAAATCAAAGCATACTGAAATTCAAAGTACAATAGCAGAAGTAAACACAAACATGACCTTAGTGACTCCAAGAAGCGGAAGAAATGAATAGAGTAGGATCTAAGTGCATGTGTGTGTGTTTTTGTGTGTGTTCTGTGAGTTGAGTGTGTTTTTTGTGTTCTCATGCGTGTGTTTTTTGTTTTTTGTGTGTTTTCTGCCTAGAGAGAGAGAGATAGAGGGGCGTGACTGAGAGAGGAGACTGAGGGAGGGAGACAGAGACATCGTATGAGTGTGAGAGAAGGAAAGGTACATAAGCAATATGAATCTAGAGTTGTATATGGGATGAAAAACTTACTCAAATTTTTGAACAGGAAAAAAAATTCAAACATCAATTAGGGTTGTTGGATCAATAATCTCAAAACAATCTAAGCCGTAAAAAGTTCAAGACAAAATAAGATAACTACTTTATTATATAGATAATTGTTGGACTATGTTATTGAGATCATATTGTCAGACGTATTATTGTATCAAGATATCATGTTAAAATTTTGAATCTCAACAATATCTTACTACTTTAAAATATTAGAATACTTAAAAAATATTTTTTTTTTATTTTTACCCTCCAACAATATAAATATAACATTCTTATCTTTCAAAATCTATATAATAAAGTAGATAGATTGTTTGTCTTGAATTTTTCGTAGCTCAGATCATTTTGATTCAATGGTTCTAATTGAACTTTTAATTTTTTTATAACTCTAAGACTCCCATCTATTCTATCAGTCTCTCTCTCTCTCTCTCATAGTATTATCTTTTTTTTTTGTTTCCCTTGTATTGTTTTGGTTGTTATTTACTCCATAAAATAGATGAAATTACATGTTATGCAATTAGTTATTCAATGACATGTATTTTATCACTTACTTCTTAATTTGTAAATAACATTTAATGTAAATAAAAAATAGTACATTGACTATAAATATCAAATAATATTAAATACAAAATGAACCTTAGGTTGGAAATGAGCATGACTGACATAATGTAGGAGTTATTATGGATCCATGATGAATGTCTCATTGTGCAAAGAGATGTTATCCCTTTTCTCACCCTTGACTAAAGTCACTGTTGCTCGGACCCCTTAGCACAATTGCCCGGACCCATGCAGGTCTTCAGGTCTTGAGGACAATCATAATACATTCTTGACATTATGTTCTGCTCTTGGTAGCAACAATGTGTCTAATCTACCCTTGTTTAGCTCCTAGATTATTGAGGTCCTCATAGATTCAATTAAGCAATTTGTGAGTTCTTTGTACCATCTTTTTCTTTGTCTACGTTATTCTTGATTATGGCAATTACAACTTGGTGAAGTGCTTTTTCCAAGGTTGGTGATCTATGCTGAAGTACAGGCTACTGGGATCGACTAGATAAACGTAATTGAGAATCTGAACCATGAGGGATTCTATGTACCTGTTGAGGCTGCATTTTTCGATTTCATGCGTGTTTATAGATATGCATGCTAGCTACGTCTTTATAAGTCTCAAATTACATCTACCAACATTTTGTCTGATCTTCCAGCTATTAACATTAACTATATTGAAACTCATTGTCTTTAGTACTGAATCATTGTAACTGAGATTGCATGATCCATTCCCAATTTATGCCATTTGTGTTTCTATTTGGAAGAAGGCCAGCTATCATTCCTGAAGTATGCTGTTTCAGTACCACCTAAAATGTTTACTTATGCACATTCTGGGAGGCAACTAATATGATACTTTTAGTATTCAGTTCTTGTAAATGGCATAATGGTTTGAAGAATTAACATGACATACATACACAAACATTGAAGAACTCATACTCAAATTGCTATATACTGAAAGACAACAAATTTGTAGAAACAATGGGTGAAGACTGAAGTTCCAATTCAAACACCAATCACATTGTGCCACTAAGTATAAAATAGGCAATTAAAGAATTTAGCAACTTAAAACCAAAATGAAATAATGTCTCCATGATTCTTTATGAAGATAATGAAACCCTTGCAAGTTGTTAAAAATAGGAATACCAGGCTTTGTACCAAAAATTGTTTCATAAGATGTTCTCGAGGAGAATAGTAGGGAAAACAAATTCTTGAGGTAGTTTATTTTACCATTGATTTACATTTTTTTTAATTGCTGTAATATTTCTTTGTGAGAGGATATACAAAAAATCTAATATCTACTATTAGGGAAGTTGAATTGGATAGTAAGGATGAAATAAGGAACTATGTATTTGCACCAAATACTTTATTGTTTGGAATTTTCTTATAGAGCGTGATTTTGGCTGAATGATCATCAATGTTTGCTAAAGATGCTGATGTTGGCAAAATGGTCCACAATTTTAATGTACAATATTTTATACTCAAAATGATCCACTTGTGTGTGTGGTTAACATATATGGTCCCGGTATTACTTTGAAGAATTAACAATACACACACACACACATAGATAACGAGAGAGAGAGAGAGAGAGAGAGAGACAGAGAGAGATTGTGAATTGTTCTAGATATTTACCAATATAAATATATCGATTGCCAATTTATTCCAGCAGGCATATATTGATGTTGTGAATGGTCACAAGTTTCAACTACGACATGTAAATCATGCATGGTCATATATGTCTTGACCTATTGGAGGTGTTGTTCTAGCTAGATGAGAGAGGCCATGCAAGTTGCTCGAGTATCCTCTTTACCAGTTTCCTAAAATCTTGCTTCTCTTGCTTCTTGGGATGACTCACGACAATGTACTGTTATCTTATTTTAATGTGTAATGTTCTACTGTTTTTTACTTTTTTTTATTTTCCATTTGTTCTTTTGCTGTCCTTGCAGATTGCACATAATCTCCTTCAATATGATGTGTCATATTTTGTTTTCCCCGTGGTACTTAAGAATGCATTCTTACTCTTTGCGTAGTATGCATTTAGAATATTTTTGAGTCAATAAGTTCATTGAAGTTTGTTGTCGATCTTGAACTTTTTCAATGGAGTTTTGATCAATTTTCCTTATCAGTTGTAATGTCAATTTCTCCTATCAATAAAATACAATTTTATTTACAAAAAAAAAAAAAAGTTATTGTGTAAAACTCGGGTAAATTTAATTTTTTCGAAAAAAAAGGGAAAAATAGTAAGTTGTCACTATTATACGAGTTTAAAATGCATATTTTTATAGAGCTCGGATAGAGCAAAAGACTTCACCATTTGATTCGCATTGCAAAATTGAGTTACCACGTCATTTTTTATCGAATTCTGAGATATTCGAATTTTGCACGTTTTTCGAGACAACTGGATGACGATTGAACTTTTAAACGTCCCCAAAAATGAAAATTATGAAATTTTCTTAAAATTGAATAAAAGTTCAAATAAAATTAATTTGAACTAAAATCAAAATTTAATTAAGTCGTTTTGGGTTAAAAACGGACCTAGAAATGATAAACAAGTAGGGCAATGTGGACCGCAAAATAAAAAATATAAATAGGAATTAATATCTGAAAAATCAGATATTCTTCTCACCATTTGCCGGCTGAATTCAGACGTTGAAGGGAGAGAGGAGAAAAAGTGGATTTCAAGGCTTTCTCCTACGATCCAAGGAGTTCCGTTGGTTAGAATCATTCAAACCAAAAACTAAAGTTGGTCTACGAGACGAGGGTTATGTGTACGTACTAAGAACGAAGGATTTCATCAAAGATTCAAGAGGCAGATTTTGAAAAAATCAAAGGTTAGGGGCTTGGGAGTGTTTTTGAAGCTTTCTTCATTTCTTTTACGCTCCAAGAGGTATAATTCCCTCCTACACCGGTTTATTTCTAACCTAGGGTGTCCGTATGAAATGGTTAGAGGTATAAAATGAATTATGACTTGTCTATGGTCATGAAAAGGATGAATTGAGTATGGAAATGTTCTAGACCAATTTCTAGTTAAATTTGGTTTAGGGAAGTTACTCGTGAAATCTTCTTGTAACTTGTTATTAAGTGGACAAATTGTGTATTTACATGATTGTTGTCTTGAAGGTGTTTGCCAAAATTCCTAAGTGTGAATTAAGTTGTTATGACATAATAATGTCTAACATGCTTAGAAAATGTGTTAGAAAGAAATGTTAATATGTGTTCATTGATATATTGACATTGTAATGATTCATGAGATTTATATGCTTATGATATGAATTACCATGAGATATGTGGATATATGGTTAAATTGCTCATTTGGCTTCCATTGCATCTTGGGCATATTATAACATCGCATTCATGGGCTTAGGCATGAGTGTGGGTATGTGTGATGCATAGTTAATCAAACACCACAAATGTTGGTTGATGGTGGCTCGAAAAAGTGGAATTGAAGATTCCACTGAGTTGGACGGCTACATGCATGGAAAATTGGGTCGGGATAGTAAGAAGGGCTAGACTATCCCTCGGGTGAGAGGCCCGGTGATTGGATACGCACTCCATTGGTATAAGAGCCCAAGAAGTGTGTCGGTGTACGCAGAACCATTGGTGGAAGTCCTTAAATTCCATGTCAATTGGGTGCCGTTGGTGTAAGTCCATAAATACCCACCCCAAATAAAGACCCGAAGATTTTAAATAGCCATTTAGAGGATAATATAAATGGCGGGAGCCAAAAGGGCTCAGTTTTATATACATTGACATTTGCATATGTTGAGAAGCGAGGAAAGGCTCGGGGTAAAAATGTGGGAGTGAATCTCATTTTATTCATGGCATGACACAGTAAATTTCAACATGAATTACATATTCTTGCATTGGAATGGATTTTGGTTGTGTTTTGTTGCATAAGACATTCATATCCACTTAGGTGGGGAGTAGCCCTTGTAAGAAATATTCTACTAGGCGTTGGCTCACTCCATATGGGAGCACATTTTAGGTGCGGAGCATATTCCGGTGGATGACACACATTAGGGGCCTCGAGAGTGAAGAAAAGCCAGCTTGTGGCTTTTGAAAATGAGTTTTGTATAAAAACTTAGGTTTAATTTCATTTTGACATGTAAATGTATGAAATGAGTTGTAATAAACTTGTATGGATCATGTATAATTTATAAAATATCTTTATACATGTTTGAGATGCGTTTGAAAAGGTTTGGATTGGATTGGAAATCGAAAACAAGTGAAACAGGAAAAAAATGGACTCAGTGTACCGGTACGCGTACTGTCCAGAGAGTTCAGCGTACCGGTACAGTGAGATCCAGTGAGGCACGCGTGCTGGTACGCTTTGACAGATTTAAAATTTTTTTTTTTATTTTCTTCCAGGGTCTTAGGCTATACATTATTTAGTTTCAATGATACATATGGACCTTAAATGAGATATATTTGGGTACATTGAACCTCAATAGGATTAAATGACTAATGAAACACGGGTGTTGCGTGTGAGTTTGAAATTCCGATAATGGGATAATATTAGGGTGATGTCGGATCCAACGGCACTTAGGGGCATTTTCGCAGGTTGACAGATGGTCAACGGGGACCCTTGGTTTAGGGGCGTCACAGCTTGGTATCAGAGCATAAGTATGTGATTACCTAGGGCTTGCTAGACATTGGGTCTAGACCATTGCATGTATTGTACATTCCATCTTATGTGCTTACATATTGTTACATGGTTACGTGCTATGTGATTATGTGCATGATATACATGGTAAAAAATGTATGTGGAAAAAAAGGAAACACTAGGGTTAGAAAACATAACCTAGAGTTTCGAGAAAAGGAATGAACGGTATAATTCAAGGTATAAATGTCTATTAGTAGGTGGTACACGCACTACTAGTGAGACAAGGAGAAAAATCTCCAAATTTTAAATTTGATCCCTATCCTGGGACACAATGTGAATGTTCTATTGTCATTTGACATGTGTGTAGATGACAACTAGAAGAAGGGGACGTCGGGGTGGACGAAATAATAACCAACCACCACTGGCTTTTGACCAACAAGCCTTAGTGGAGGCTATTGGTACGACGGCTGCTACCACAGCACAGGCCAGTGCTACGGCTTCCACCATTGCACAGACTGGTGCAAGTGGATAACAAGGAGGCTTAAGCAACCTCCAGAAGTTCAAGGCACATCAGCCTTCGATCTTCATGGGAGGGGCGGACTCTATGGTGGCTGACCATTGGTTCCGACAAGTCGATAAGGTATTGAGGGCTATGAAGATCACCTCCAATGCCATTAAGATAACCCTAGCAACAATCCAACTGGAGGGAGAATCCCAATTGTGGTGGGATTGGGTGAAGGACTCCAAGAACTTGGAGGCTATGACTTGGGTAAAGTTTAAGGAGCTCTTCATGGGAAAGTACTTCCCGGCGGCCGCAAGATATGTAAAAGCCTGAGAGTTCTTGGACTTGCGACAAGGGATGATGTCAGTGATGGAATACGTGGCTAAGTTCATGGAATAAACACGTGTCGTCGATGATTATGTGGCCACAGACTTGGCCAAGGTGAGGAAGTTAGAGGATGGTTTAAAGTTGTCCATTCAAGGCAAAATTGTGGGGCTTCTTCTACAAGACTTGGAATCGAAGGTCACCACAACTATAGCCATTGAGAGGGAGGTAGAGGATGCACGAAACATCCGGGTGGCGGGTGTGAAAGATAAGAAGAAGGAGGGCCTATCCTTTTCTTCTAGCTTAGGAAAGAGGTAGAGAACTTCTACTCCTCAAGGACAGGCCCGTGGTTATCAAGGCCAAGGCTAGGGTCAATCCTTCCAAGGTGGAAGAAATTAGCTGACTACATATCAGGCGGGACAGAGGACATGTTTCCATTGCCACCAGCCAGGACACATGAAACGGGATTGTCCCCAGAGGCAGGGATCCTAGAGCTATGGGTCATCTCAGTCCCAGACTTCGATGGGACAATCACAGACTCATTTTATTCCTCATTACCCTACCATGAGTTAGGGAAGCAAGTACCAGTTTCAAGGTGCTACTCAGACCTCCACTACTTCACGTGCGAGGACTCCGCAAGCAGGGTAGATGAGGAGTTAGGGCATGGGTCGAGGGCGTGTCTATACCATGATGCCACATATTGAGCCGACAGATCAGTCGGTGATACAGGGTACATTCCTACTTTCTCGCTTATGGGCTAGAATGTTATTTGATTCTGGTGCATAACATTCATTTATTGCTGCGTCATGTGTGAAAGATTTGGGTCTAGAGGTTAAGACCTTGGAAAAACCACTGCATGTGAGTTCTCCCCTAGGCGCTAGAGTGAGATTTAATCAGATATGTCAGGACTGTGAATTAGAGATCTCGGAGATTCTACTCACCGTGGACCTTAGAGTCATGGACATATCAGAGTTTGACGTGATCTTCGGGATGGATTGGTTGGCGGCACATCGGGTCATCATTGATTGTGATAGAAAGAGGGTCACTGCTTACACACCTGATAGTGTCTGTTTTAAGTTCATGGGGAAAAAACATGGTGTTTTACCTAAAGTCGTGTATGACTCTAGATGACACGGACAGTTGATGGATTGGCTAGCAAGCCTTACCCTAGAGGACGAGATAAGATAGAAGTTGAGTCTACCTCGATTGGTATGTGAGTATGAGGATGTTTTTTCGGATGAACTATCGGGATTACCTCCACATAGGGATGTAGACTTCACCATTGAGTTGCATCCTGGTAAATCTCCTATCTCTATGACTCCACATAGGATGACACTAGTTGAGTTGCAAGAAATCAAGGTTTAGTTGCAAGAATTATTGGACAAGGACTGCATTAGACCGAGTACTTTACCTTGGGGCACTCCGGTATTGTTTGCTAAGAAGAAGGATAAAACCCTTCGACTATGCATAGACTATCGACAGTTGAATAGGGTTACTATCAAAAATAGGTACCCTTTGCCGATGATTGATGACTTGTTTGATTAGTTTAGAGGAGCACGGGTCTACTCTAAGATAGATCTCTATACCGGTTACCATCAGTGGAGGGTTGGGGAGCAGGATATCCCTAAGACGGCGTTCAGAACGTGGTATGAGCATTTTGAGTTCACAGTGATGTCCTTCGGATTGACAAATGCCCTGGTGACATTTATGGATCTCATGTACAGGGTATTCCAACCCTATCTCGATCAGTTCCTCGTAGTATTTGTTGACGACATCTTGATCTACTCCCAGTCTGAGGAGGAGCATGAGGGTCACTTGAGGATTATTCTTCAGACCTTGAGAGACCACCAATTGTACATCAAGTTCCACAAGTGTGAATTTTGGCTTATGGAGGTGAATTTTTTGGTTATGTAGTATCGACTTCGGGTGTATCCGTGGACCTGAAAAAGGTGGAAGCAGTTATGAATTGGGAGAGGCCAAAGTCATTCTTCGAGATACACAATTTGTTGGGATTGGCGGGGTACTATAGGAGATTCATTGAGGACTTCTCTCGATTAACCGCTCCTATGACCAAGTTGACCTAGAAAGAGGTCACATTTGAGTGGAATGATGCTTGTGAGAAGACATTCCAAGAGTTAAAGAGGAGGCTTACTTCAGCTCCAATCCTGATAGTCCCAGAAAAGGGACAGAGGTACACAGTGTATTGTGATGCCTCAAAGGATGGACTTGAATGCGTTTTGCTGTAGTCCTAAAGGGTGGTAGCTTATGGTTCTCTGTAGTTAAAGAATCGCGAGAAAAATTACCCTACGCACGATATGGAGTTGGCGTTCATTGTCTTTGCCTTGAAGGCTTGACGCTACTATCTATATAGTAAATAGTTTGAGGCATTTTCAGACCACAAAAGTCTGAAGTACATCTTTACGCAGCGGGACCTCAACATGAGGCAGTGCAGGTGGATGGAGTTCCTAGAGGATTATGACTTCACTTTGCATTACCATTCCGGTAAGGCAAATGTGGTGGCTGATGTACTCAGTCAAAAGTCACGAAGAGTCTTGGCTAATGTGGCTTTTTAGGAAGTGACAGATGCTCGAGACTGTGGGACAATTCAGGCTACGATACATGGGTCAAGCTCATGGTGTTTTAGGGAGCTTGATGGCTACACCTTCCCTACTGAGTAGGGTGATAGAGTCCCAGGGGCTAGATGCAGAGTTAACATCCGTTAGGGACAGAGTACAGGCAGGTTTCGGTGACGAGGGCTGGACCATTCACTCAGATGGTGGTCTTCGGTTTAAGGGGAGGATTATGGTTCCCCAGTCTGCAGAGCTTAGAGAGGAGATTCTCAGGGAGTTTCATTGTTCCCGATTTGCTGTACATCCGAGTGGCACGAAGATGTACCATGATTTTCGTCGCCAGTATTATTGGAGCGGAATGAAGAGAGACGTTGTGGACATCGTCAGACGATGTCTCACATGTCAGCAGGTTAAGGCTGAGCACTAGAGACTAGAGGGATTACTCCAGCCTTTGGAGGTAGCTGAGTGCAAATGGGAGCATGTCACAATGGATTTTGTGACTCACTTGCCACGGACATCGAGGGGACATGACGCGGTGTGGGTGATAGTGGACCGGTTTACCAAGTCGGTACATTTTCTGACTGTGCGGATGACCTTCACATATGAGGAATTTTACAGGTTACATATACGGGAGATTGTTCGGTTGCATAGGGTGCTTGTATCTATAGTATCCGATCGGGATCCCTGGTTTACAACTCATTTTTGGGAGAGTTTCCAGCAAGCTATGGGGACACAGTTGATGATGAGTACTGTTTTTCATCCCCAGACGGACGGTCAGTCTGGGAGGACTATCTAGACATTAGAGGACATGCTACGGGCATGCGTCCTAGATCTTAAGGGTAGCTGGAAAGATTACTTGCTCTTGGTAAAGTTCGCCTACAACAACAGTTAGCATGCAAGTATACAGATGACACCCTTTGAGGCATTATATGGGAGGCCGTGTCGATCTCTGATTTATTGGACGGAGGTGGGAGAGAGACCCTCTACGGGTCCAGATTTGATTAGAGACACCTCTGAGAAGGTCGATTTGATTCAAAAGCGTCTTTTCACGGCTCAGAGCTGGCAGAAGAGCTACGCTGACAGACGTCGGCGACCTCTAGAGTTTGAGGTGGGTGATTATGTCTTCTTGAAGGTGATGCCTAAGAGAGGAGTGGTCAGGTTTGATAAGCGGGAAAAACTGTCGCCGAGGTATATCGGGTCCTTCGAGGTACTTGAGAGGGTTGGTTCAGTTGCTTACCAGTTGGGGTTGCCGTCAAATCTATCGGGTGTTCATGTGGTATTCCATGTCTCTATACTCCAAAAATATACCCCGGATTCGACTCATGTAGTGGATTGGGGGAGAGCTTGTTGTTGATGTTGATGGGAGCTTCGAGGAGGAACCGATGCGCATCATGGATAGGCAGGATCAGGTTTTGCGAGGTAAGACCGTGAGGCTAGTGAAAGTGCTGTGGCATCACCGAGGAGTGGAGGAGGCAGCATGGGAGCACGAGAACACTATCCGTACCAATTATCCCTTCTTCTTTGAGGATGGAGATACACTTTTATAGTCTTGTAGTATTGTATGACTGTTGCATATGCATGTGTTTGAATGTATATGTGTATGTGTATTTCGGGAACAAAATTCTTTTAAGGGGGGAAGGATGTAAAATCCGGGTAAATTTAAACTTTTTTGGAAAAAGGGAAAAGTAGTAATTGGTCATTATGCGGGTTTAAAATGTATATTTTTATAGAGCTTGGATAAAGCAACAGACTTCACCATTGGATTCGCATCGTGAAATTGAGTTACCATATCAATTTTCGTCGAATTCAGAGATAGTCAAATTTTATACGTTTTTACAAAATAACTGGGTAACGAATGAACTTTTGAACGTCCCCAAAATAAAATTTATGAAATTTCTTTATAATTGAATAAAAGTTCAAATAAAATTAATTTAAACTGAAACTGAAATTTAATTAAATCATTTCGGGTTAAAAATGGACCCGAAAGTGATAAATGAGCGGAGCGATGTGGACCGTGAAATAAAAAGTATAAATAGGAATTAATATCTTTAAAAATCAAATATTTTTCTCACCATTGGCCGACTGAGTTCAGACTTTGAAGGGAGAGAGGAGAAAAAGTGGATTTCAAGGATTTCTCTTGCTATCCAAGGACATCCGTCGATCGGAATCATTCGAACCAAGAACTAAAGTTGGTCTACGCGACGAGAGCTACGCGTACATACCAAGAACAAAGGATTTCACCGAAGATCCAAGAGACGGATTTCAGAAAAATCAAAGGTTTGAGGTTTGAGAGTGTTCTTGAAGCTTTCTTCATTTCTTTTGCGCTCCAAGAGGTAGGATTACCTCCTACTCTGGTTTATTTCTAACCTAGGGTGTCCGTATGAAATGGTTAGAGGTATAAAATGAATTATGACTTGTCTATGGTCATGGAAAGGATGAATTGAGTATGAAAATGTTCTAGACCAATTTCTAGTTAAATTTAGTTTAGGGAAGTTACTCGTGAAATCTTCTTGTAACTTGTTATTAAGTGGACAAATTGTGTGCTTACATGATTGTTGCCTTGAAGGTGTTTGCCAGAATTCCTAAGTGTAAATTAAGTTGTTATGACATAATGATGTATAACATGCTTAGAAAATGTGCTAGAAAGAAATGTTTATATGTGTTCATTGATATATTGACATTGTAATGATGCATGAGATTTATATGCTTATGATATGAATTGCCATGAGATATGTAGATATATGGTTAAATTGCTCATTTGACATCTATTGCATCTTGGGCATACTATAACATCGCATTCATGGGCTTAGACATGAGTGCGGGTATGTGTGGTGCATAGTTAATCAAACATCACAAATGGTGGTTGATGGTGGGCTCGGAAAAGTGGAATTGAAGATTCCACTGAGTCGCACGGCTGCATGCATGAAAAATTGGGTCGGGGTAGCAAGAAGGGTTAGACTATCCTTCGGGTGAGAGGTCTTGTGATTGGATATGCACTCCATTGGTATAAGAGCCCAAGACGTGTGTCGGTGTACGCGGAACCGTTGGTGGAAGTCCATAAATTCCGTGTTGGTTGGGTGTCGTTGGTGTAAGTCCATAAATACTCACCCCAAATAAAGACCCGGAGATTTTAAATAGCCATTTAGAGGATAATATAAATGACGGGAGGTAAAAGAGCTTAGTTTTATATGCATTGACATTTGTATGTATTGAGGAGTCGGGAAAAGCTCGGGGTAAAAATGCGGGAGTGAATCTCATTTTATTCATGACATGACACGGTAAATTCCAACATGAATTACATAATCTTGCATTGGAATGAATTTTGGTTGTGTTTTGTTACATAATACATTCATATGCACTTAGGTGAGAAGTAGCCCTTGTAGGAAATATTCTACTGGGCATTGGTTCACCCTATACGGGAGCACATTTCAGGTGCAGGGCATATTCCAGCGGATGACACACATTTGGAGCCTCGAGAGTGAAGAAAAGCCGGCTTGTGGCTATTGAAAATGAGTTTTGTATAAAAACTTAGGTTTAATTTCATGTTGACAAATAAATGCATGGAATGGGTTGTAATAAATTTGTATGGATCATGTATAATGTAGAAAATATGTTTATACATATTTGGGATGAGTTTGAAAAGGTTTGGATTGGATTGAAAATCGAAAACAGGTAAAACAGGGAAAAAATGGACTCAGCGTAGCGGTACGCGTACCGGTACAGCGAGGTCTAGAGAGTTCAGCGTACCGGTACGCTTTGGCAGATTTTAAATTTTTTTTTTATTTTCTTCCAAGGTCTTGAGCTATACATTCTTTAGTTTCAATGATACATATGAACCTTAAATGAGATATATTGGGGTACATTGAACATCAATAGGATTAAATGACTAATAAAACATGGGTATTGCGTGTGAGTTTGAAATTCCGATAATAGGATAATATTAGCGTGATGTCGGATCCAACAGCATTTATGAGCATTTTCGCGAGTTGACTGATGGTCAACGGGACCCTCGGTTTAGGGGCGTCACATATTGCCTTGAAACATATTTAGTGAAAATATCATTTGTTGTAGGGCACACTAAAAAATATTGTTATTTCATGCACCAAAAATATCATTATATAATTATTGCAATAATCTAATCTTTCATATTCAAACAATCAAACGATCCAGTGCAACACACTTGTGCACCAACTAATTATTAAAAAATAAAAATTATT
>CAUOFW020002896.1:0-42461 GCA_963454935.2 Ilex paraguariensis
GATAGAGAAGAGAAGAGAGGAAAGGAGAGAATTATTTACTTCTCTCTACGATCTAGGAAGCTATGAAGCTCGAATCCAATCTGCGGGGCAAGAACCAAAGTTGTTCTCCTAGCCAAGGGCTACGCGACCACACTAAAAATGATGAGTTTCACCGAAAGTTGCAAAAAAATAAGATTTTGGGAAGGGTTGGATTAGAGCACGATTTGAAGTCTTGGAGCTTTCCCAACGTGTTCCTCACGTTTCAAGAGGTAAGGTTCCTTCTTACTCGGATTTATTTTACACTTAGGTATTATATGTAATGGATAGGTTGAGAAAGATATGTATCACTTGCCTATGGATATAGAATTGGTGAAATGGGTATTGAAATTGGGTAAGACGAATTTTACCTTAAAAGGCTTGTGAATTGATAAATGTGATCCATTGAATTGATTGTTTATGTGGGAATGTTATATGTACATTTTATGTCATGGGAGTTAAGTGTGTTGTTAGCATATTTTATGTTATAAATGCTTGTAATTTTGTGTTTTGTTGAGAATGATATTTTTGATATATAGCATTGAGAGAAAGTTTGGTGATTATATGTTTCAGATATAAATTGTCATGAGACTTGTTTTAATGTAGTTAATTTTGTTCATGTGGCGTTCATTACATGTGGGCATGATGTTAAATTAGCAATGATGCATTACATTGCATATGCATGTAGACATCGCATTTTATAGGTGTGGGTGCATAGTTAGCATCAAACACCATGTAGGTGGATGATGGGTGGGCTTGAGGAAGTTGGATTGAATATCCGGCTGAGTCGCACGGTTATATGGAAAAAGAAACTGGATCGGGGTAGTAAGAAAGGGTTAGACTATCCCTCGGGTGAGAGACCCGGTGTTTGGATACACACTTTCGTTGGTGTTTAGAGCCTATAAAATGTGTTGGTGTACGCGGAACCGTTGGTGAAAGTCCATAAATTTCGTATCGATTGGGTGACCGTTGGTGTAAGTCCATAAATACCCACCACAAGAAAGACCCAGAGATTTTTAGTTAGCCATTGGGTGTGTAACACAAAATGGCGGGGGCTTGGAGAGCCCGATTTTGATACTCTTTGCATAGCATGAGGTGAAGGTAAATAGCCGGAGCTAGAAAAACTCGATGTCAATATACATTGACATGACATGTGTTGTAGAGCTAGGAAGGCCTCGGGTAAATTGCATGACTGACCATCATCTCATCTCATGGCATGGTATGTTAGATTTCAATCTTGACTTGCTTAAGTGTTGATTGGAATGGGTTTTGGTTGTGTTTGGTTGCATAATACATTGCATATGCACTTAGGTTGGGGAGTAGCCCTTGTAGGAAATACTCTACTGGGCGTTGGCTCACCCTATACAGGAAACATTTCAGGTGCGGGATTCGTACTGGGAGAGGACTCGTATTAGAGGCCTCGGGGTGAAGAAAAGCCGGTTTGTGGCTTTTGAAAACAAGTTTTTGTAAAACAATTGTAAAATTCTATTTTGAGCATGTAATTGTGTAAATAGGCTTGTAATCATAGGGATTAATTGTAATAGAACTTGTATGGATCTTGTATAATGTAGAAAATAATTAATTTATATGTTTGGGATGGATTTGGAAAGGTTTTGAATGGATTGGAAATGAAAATTTGAAGAGGCATAAAATTTTGGGTAAAACCTTCCGGAAGGTCGCAATAACCTTCTGGAAGGTTAATGCAGACTTTTGGTCCAGCAGACAAAACCTTCCGGAAATTTAGTGTAAATTGAATTCCAAAAGACAAAATCTTCCAAAAGGTCTATTAAACCTTCCGGAAGAACTTTTCTAGTGAGTAAAACCTTCCGGAAGGTTTTCCAAAAATTTGAAATTTTAAGAATACATTGTCATACTTTTGGGCTATGTGTTCTTTAGTTTCAATGACTCAAATGGACCTTAAATGAGATACATTGAAGTATGTTGAACCTCAATGGGATTAAATGAATAAAGGAAACATGGATCTACGCATGAGTTGTAATTTCGATTACCGGGATGTGATAGATGTGATGTCGGGTTATGCGACAATTACGGGTATTGCCGCAAGTTGACGGGAGGTCAACGGAATCCCCGGTTTTAGGGCGTCACAATCAGGATACCAAACACTTTATCCTCCTTAATTAATAGTATAAATACATTCCGACAATGGGTAATTAATAGTACAAATACGATCCCACTGTGGGTAATTAATAAGAGCCAAGTTTTCTGTTCCCTGCGAGATGTGGTTTAATAGCTTCATATTTATAGCATGTTTGGTAGGAACGATGATAAAAGGGAGGGATAAAAAAGTGAGAGTAATAAATTTTTCATCTACGGAGTAAAGAAAGAGTATATATTTCCTTCCTTTTTATTTGGTAGGAAGAATAAATTTTTTTATTGATTTGTTTAATGTGAGGAAAAAATAATTGAAACATGTTATAAATCAAAATGCCAAAAAAAGCCCTTGATTATTCAAAATTGGTATAGCATGAATTAAGTTCGTTGATTCAAATTTAACAAAATCAAATATATGACAACATTTTCTCATGTAAATTTATGATTAAAACTAAAAACAAAAAATAGAGCAACACAATCATGATGCAAATGATATGCAGGCCCGACCCTACCATAAGGCCAGCAAAGCCTGGGGTTTGGGCCCCAAGTAAAAAGAAGGCCCCAAAAATTTCAAATGTATAGTCAATCTAAGTCAAAAATAAAACCTAGATCTTGAAGATTTTAGACCCCAAAATAACCTTATGAAACTCTAAACCCAATCAAAAATAATTTGAATAGTTTGGGCCCATGAACCCAACCCATAAAATTTGAATAGTTTGATTTTTTATTATACTTAAAAATTTAAAATTAGTAGAACATAATAGTTTAAAATTAAAAGAAAGTTTTTTAAATTAAAATTGATAAAATCTTCATTAAGATTAATTATCATTAAAAAGATTAGATGGAAGAGATATTATCAATATAAAAATATATAGTAGCGAAACTTAAACATAAAAAATAGTAATATTTTTAATCTTTAAAAAAAGAATAATTTTAAATAAAAATTTATTAATATTAAAAATTGAAAACCATTTTTAATTATCACTTTAAATTTCAAATATTTTTGGGCCACCCTGACCAGATGCTTATATTCTTTCCCTCTCCCCTCCCCCTCCCCCCCCCAAAAAAATCAAAACAAAAAAGGTTATAAAAGAGAGGGAGGAGAGGAACTTAAAAGGGAGAGAGGCAGAGAGAGAGAGGCGTGAGAAGGAAGCTGTAAAAGGAAGATTAAAAGAGTAAATTAGACATGTATAAGTCCAACTTTGTAATAACTTATGCAAGTGAGGTTTGAAATGAAACCCTTTTCCCCCTTTCTCGTCTTCTTCCTCCTCCTTCCAGAAATCCTTCTCAAATCTCCCCTCCCTTGATTTCTCTGCCTTTACTTCACTCTCACCTTCTCCTATGGACCCCACCCACCCAGATTTGCTCCCCACAATCTCAGATAAGGGTATTAAATTCCCTAACCCTTTACCCAAGATTACCCCACTCAAAGAGAAGGGCACCGACCCATCTACCACCAATGAATACCCTTCTCTACAAACCACGGTGGATCTAGGAAAGGAAATAGAAGAAGGTCAGTTGGTTACCGAAGATTTCGGCCAAAAGATCCCCCTGGTCAAAATAACCGATCCCTTGTTTCCAACCCAAATGACTCTGTTTCTTCAAAGTTTAATCACCCTTTTGTTCCAAGTCAACCTAAACCACAAGACCAAAGTAACCCCAACCCAAGATTCACTTGGAGCCATATCGTGAAATCTGGAAATGATCAAGGAGCTAAAGTTCAAACTCAGGTGATGAAACTCAAGTATTATGAGCCTAGAAGGGAAAAGGAAAGGGTGGTTGTTCAACCCCCTAAAGAGATAGGAGAAAAGGGTAGTCTAGAATGGCAACACTGGTTGGTTGGTTATTTCATCGAAATGAAGCTTCCCTACTCCTCTGTTAATTTCATTGCTCACAGAAATTGGGACAAGCTGTGGGTTCTTGAAGTTCTAGCATATGACAGGGGATTTTATTTCTTCAAGTTCATGAGCGAAGAAGCAAAAAATTCTGTGTTTGAAGCTGGGCCTTGGTTATTCTCTAGAAGACCCTTAATTTTGAAAAACTGGAATCCAGGGCTTACTCTCTTCAAAGAGGACCACTCCACTATCCCCCTATGGATTAAGCTTTTCAATGTTCCATTACAATTTTGGACATATGAGGGTTTAAGCCACATTTCCAGCGCGGTTAGGCGTCCTGTTCATGCCGACTCTCTTACTTCCTCCAAACGTAGGTTGAACTTTGCTAGAATTTGTGTGGAAATCAGTGCAAACTCTGAGCTCATTGATTCTTTCAACCTCGAAATGGAGATCAATGACAATATTGAAAAGGTTAAAATTTTCTGTTGAACACCAATGGAGGCCAAAAACTTGCCACTCGTGCAAAATATTTGGTCACTCTGACACCACTTGTCCCAAGATGGCTATCGCTACCACTACCGCTTGGAAACCTAAAAACCTCCCACAGAAGCCTGAAGATTCCAGAAGTGCGAAGGAGAAATCCATTATTTCCACAGTTGAGTTTGTTTCTCCTGAACTCCCTACAATTAGTGCTATTGCAGATGCCAATCCCATAACCTCTACACAAGCACAAGAGCAGCAAATCACTCAAAATCTCTTAGAGGTTTTGCCTCCATCCCAAAATGAACAAGATTCCCAGGTATACTCTATACTTGAATCTACTTTTATGCTTCCAGCACATCCCTCACTCTAATCTCCCAATTGTTGTTTGGACTATTCTCTTCACTAATGCATTTTGTTGGAAGTCTGGACAATCATCCTCACTTCCCCCAAAATTCTATAGTTTGGCTCTTAATAGGTGATTCCTATTGTTTGTAAGGGAATTCACCATGTTGTATCTTGTCTTTTTGTATCAATAGAATCATTTTATCTTCCAAAAAAAAAAAAGTCAAACTTTTTCACTTTTCTCTCGGTTTGGTCTGAATTTGGAGCGATTAAAATTAGGGTGCTGACCAAAGAAAGAAAAATGTATCTTTATTTCCTTTTTTCATCCATCTATCTTTCCCTCATACCAAGCAAGCTATGAGTGTGCTGTGCGGACTAGTTATGAACACCCATAGAACATCTAAAAACCGATTTCTGAAACATCGATTTTGTTGTCGATTGAAGCAAAATAGAGAAAAATACCTTGCCAACAAGGAGTTCGTTGGTGTGGGGACCGTATATATCGGAGGTGTCGAGGAAGGTGACGCCGGTGTTGATGGCGTGGTGGATGAGTTTGATCATTTCCTCTTCTGGCTTGGGAGAACCATGGTTAAAGGTCAATCCCATGCAGCCCAGTCCCTGTTTTGATACCTCAAAACCTTGTGAACCCAGTTTTATTCTAGGCACTGTGATTGCCATTTCCTTTCTTCGTTCAAGCTTCTTCAACTCTGTGTGTGTGTGCTGAGAATCTTGAGATAAGGCAAGAGTGGACTGATTCGCATTTGGAATGGTGAAGTGGTCTTTATAGAGGAACACAGCTTTTAAATTTATATTTGTTAATTTCTCTACTTTCTTTGACTTTTTACTTCCCACAGCCGTTCCCTCTACGCAAGCAATAAGCTAAAATACTCTTGAGCAATGTTCCCCACCGAAAAAGTATATTTAAAAAGTGCACTTAATAATCACGATTATTAATTTTAAGTTGATATTTTAAATTCAAATAATGTTTTCGAATCATTAAAACCGTAAGTCTCAATATTTATTGAAATTCATCACTTATTTAATAATTGTGCTTTATTAAATCAAAATGTTAAGTTAAATTTTTAAATAAAATGTGACTTGTGCCACGTTTCCTTTTTCCAGAAAATGCCATTTTTTTCTGACCAAACCAAAAAAAAAAAAAAAAAAAGTTCCATTTTTTAATAATATTGCATAATTTCATTTTAAACGCTAAAATATTTTTGAAAATCTCTGTTGTTTTGAGTTGTTATCTGGGTTTATAATGGTTTTGACAATGGTTCACATAAATGCATTGATTCGAATAAAATTTTATTTTTTTGATTTATGGTATTTTTATTGATATTATTGTCAATTAATTATTACTGTTATTAACTCAATTGAATTTTTTTAACTTAATGATTTTTTTAAAATTTTTTTTAATTTAATGGATTTTTTTTAACTAAATGAATTTTTTTAACTTAATGAATAAACTTGATCATTTTGATGTTTTTTTATCTAGATCATGCACACGTGCTTTGCACATGAATCATTTTAAATTATAATTTTTGTTTCAATTTTATTTTTGTAATTGTTTGAAACAATGATGTAAATATAACAGCCTATAAATACTTATGAATTAAACAATGTGGTAAACTTGCTACAATTTATACTGGAATGTTTTCTTAAAGAATATTAGTTTTTATTTCTTTTAGGATTAACTCCTACAGTTTTGAGTTATTATTTTCTTATAAACCTATCTCCTAAGATTTAGAAATTTTAACATGAAACTAATAATTTGCATGAATTATATTTGCAATATCATTGCAATGATACAAATATATTTCATGATATGATGTTATATATTTATATAACAACTAAACAAAAATACGAACACTTATTGAATTGTAAAAGAAAGTTAAGTTGTAGAAATGAAATAAGTAATTAAGTTGGTTGCAATAAATAGATCAATTTAATCATGAACATTCATAGTAGTCATCATCCAACAAACATTAGTAGTAATCATCATCCAACAAAAAAAAAAGTAAAAACAACGTTACTCTAGTGTTACGAATAAGAGGATGCATTGATACTAAAATTGTAAAATAGAAATGGATGAAAAGTAGGGGTTTGATAGTATTATTAAGGATACATCAAAATAAATTCTATAATAAATAAAGCTCAACGTGTCTTTATTCATAGTTTGATCATCAGCTAATAAAAATAAGTCTAATTCTTTTTAACAGTTAAACTTGCCCTTTAAAAGTTAGATTATAATCTTAAATATGTATACACTAATGAATTTGTATTAATATGAATTTCTTATTAATAAGGTTAGTATTGCATTTATACTTTATTTTAAGAGTAAATTAATCCAACAAAATTTGATGTTAATCAAGTTTTATTAAAAGAGTTTTACATTAAATATGGTTAATATTGTGATTATGTTTTCTTGTAGGGATAAAATAGTCAAAAAAAAAAAATTCTTGATAGTGTACTTTTATTAGTAGTATAGATTTAACATTAATACGATAAAATAATTCTATAACCAAACAACGGATTGCACTAAATAACTATTATCTAATGTTTATGTTGTGTATGTCAAACACAAGATAAAATTACGCATTATTCTAATACACTATTTAATCTTGTATTTTATTCATCTGTATTGTATTAGTCTATATTAATTTATCTAATCCATTCATTTTTAATACGACAGTCAAACGAGCCCTAAAAATATTATAGTGTGCTCATCCTAACAACGTTATCATTGCTCTTCTGATAGGGAAATGCTATTTGGACTTTGTTTGGGTACCTTAAGATCCCCAAATAAGATCCCCAAATCGATTGTAAATTTCTGTGATCAATCATAATCTTTGGTTAAGCAATTATAATTTTTTTTAAATGTATAATTTTACTATAAACAATTATAATCAGTGATATAATATCAAAAAAAAAAAAAAAATTCATACCGTAGACTTTTCCTTTGTATTTAGGAGTACAGTAATCTTATCGACTTATCCAACCTTTTTAAGAAAAATAAAATCGACGTCTCGGTGATTGGGTAAAGGGTTGGCCAGTGATGACAATTTAGCCACGCGTGGATGACGAACTCTAGCAACTGCCGAGGTAAGGGCTGACGTCATATGGACAACAGGACTCAAAAAAAATAAGTCTCGGTAATGTGTGATTTATTTATTTTTGGGGAGTTTACTAATTTTAGGATGCCCTCACCTTTTGAGTTCATTTAATTTTTTTTGGATTCACTTACTAATTTTCTGAGTGAATCTTATCAATTTTTGAAGTAAAATTTTTTATTTTTGGATTTTTTTTATTTTTTTTAATACAATATTAAAAAATAAAAAAAAATGATACCATAGTGTTCCCAATGAGATGAGGTAACTTCAGATTTAACAACTCCTTTGTTAAATCTTGACAGAGCTTCTAGTATTGAGACTTAGTCCTAACCAGTGTAGTTTTATCCCAAACAGACAAACTATAGATTATGTTATAATAACACAAGAGATTATCCACTCCCTAAAGAGGAAAAAAGGAAAGATTGGGGGAATGGTTATTAAAATTGATCTGAAAAAAGCTTATGATAGAGTTAACTAAAATTTTCTATATAAAACTTTGACTGATTTTAACTTCCCACAGTCTTGGATTGATATCATCATGAGTTGTATTATAGGGTCAATCATTTCCATCTTATAGAATGGTTCTCCTCTAGAGCCTATCAAATCTAGAAGAGGTTTGAGACAAGGGATCCCTTATCCCTTTATCTCTTTGTTTTGTGTATGGAACGACTAGGACAATTAATTTAAAAAAAAGTCCAAGTAGGTAAATGAAGATATTGAAAAGATTCTAGAAAGGGACCACTAATCAATCAATTACTCTTTGCTGATGACATTATTCTATTTTATAGAGCTATTGAAAGAGATTATCTTATGATCAAATATGTGCTTAAAGACTTCTATTCGATATCAAGATAGAAAATTAGTCTGAACAAGTCTAAGATTTACTTCTCTCCTACCATAAGTAAAAGTCATGCTTTATTTCTTAGCAAAAAATGTGGAGTCACCCTCACAGATGACCTAGGAAAATACCTAGGTATTCCAATCTTTCATAAAAGATCTTCTAAGGATCACTTTAAATTCATCATAGAGAAGATACAAAATAGACTTAGTGGGTGGAAAGCCAAAATTCTCTCCTTGGCTGGTAGAATCACTCTTGTTAAGGTTGTTACTTCCACTCTCTCTAATCATGTTATGCAAACTAATTGGCTCCCTCAAGCAACTTGTGACCAGATTGACGGACTTAATTGGAATTGTTTGGGGGGAGACACACCAAAAAAGAAAAAGATTCACCTTGTGAATTGGAATAGGGTGTGCTCTCCTAAAAATGAAGGGGGCTGGGCTTAAGAAATAGTAGGGATAATAAGTTGGCCCTGTTATCTAAATTGGGCTGGAAAGTGAAAAACAAAGATAAAGCACCCTGGGCTAAAGTGGTCAATAATAAATATGTTGATCAGGAGCATTTTAATTGGAAGGTTGAGCTTGCTAGTTCACCAACTTGGAGAGCAATTGGAAAGATTAAAAACTTAGTGGATCTAGGATCTAAATGGCTGATTGGTGATGGTAAACATATTAATTTCTAGACTAATTGGTGGTGGGGAGATGGCCCTCTAGTGCAGCAGGTTACTCATACAGCTTATTTGAATCTCAACAAAAAGGTGGCTGACTTCATTGATGATAAAGGTAACTGAAATCTTCAAGAGGCAGATATTCTTCTTCCTCACTCCACTTTGCTCGATATTTTACGCACTCGCTGTCCATTATCTATTGAGTTTTAGGATACCATTTGTTGGGGTCTTTCTTGTAATGGAAAATTCTCAACAAAGGCAGCCTTTGAACTCCTCTCTAGGTCCAATCCAAACAGTCTTCCT
Organism: Ilex paraguariensis; assembly: GCA_963454935.2. Lineage (NCBI taxonomy): Eukaryota > Viridiplantae > Streptophyta > Magnoliopsida > Aquifoliales > Aquifoliaceae > Ilex > Ilex paraguariensis. The sequence goes on from CAUOFW020002896.1 coordinate 9,709, forward strand.
TCTCTTAACTAGAATTGGATCTAAAAAATGAGTCTTCCCCAAAAGCTGAAACAATTTTTGTGGTCACTAATAATCTTAGAGCCTCAAGAAACATGTTTAGTGAGGCTACTTGCATTAGATGCCAATACTTTGATGAAACCTCATTGCATGTTATCTTTGTTGTCCAAAAGCTCAAAGAGTTTGGAAATTATTTAATCTATCCCAAGGGGAGGAAACTGCTCAGCTGGGAGAGTTACAAGATTGGATTAATCTAATTTCAAGATCAGAAAGATCAAGGACTAGAAAGGAATTAATTGGCTTGTTATGTGTGTATGTATTGCATGGTGTATATGGAAAGATAGGAATAGGGAAAGTATCTCAAAAATTTTGATATCACCAAGAATTGTTGCTAGGGAAGCATGGCTTCTTGCTTGGAATACTTCTAAAGCCTTTCAAAATGTTAGTGTTGATTATGTTAATGCCTCTTCTAGACTTATTGCATGGTCTTTCCCCCAAACAGGTTGGAATAAACTGAACACGGACGAATGCTCCAAAGGTAATACCGGTCCAGCAGGAGTGGGAAGAATTATTAGAAATGATCAAAGAAAATGGATTGTTGGCTTCTATGGGAAAATTGATGATACTATGAGCTTACAAGCAAAGCTATGGGCTATTCCAAGGGACTGGAGCTTGTTCAGAAGAGGAATATAACACAGATCTTAGTGGAAACTAATTCGTTTGAAGTAGCCAAACTTTTGTCCATGGATCCGGAGGCTACGCATCTGAACAGAGCCATCATTACTTATTGAAGAAGGTTGATGGAGCTGAACCATATCCCCATTGTTCATATTCTCAGAGAAGGCAATCAGTGTGCAGATATTTTGGCTAACCTTGGTGTCCAGCAACTGGAACGTTTTGTTGAGCTTGATGCTCCCCCTCCCCCTCCCCAATTAGCAAAATTTATGTTGGCTGATTTGGCTAGCGTCGCTTTTCCTAGGAACTCTATTTAGTTTTTGTTTTAACCTTCTGATGTACCAAAAAAAAAACTCCTTTGTTTGTTCACTTTTCAAGTGGTATTTATTTTCTATGTGCTACTAGATTTTTTTTTTTTTTGATTGATTTTGCTCAACCCAAACAACATACCTCAGTTATGTGTATTTTATTGGAATGCTAAGTATAAGATCGACTAGAAAGTTGGAACAACATAGTGTGACTTAAAGAGGGGTGAATAGATCATATTCTTTGGGTTAGGTCATGAGGAATTTATAAATTTCTCATGAATATCTTGATCCCGACATGAATGATTTGTCTTTTAACTGAATCGGAGAAAAAATTAGTCGAGGTGTGTGTAAACTGACTCAACTACCCTTGACCATTAACCCAAAAAAAAACACAAAGAGTGAGAGTCTCTCATACAAGCCTCATAAAGTGTAATTTCAGTAGTGGACGGGAGCTACTACTAAATTCAATCTCCACCATGAATAAGTGTTCACTCAAGCTATCCTTTTAAGCCCAATCCCACATGCTATTAGGGGTGTTTAAATTTCTGATTACCCGTAAATTTTGATCCTGTCATATCCTACCTGATTCTATTAATTTGCTATCTGAAAAAATTGGGTAGACTAACAAAAGATTTTTTGATATTTTGCAATACATCGGGTAGAAATGTGAAATACTTATAAAATTTTTATATTCCTACCTTACCTTATCCACACACACACACACACCTAAAAATTAAAATCCAAAAATCTACCTTAATGTTTTATTGATGTTTATGATTTTCTTATATATGATGTATTGATGTTTATGACTTTCTTGTTGCATTTTATTGTAATTGTTTATGCATTATCGAATTTATTGTATTTTTTTTTAGTGTTATTGGTTTATTGTGGTTGTTAATTGGTGTAGGTTACTTAATTAAATTGTTAAAATGATCTAAAAATTAATAATTAAAAGTGTTCACTCAACTTTCTACGCGATTGTTTTGAACGGAATTCGAGTAAGAATAATACACTTGATCAGGTAGGGTAAGTCAAGAAAAAATTCTCTCGCAAAGTATTAAGTAGGAAGATGAAATACCATAATTTCATACATTGTATCAACAAATCCTCCAAAAACCACAAGATTGCATGTTTTTTGCTATTTTTGAAGTTCAGAGGGGCCATGTGCAATGGGGACAAATGGATAAAATGAAGTACCCTCCAAAAAAAAGAGATAAATATCACAATTTAGTTTTTCAATTATCAATAAAGTTCACTAATCCATTTCATCTATCTATACTACTAATAAAAGTACTTTAGATGAAAAAATTTTTATTACCATTTTTACCCTTAAACAATACTAAAAAGGCATCTTTCTTATCCTCATCCTTCACGCTATAATGGAACTATCCATTAGAAGACAACAAATGATAAATTGCTAGACTTTACAAATTCTAACAATAAATATTAATTTATAGTAGTCTACAATTGGAAGTGGAATCATTTCCTATATCTATACTATTAATACTTGTGTTTGTCTTTTTATTCTATTCAAGAATTCAACAAAAATCAGTTATTTTTAGCTACAGTAAATTCCCTTTTGTAAAACACACGACTCATTCTATCCATATTCTATGCGAATATTGATTGAAGTTTCTCATTGGGGGCACTGAAAGGGAACACAAATTTTCTTCCATATAGTGTCTTTTTTCAGATCAACATGGTCTTTTCTGCTTCTTCCATTCCATCTTTTGACCGAACCATCAAATGACCCATCATCAAGAAGTCTCCTCTCCAACAATTGTTACTAAAAATTTCAGTGAAGTGTGGGTATATCAGCTGGAGATATTCCACCTGGAGATATACTTTCTGGTTAGAATCAGATACCGATAAATAAATTTTTGATACCTTATCTCTTTTTTTATAAAATCATGTTGGAAGTTATGTTATTTTATTATATTATTTTATTGATTAATAGTTACAAATAACTCAAATTGTACAACTTAAAGATAACATAGTGTTGTTCTAGACTTTCTAAATGCCAAACACTAACGCTGGATATTCTAAGCAGTCATCCAAAGCTAATTGGGAAAATTATCACTATTTAGTTTTACAGATTTTGTGGTGGGTTGTCAGTGCTTTGTTTGATTCTTTATTTTGAGTAACAAACCATGAATGAATCTTTCACATGATAGGTTTTCCTGTCTTGCTTAATGGGTATGTTCTTTAACTTTTATTTCAATTGGAGTTGGAATATATGGGGTTGAATTAATCTTGTGTTTGTTGCTTATAAGGTTTTTTTTTTCATTTTTTATGCAGTTGAAATTAGGCCATGAACAAAAAGCTTTAGAAACATCTAACAATAAATTGAAATCCTTAAATTAGTTATTCTTTATTTAGACACTTCGGGACGATCTATGGTAATGGGGGATTCACTGTATCATGGGAAGTTGGATGTGCGATTTACAAGTTTTGATACAACTAGGCGAATTGAAGAGAAAACTTACAGTTCTATTAACTTAGTTAATATTTTCATCAATATTTGCCTAGAAATGTAGGAAAGAATTGTGTTCTCTAAATTTTCTATATCTTTATCTTAAGGATCAACGAAAATGGCTAATAAAGAGAAAATACAATTTTTCACTGTAATTAAGTTTATTTATTTATTTCAGAAAGATGTAGACTTTTGGAAAATTTAATGTCAAAATCTACATAGTGGTGGAATATGTGGCTTGCTCTTGACACTTTGAGAGAGTGAATGTATGCAAAAATCACTCGCCCAACCTAATTAAGAAAAGAGAAAGCAAAACAAAAGGCAAAAATGAAAAATCAAAATAAAATAGTTGCTTTAAAATTCACTAAACTTCATGACTATGATTTTAGAACTGTCATTAGGAGTTTTGATACCTTACTTGTGCTTGTTTCTTTTTCTTTTCAGAGAGAAATTCGACGACTTCTAATATAAGGAGATAGTACCATCTTATTTGTGCAATTTCCAATCTTTTGTGTGGATTGAAATTTGAAATAATGTAATTAGTACCCTTCCTATTATAATATGTATGATTATTAAAGTTCTGATTAAAGGCATTTGCACTCTTTTATTTTCCATCTTACTTTGATAGTGTTGGGTGGAATTATTATAAGACTGAGAGAAGGGTTTTGGCTTGAATCAAGGTGGAGATAGTAAATAAAAAATATTCAAATTTTTCTCTTTTTTGATGCATTGTCTAATAGAAATGATTTACTTAATCAATGCAGTTATTGATCGACTGGGTTTGGCAAATGACAAAGAGACCAAAGCTTTTGGTGCTTCAAAAGGCAGAGTTCTACATGAAAATGAATAAAGTGATTTTAGACTATAGTTCTGGCATAAATACCTCAATCATTGTATCTTGACATAAATAGGTTCATCAATTAATGGGTTTTTTTCTTAACTTTTGTGCCTGTAAACATATGTAGATACTATTTTTTAAGATGTTACTCTGCCCTGTTACATGTATTGTACTTGGACATCCCTTAAAAAAGTGTATAAAGAAATGAACTAAGTTATATATGTCAACAATGTATCACACAGGTTCCAATATGTTCTAACAAACTTTATTCATTTAAACATCACAAGGAGAATAATGGTTGTAATACATATTTTAATTCTTTGTTGAGATATGTTTGGTGTCGAGGTTGGCTATAATAAAAAGTAATTTTTCATTCGAATACATTATTTTGTTCATACTAAACAAATCATACTTGACTAATAAATTAAAAAGGAGAATTATGCCTAGACCCCTGAGGTATGTCATTTAATCATTCAGATCTCCTGACATTTGAAATATTACATACAGACCTTCTAAAGTTTGTACGCGCATAACACTTATATCCCTACTGTAAATATATTTGTTAATAAATTACAACCAGACCCCCTGAAATTTGTAAACATACATTATTTAGACCCCTTGAGTTTAAAATGTTATAGTTAGACCAAAAATATTTCAATCAAAGATAAAATATCACATATTTTAAATTTAACGATTAAAATTCATATTCTATTTATCTATTATTGAAATAAAATCAAAAATAAAAATTTAATTTTTTTCATAAAAAATCGTAATTAGTATATAATTATATTGTCTATTAGAATTTAACTTGGTTGTTTAAACGATCAAATTAAAATATCAAACTACCCAAATTAAAGCTAAAAGATATTGTGTCTATTACAGTTTGACCCCTTATTTAATTTTTTAGTTTTATTCTATTAGATAGTATAATTATATACTAATTATGATTTTTTTTTAAAAAAACTAAATTTTTATTTTTGATTTTTATTTCAATAAATGACATAATAGAATATGAATTTTGGATGAAAAATTTATGTTCTATTATGAAGGACTTAGACCCCTTATTTGATTTTTTTAGTTTTATTCTAATAGATAGTATAATTATATATTAATTACAATTTTTTAAGAAAAAATTAATTTTTTTTTAATTTTATTTCAATAAATGATACAATAGAATAAGAATTTTAGTTGTAAAATTTAAAATATTTGATATTTTATCTTTGATTGGAATATTTTTGGTCTAAATATAATATTCTAAACTTAAAGGGTCTAAGTATTATATACCTAAAAACTTCAAGGGAGTTTAAGTGTAATTTATTAATAGATATATTTATAGCAGAGGTCTAAGTCTTACGTGCGTACAACCCTCAGGGGGTCTGTATGTAATATTTTAAATATCAGGGGTCTAAGTGATTAAGTGACAAACTTTAGAAGATCTGAGTATAATTCTCCAAAATGAAAAAGGCATAATTATCCCTTTATGCCTATAAAATTATTTAGAACAACTACTATCACTAAATAATTCAAAGGACATAAATAGCCTTTCATTTATCTCTCTCTATGTATACGCATGTATTTTAGACTTAGATATATTTAAAATAATAAAAATTGAATGACAAATAATATAAAAGATTGAAAAGTAAAGATCTTTGAAAATCTATTGAATTAGGTTCTAAATAAAAATATGGACCATTAAATTTTCTTATAATAAAACATAAATACAAAAATATGACATGTCAATGAACTCGATTATAGATATATTTATTTATTATATAAATATTAAATAATATAACCACCTAAATTTGTTCACATGCAACGCACGTAATGTATTATTAATTAGAATAAACGGAAGAAAATTCATGTGTTGGTCATGTATTCGGTTACGTCATATGTCTGCTTTATTCTAACAACTAAATGACGAAATGATTTAATTGATACAAAATTAATAATCGAAAGAATAAATTAAGATAATTAAAAGTTCAAAGATCATTTTAAAACACGAGATAAAATTTAAATACTAATTATAATATTTACCAAAAAAAATAAAAGTGGTCAAGGTCTTTGATATTTTATTCTAACGTGGTAATTGATGGATAGTATCTTCTTGGGTCACTAAAAGACAAAAGAATGATGAACACAAGACAATGATGTAACTAGAGAAACCACACATGCATATCAAACCCCTCAAACATCCAATCCCATCAAAAAAGAACTCTTGACTCTGCCCAACACGCCCACGTTCCACCTATTGTTCGTTAAGACAATCAAAAGGGAACATCATTACGGTTAGCCACTCTAAGTCCCATGGTTTTTTGGTAATGGAGAAGTAGGCCTTGACATTTTCTATTCTTTGTGTTATTGTTGGATCATACTTCTGAGATCCGAATATGCATATCATGTCATTTTATATAATTTATGTGGGTATAAGTATAATTTATTATTCCCTGCATTCCTAAATAAATGACGTTTCACACAATTTTTTTTATTTCATAATATTTGACGTTTAATGAAATCAAAACATAATTAATATTTTTTCTTCCAAATTTACTCTTATCCCTGGTTTCCAATAAGTGTTTAATAACTGTACAAATATATTTTATTGAATAAGGATATTTTAATTTTTGTAATTATTTTTTACTCATATTAGAGTTATTTAATAATTTTCTTAATCCCTAATCAAAAACTTTAAACGTCATATATTGAGGAATGGTGGCAATAATAATTAGTTCGGGGCTTAGTTGCATTAAATAGAGTTATGGTGGTTAAGATAAGATTTTAATTAAATGTTGGTAGGATTGAATTCCTAAAATGTAAAGAGGTTGGATGAGATTTAGTATTAGTAGGGAAATTAACGTGTTAATTATGAGAATAGCAGAAACAAGAAGGGATATAGGGGTAATTGACAAAATATAGGTGACTCAAGAGGGACACCTGACATAAGTAGGGGTGTCCATGGGTCGGGCCTGGGTAGTGTAGGCCCAAGCCCTTACCCAAGTGAATTTTGGGCGGGCTGGGCCAGGATTCGAGTAGGGGTAGACTACCTGCAGCTCAACCCGTGAGTCTATTGGGCAGGCTTGATGGGCGGGCCTACTTGTGGGCTTTTTTATATTCATCTTTATTTAAAAATAATAAATATTTTTATAACTTAATATTTGTATAAATTATATTTTTGAATCAAAAGTAAAGTCAAAATGGATAAAAATAAAATAATAAACTACATCTAATAGGATGAATAAATTTTAATTAGGTTGACACTTATTAACTTATCTATCATTTGCATTACTCTACAATTTAAAACTTATGTGTTTAATACATAGAAAAGAAAATAATATATTATTTATAATATCTAAATTTTTAAACCTTCAAATTTTGATATTGAGAGATTTATTTCAAAGTTTTAAATTTAATGGTCTAAAAGTATAATAGTTTTTTCAAATGAAGGGTAGGTGGGCTAGGCTTGCGGGCAGGCTCTTGGGTCGGGTAATGGGTTTGGAGGTAAACTCAAGCCCTTTTTTTAAGGATATTGGGCTCAGGCTCGGGCGGGCCAACTATCGGGTTTCGGGCCAGGTAACGGGACCCGTGGGCAATCCAGCCTATGGACACCCTAGACATAAGGGTGGCTCTCAAGTTTGAAGTGAGGAGGTATAAAAGGGAGTTTCTCTTGTAGAACCAGGTCTTGCATGTTTTAGAGAGGGTGGTGGAATTCCACAGAGACGTGGTTTTTGGTTTTGAGGGGAAATTTCTTTGACTTCTTAGAGCTAAAGTATCAATGGTTTTTGGTCCAATGATACTACTTGTCTTGTAAAGGCTTTGCCTTCTTGAGATCAAAGGTTCAAGTCTCTTTTCCCCTTCCACTTCCCTAAAAAATAAAAAATAAAAAATCTTAGAGCTAAAGCAAACTTGGTTTTCTTAATTCACTTTACAATCTTTGAGGATACTCCAATGTTAGGTTAGGAAGCTAAGAACCCTAGGTTATTTGAGTTTGGAGGTTTCGGAGGAGTTCGTGTAATCTAGAGAATAAAATAATCAAAGTGATCACCAACTAATCAATATTAAATGAATAAGTCTAACACATAATTTAATAATTAAACTAAATAATGTATAAAATTTGTGAAACACTAACAACTTGATAAACTAATTTTCACAGTAGCAAATCATATATTGTGAATGCATATAATATAACTATTGACACATATATCAAATTAAAACTAATAATTAAACAAATTCAATTGAACACAATATAAAACAATGAAAAATAAATTAGAATGATCTAGCCTTTGAGGGTCTGTGAGACACGTTGAAACGTTGTCCTAAAATAACTGAGTCTCCTTACGTGAAGGTATTAGTGGACTGCAAGGGTTCACGTACACCGAAGAGTGGGGATGAATCAGACTCTAATCAAGTTGTCCAAAATTTAGTATGATCAAAATACTTAATAATATAGAAAAGAACAAAGCCCTCTGTGAACAACCAATGTAAAATGAAACCAAAAAGTATTTGCCAACTTTTTTCTTGTATGACAGACCAAATGAGACAAAAGTTCACTTCAAGTTGCTAGGAAGTTTTTTTCATATACGTCAATACACAAAGAATTCATCTTCTTATAGGCATAAGTTATGCGCAGTGAGAAAAGGTGTCTTTGCACAAACCAGTGGTAAAGGAGCCGTTGCAATGCAACGGTTTGGACACCAATTATAACGGTTTAAAAAAAATCTAATTCAAGTTTCAACTTCACCAACCGTCATATCTTATACATATATATAATATATAATAATTCAAAATATTTTAAATACCACTTAGGGAAAGGATGAAAGATGGAACCATTTTGAAAAGGAAAAACTTAATTTATTCCAACAATCCCCCACAAGTTTTTCCTTTTAAAAACCAAATATACAAATTATATATATAAAAGAAAATTTGGACAACTATAATACTATGTAATAAGTATAGGTGTCTTTCGGACTTAAAACCTTACTTAGTGTTAACTGTTTTCCTCTAAAAAATCATAGTAACCAAAAGCTTGAACTAGACCCTTTGAGTCAGAGTCTAACATGTTACATACACAGTACCGATATTAGTCATGATTCGCTATAAAAAGTCATGCACTCGATCTTGATTCTCATGAGAGTTTTTAAAGAACAACTCAATTCTCATAGTCGCGGCCTCACGACGACTCTCATTTAGGTGAAACCTCTAAGGGCATATGTGACCCCTACCCCTGCAAGAGTGTTCTTGTCTTGATCTCATTCAGAGTAACAACCCTTCTTTTATGTCACACTTCAAATGCACTTCTGCCATAAGAATGAGTAAGAGAATATCTCCTCCTAGGATATCTCCAAATTTAAATGCTAAAAAAGTCACACAGTACGAATTGTTTCTACCCATTGAACTTCTTTCATGGGGTTCCTAATCACAAAAGTTGGGTTACCTTCCTAGGTGACTTCCTTATGGGCTTAGACTCATTCCCCTCGACAGTTCTAAGACGACCTTTCTTGAAAGTCCTTTTGTTAGCTGATCAGCAATATTCAATTTTGACTTCACAAAGTCTAGTGAAATTATGTTACTACTTAACAATTTCTTCACAGATTTATATCTTACGTGCATATAGTATGAGTTTGCTCACAAACTCAATCACAGCTTTATTATCACAATGCAAAGATATAGCAGGTATAGGTTTATTCAATAAAGGTATATCTAGTAATAAGCTTTTAATCCACTCAGCCTGGGTATAGGTGGTATCCAAGGCTATAAGCTCTGCCTCCATTGTACTTCTAGAAATTATAGTTTGCTTTTTAGATCCCCAAGATATGGCTGCCCTACCTAACAAGAAAATATAACCAGTAGTGGATTTTATATCTAAATTATCAGTGATCCAATTCGCGTCACTAAAACCCTCAACAACACTTGGAAATCCTTTATAATGTAAAGAGTAATCTAGAGTTCCTCTAAGATATTTAAATACCCTCTCTAAGGCAGTCTAATGCTCTTTACTAGGAATTTGTGTATATCGACTTAGTGTACCCAAAGCATAAGAGATATCTGGCCTAGACTTATTAGCTAAGTATAATAAAGATCCTATCATTTTTTCGTACTTCAATTGTGATATAGGGTCTCCTTTATTTTTCTTTAAATGTATATGAGGGTCATATGGCGTCGATACTGGTTGATTGCCACAAAACTTAAATTTCTTCAACATTTTCTCTATGATGTTAGATTGACTAAGAGATATTCCACTTCCTATTTTCTCTATTTCCATGCCCAAGATTACCTTAGCTTCTCCCAAGTCTTTCATTTCAAACTTCTTAGATAAGTAAGATTTAACTTCTTTAACTATTTATAAATCAGTTCCAAAAATTAGAATATCATCCACATAAAGACATAAGATCACACAACTTCCAATATTTTCCTTATAATATAAACATTTTTCATTTTCATTTATTCGAAAACCATATTCTAGGATTTCCTTATCAAACATCTCATGCCACTGTTTAGGTGCTTGTTTCAAACCATATAAAGATTTTACCAACTTGCATACCTTATGTTCTTGTCCCTTTACTATAAAGCCCTCGGGTTGCTCCATATATATTTCTTCATCTAAGTCTCCATTTAGAAAAGCATTTTTGACATCCATTTCATGTATCACAAAATTATGGATAGAAGTTAAGGCAATTAAAATTTTGATGGTAGTGATACTATACACTGTTGAGTATGTATCAAAATAGTTTATTCCTTTTTTTTCTATGTAAATCCTTTGGCTACCAGTCTAACTTTGTATTTATCTATACTCCCATAAAGTTTTAATTTTTTCTTGAACGCCCATTTACATCCTATCACCTTGCTTCTAGGAGGCAACTCTACTATCTCTCAAGTGTTATTTTGTAAGATCGATTCAATCTCACTATTAATAGTCTCCTTCCAAAAAGGAGCTTCTAAAGAGGACATAGTTTCTTTGTAAGATGTAGGCTCACTTTCTACTAGAAAAGTGAAAAAACCATCTCCTAAATTCCTTTCTATTCTTGCCCTTTTACTTCTTCTTAACTCTACTGGTATCTCTTTGTCTTTCTTTAAAAGATCACTGTTGCTAGTAGAAGATTCATCATTGGTCAAAAGTGTTTGTTTCACTTGGGTTGGTGTCTTGCTTCTAAAAGGAAATATATCTTCAAAAAATGTAGCATCTCTTGACTCTATAATTGTATTATTAGATATTCCATTTATTTCAGAATCAATAACTAGGAATCTATTGGCACTAGTATTTTGACCATATTCTATAAAGATAGTGTCTACAGTCTTAGATCCAATTTTCCTTCTTTTTGGTTCAGGTATGGTTACCTTAGCTAAACACCCCCCACACTTTCGTGATACCAAGATTTGGAACTCTTTTCTTCCAGATTTTATGTGGTGTTTTCTCATTTTTTTTTTACAGTTATTCTATTCAATATAAAGCACGCGCTTAGTGTAGCTTCCCCCCACAAGTTCTCAAGTAAGCCAAAACTAAAAAGCATTGAATTCACCATATCCATCAATGTTCTATTTTTTCTCTTCGCTACTGCAATAGATTAGGGTGAATAAGGTGGAGTTACTTCATGTATTATCCCATGTTCTTAAATTTATCAAATATCTCATCTTTGGTCTTAATAAGATAGACATAGCAATATTTAGAGCAATCATCTATAAAAGTCACAAAATATTTATTTTCAGCTCTAGTCAATGGTCTACTAGAATCACACACATCACTATGTATAAGTTCTAAGAGTTGAGTGTTTCTTTCTACACTCTTCTAAGGTTTTCTAGTTTGTTTGGCTTGTACACACATTTCACACTTATGTTTAAAATACAATTTAGATTTAGGAATAAAATTGAGATCCATCATACTTTTAATTTTCTTTAAACTTATATGCCCTAATCTTGCATGTCATACATTGTAAGATTCAACATTAAAACATTAGGAGAAACTTCATTAACTTCAAACTGAACATTTAATTTGAACAAACCATCACAAACATATATTTTTCCAATAAATAAATTATTCTTGGTTATTACAACCTTATTTGACTCCAAAACAACTTCATATCCTTGTTGAACTAAGGATGATCCACTAACTAAATTTCTTCTAACTTCTGGAACATGTCGCACATCCTTCAAAATCAAAGTCTTCCCAGATGTCATCTTTAATTCCACATCACCAATTCCAGCAACTTGTGCAACCGAATCATTCTCTAGAGTTACACTTCCTCCACTTGATTTCTGATAAGTTTTAAAAAATCCACCATCAAAACAAACATGTATTTTAGCTCCAGAATCTAACCACCAATCTTTGTTTTCATAGGTAAAATTAATCAAAGATGTTTTATACCTAAAAGAAGGCTCGGCAGAATTGTCTCCATCCATCAACATATTAACTTGAGCTCTTTGACCTCTATGATTTGGATTATTCCTTGGTGTAGTCCTCTTGAACTAGCAATCCTTAGCCAAAAGATTGGTCCTTTCACAGACATAGCATGATCTTTTCTCTTTCTCTAAGCCCTTTGGTTTATTATTATTATTATTTTGGTTGTTTTGATTATTATTATTAGGGTCATTATTGAAGCGTTTATTAAATCGATTATTTTTAAAATTCCTATCCCTAGGCCAAAAATTGTTTTTATAATTGTTGTTATTCCTATAATTATTATGATTGTTTCCACTGAGTTTGCCTTAGGAGATCTCTCATTTATTGAGTTTGTACTTGTCCTATGTTTATCTTCCATCCTAAGAGAGTTTATGGTTTGGGTCAAGGTGAACTCTCCTTGTTTATGCCTAAGAGTCCAAGCAAAACTATCCCATGAAGGTGGCAACTTATCAGTTTGAAACTTTAAAGTTTTCGTTAAAAATAGTCCCATCTTTTTCTACTTGTCTCAAGTGTTCTTGATATTCATGAATTTGGTCTCCCACAAATTTATTATCCACCATTTTTTAGCTATTAAAGTTGGAGATGGCAAACCTTTTAATTCCAGCATCATCAATTCCATATTCAACCGCTAATGTGTTCCAAAGTCCCTTAGCAGTTTTTATAGTGCTTTGGTACACGTCATAAAAATGATCAGATAAGATACTAACTATCTTATTGAGGCAGTGATACTCATTTTGTTCTTGAGTCAACCATGAGGATGTCTCTTCACCAGATTGATTTTTCCCTAAGGCAGATACTAGGCCTAGAATAGTTAACCAATAACGCATTTGTTTTTGCCACCTACAAAATTTTTGACCATTGAACTTTTCGGGTCTCACACTATTGGCTTCATCTAAATATCACATTTCAAAATTTTGGTTATAGGGCAAAGAGAAATACTAGATTATCCTGTAAGAAAAAGTTTAAAAAAAAAATTCAAATGTCACTTTTCGTTTTATTTCGTCTAATAAATGCTATAAACGATTCTTTTAACAAAGAATAAACTTCACTATTAGGAATAGGTGTTTAGTTCTCTAAATCAATTCTATGTATTGTATAAAATGTAACTAGCAGAAAGCATCTAACTTAATTTTCTAGAATGTAAGAACAATATTAAATAAATACTATCAGTCGCTTTAGAATGAATTCTAGAGAATAAAATAGCCAAAGTGATTACCAACTAATCAATATTAAATGAATAAGCCTAACCCATATAATTTAATAATTAAACTAAATAATGTATAAAATTTGTGAAACAGTAACAACTTGATAAACTAATTTTGACAGTAGCAAATCGTATATTGTGGATGCATATAATATAACTATTGACACATGTATCAAATTAAAACTAATAATTAAACAAATTCAATTGAACACTATAAAACAATGACAAATAAATTAGAATAATCTAACCTTTGAGGGTTTGTGAGGTACGCTGAAACGCTGTTATAAAGCGGCTGAGCCTCCCTACGTGAAGGTATTACCAGACTGCAGCGGCTCCAAGATACAACCCAGATTCAAAAACAAGAACTCCTCAGAGTTCACGTGCACTGAAGAGTGGGGATGAATCAGACTCTAATCGAGTTGCCCAAAATTTAGTATGATCAAAATACTTAAGAATGTAGAGAAAAACAAAGTCCTCTGTGAACAACCAATGTAAAATGAGACCAAAAAGTATCTGCCAACTTTTTCTTGTATGACAAACCAAATGAGACAAAAGTTCACTTCAAGTTGCTGGGAAGTTTTTTTCATATATGTAAATACTCAAAGAATTCGTCTTCTTATAGGCATAAGTTATGCCCAGTGGAAAAAGGTGTCTTTGCACAAACCAGTGGTAAAGGTGTCGTTGCAGTGCAACGGTTTGGACTCCAATTATAACGGTTTAAAAAAAATTTAATTCAAGTTTCAACTCCACCAGCCGTCATATATTATACATATATATAATATATAATGATTCAAAATATTTTAAATACCTCTTAGGGAAAGGATGAAAGATGGAACCGTTTTGAAAAGGAAAAACTTAATTTATTCCAACAGTTCGAAGGACAAGGGTCACATCGAAGGTAAGTTATTTTCTTACAGTTGTTGTAGTTTAAAGCTTTTAAATTAAATTCATAATAGAAGTATGTTTGATGGTTTGGAGGTATTAAGGTTGATTAACAATGGTGGAGGAAGAAGTTGGAATCGAGTTTGAGGTCTCTACACAAGGTTGTACGAGTACAAGCATAGGTAGAAGTTGTACAACCAGGTTCTAGATGGAATAGAACCGGTACAAAGAAAAGATGTGTAAAATTGGTATAAGACATTTTGCCTACGAAATCTAATAAGGTCCCGTATTGGACCAAAAGCTAATAGTTCACGAAAACTTTGACATTGGTACGTGTTCACGCCAATTACCCTAGAAATCCAGGTGCAACTTACCAAGTATCAACATATCCACCAAAATCTTTATCACCTGCTCAAATCAGTCTATCCTTTTAAGAATGAAAAGTTGTGCTAAATTTTAGTTGTGGCCCCATAACTCATGGAAAACTATGTTAAAACTACGCCCCAAAATGGTATTCAATGCTCTTCCATACACTTTTCTTCAATTTTCTTCTTGGCAGATTTTCACCATTAATGAGTGAGGGGCTCACTTGTATACAATGGATTTCACTTAACTGCATGATAGATAATGTGCCAGAAAGGGAATTGAAGATAAATGTACTGGAGAGGATCTCACTCCCGCAAAATGGGGATCACAAATTAAGACCATGTAAAACGTGGATATTTGCGAATTCTAAGAATTTCAAATTTCATCAATCTTAATCATTGATTTTAAATTGGATGATCAACCATTGATTGAAAAAAACAAATAATAAGAGAATCGTAAAATACAAATATTGTATGCATAGCATGTTTTTATTGATTGAAAAGTAGAGGTATGGTGTCGAAAAATATTTTTCGACACCGTAATGAAAAATCTTTCTTTTTAACATTACTAGTGAAATGCCTGCGTGCAAGGCATGCTAGTTAGAGCTTATTTTTGAGAAAGATGCATTTGAGTAGCCGACTCTTGTGTGGTGTGATTTTCCTTGAAGAGTATGAAATCAAAGTATTGAGACTAATACGAGTGTAAGTATAAATTTATGTAATAGACTTGTTATGTGAATCTAGATTACTCATGTATATATGCATCAAACGAAAAATAAAATGGTAAATTAGATATGACTCTCTTCTCACTTGCACGTAAGAATTACTTCCTCTTCAAATTCTCTCACCCACAAGAACCATTCTAGTTGTACATCCGGTTATTGGATGAACATAAGGTGACCTTCCCATTGAATAAAGTGAGGCATCAGATAGAACAATGTACTGAATCGAAGATTAATCCATTGTTTGGTGTAATCTCCATAAAATAGACCTCTCTGTGTAATTCAATCAAAGCAACCAATTTCCTGCTAATATCCTACAACCTACTTGGTTGGTTCCTCCAAGGAAATCATTTTGGAGCTAAATTGAAGACAATATGTAGATTAAATTTACTCAAAGGACAAAACGAAAAAAGAAATACAAGTCTAATCTTTATTCAACAAAATAAAATGGTTCAACATAAGAAGAAATCTCAGATATACATTCCCTAGGAACAAGCACATAGAATTACTTCAAAAGCAATGAGGTGGTATTGTTAGGAAATTTGCACGAAATTCCCAAACCTGTGAGAATCAACAATAGAGAAAACACATGCCAAAGAAAAATAATCACACGCGCAAGATAATATTTACGTAGTTCGACAATTTGCTTACGTTCACGAAACTGCAAGGGTTTCACTATTCTCAAGAACGATTACAGAGAGGGCGGCGGCCGTATAGAAAAAATCAACACTAAGCCCCCAAGCCTTCGCTCCATGGACTAAGCCTCAGAAAATTTTCCATTAAAAACCACGCAACATTTTTTGGGTCGGGTCATCATCCAGATCAACATAAAAAACTAGACTCCACAAAAAAAGCCCAACAAATCTCTCACTTGGAGACTATTTCACCAACATCAATTACAATCCTCCCAAGAATAGTCCCTCATCCCTGCAACTTATCTTCATGTCCTCAAGCTAGAAGGCCAACTGAAGCTGCACACAGCTTTAGCTTCTCAATAGTGACACCCTTAGTCAACATGTTTGCCGGGTTCTTAGTTCCACAGATCCTCTCAAGTATCAACTGACCATTATCAAGAAAAGACCGTATGAAATGATACCTGATCTGAATGTGCTTCGTTCTGGAATGAAATGCCGAATTCTTGGCAAGAAATATAGCACTCTGACTATCACTGTAAAAAGTACCCTTCTGTTTTTTTTTACCCAGTTCCGCCAAGAAACTCTGTAATAAATTCATCTCCTTTGAAGCCTCTGACACTACAACATACTCGGCCTCTATAATAGAAAAGGATACTGTTTTCTACAAGTTAGAACCCCAAGACAAGGCAGTACCACCCAAGGTGTAAACAAAACTGGTGGTGCTCTTCCTACTATCAGTGTCTTCAGTCGAGTTGACATCAATAAAACCCTATAACTCCAAACTATCTTTGGTGTAACACAAGCATGCTTCTAAGGAACCTTTCAGGTACCTCAGAATCCACTTCATAGCCTCCCAATGTTGTCTTCTTGGGCTGCTCATGTATCTACTCACAACTCCCACTGTATGGGCAATGTCCGGTCTTGTGCAAACCATAGCATACATAAGTGAACCAATAACTGAAGCGTAAGGAACCTTACTCATGTGCTCATCTTCCTCCTCTGTCTTAGGTGACTGATCTTTGCTAAGTCTGAAGTGACTACCCAGCAGTGTGCCAACTGGTTTGGCTTGATCCATGTTGAATCTACGGAGTACCTTTTTCACATACTCGGCTTGCGACAATTTAAACGTGCCCTTGACTCTGTCTCTGATGATTCTCATACCAAGGATTTGTTTTGCAGCTCCCAAATCTTTCATTGCAAACTATTTTGACAACTGTTTCTTCAGATTGTTAATTTCCTCAATGCTAGACCCTGCAATAAGCATATCATCCACATATAATAGTAAAATGATGTAAGAATTGCCAAAGAACTTAACATAACAACAATGATCAGCTTCACATCTCTTAAACCCAGTTCTATGCATAAAACTGTCAAATTTCTTATACCACTGTCTTGGAGCTTGTTTTAGGCCATATAAGCTCTTTCTCAGTTTGTAGACTAGATTCTCTTGTCTTTGAACAATGAACCCTTCTGTCTGAATCATGTAAATGTCTTCCTCCAAGTCACCATGAAGGAATGCCATCTTCATATCTAACTGCTCAAGATGTAGGTTTTCTATAGTCACCATTCCCAATACCCGTCTAATTGTCATCATCTTCACAATTGGAGAAAATATTTCTGAGAAGTCAATGCCCTTCTTCTGCTGAAACCCTTTGACAACTAATCTGGCTTTATACCTCTTGCTACCATCATGCTCATTCTTAATTCTGTATACCCATTTGTTGTGCAAAGCCTTTTTCCCTACTGGCAATTCAGTCAGTTCCCATGTCTGATTCCCCAACAAGGACTCCATCACATCATTCATGGCTAACTCCCACTTGCTTGAATTTTCATCGTGCAAGGTTTCATCATAACACTGTGGCTCACCACCATCAGTCAACAAGAGGTAATTTAAAGCGGGTGAATAACGCTATGGAGGTCTAATGATCCTGGAAGATCTACGGACATCAGCTACAGGTGTACTCTATTCTACCTGTGATTCTACATTCTCCTTATCTTCTTTACCCCTTTTCAAGATAGTACTTTCAGTCAATTCATCTAAGTTGACAAACTCAGATTTCTTTTGATCTATCCCTGTGACATCTGACACTACAGTTGATTTGTCCTTGTACATAACCTGTTCATTAAATATCACATTTCTACTTATGATGATTTTCCTGTTCTGTTCATTCCAAAAACGATAGCCAAATTTCTCATCACCATAACCAATGAAAAAACATATTCTAGACTTTGCATCAAGTTTAGTACGAGCATCAGAATCAATATGAACATATGAAACACAACCAAAAACTTTTAAATGGGAAAACTTTACTTCTTTACCACTCCATACCTCTTCAGGAAGTCTGAACTCCATAGGCACTGAAGGTCCTCGATTTATCAGGTAAGCTGCAGTACTAACAGCATCAGCCCAAAAAGTCTTTGGTAGTCCAGCATACAACCTCATACTCCTAGCACGCTCATTGAGAGTTCTATTCGTGCGCTCAACCACACCATTTTGTTGTGGTGTCCCAGGAATGGTTTTCTCCATCCTAATTCTATGTGCAGAACAATACTCATTGAACCCTCCATCTATGTACTCTGCTCCATTGTCTGACCTCAAACATTTTACTTTCAAACTTGTTTTTGTCTCAACCATAACCTTCCACTTCTTAAAAGTATAAAATACATCAGATTTATTTTTTAGAAAATAAACTCATACCTTTCTACTTGAGTCATCAATGAAAGTGATGTAATACCTTGAACCCCCACGAATGCAACCGGAGAAGGCCCCCACAAATCCGTGTGTACTAACTCAAATTTTTCAGCCTTTGGTGTTCTACCAGTTTTCAAGATGCTCACCTTTTTTCTGCTTTCCTAAGATGCAGCTTTCACACATGTCAAAATCAGCAGACTTTAATTCTAGTAGTTTCCCCTTTGACAGCTGCATCTTCATCCATTTCTCACTCATATGACCAAGTATGCGGTGCCATAAGCTTGTATCAGTACTTGTTTCAGCGACTGCAATTGTGTTTCTTGAACTTGAGGTCATATATAGAGTACCAGTCTTCTTTCCACTAGCCAATACTCTGGCTCCCTTTGTGATCTTCCAAGTACCACCAACAAACAGTATAGCATGCCATTCATCATCAAGTTGCCCAATAGAAATCAGATTCCTCCTCAGGTTATGAATATGTCGAACCTTCTCCAGTAACCAAACAGACCCATTGGACAATGATATTCGGATGTTTCCCATACCCATAACATCCAAGGATGTACTATCAGCCAAATACACCTTACCAAAATCACCTGCAACATAGTTCTGCATGATTTCTTGGTGTGGAGTAGTATGAAACGAAGCTCCTGAGTCCAAAACCCAATCGTCAAATGGACTGTCTATTGCAAGAAGTAATGCATCATGTACCTCTTTCGTTACAGTATTAGCAGAATCATCTTCATTCTTCTTCTTAAGACTTTTGCATTGCCTCTTAAAGTGACCCATTTTTTCACAATTCTAGCATTTTGCTTGTTGGTCTGATCTACATTTACTTCTATTCCGATTAGAATTTTTGGATTTTGATTTGGCCCGATTTGAATTTATGTCATTACCTCTGCCTCTTGTCTCATGGTTTAGTGCAGAACCAGATCCTGAGGTTTCAACTGCATCTTTTCTGCGAGTCTCCTCGGCCAGAATTAAATCTCGTATGTCATTGTACTTCAGTTTTTCCTTTCCTGTAGAATTGCTTGCTACCATCCTCATTGCCTCCCAACTGTTTGGTAGAGAAGCTAAAATGATCAATGTACGAATCTCATCATCAAAATCAATTTCTACAGACGACAATTGATTTGTGATAGTGTTAAACTCGTTCAAATGCTGTGCTACTGATGCGTTCTCTGCCATCTTCAAATTGAACAATTTCTTCATCAGATGCACCTTGTTGTTTGCATACGACTTTTCATAAATATCAGACAAAACCTTCATCAAATCTGTTGTGGTCTTCTCCTTTACAACATTGTGCGCAACAGGCCTAGACAGAGTTAACTTGATAACTCCCAGTACTTGTTTGTCAAGAAGAGTCCAATCTTCATCCTTCATAGTCGCAGGTTTTTCCCCTAGAAGCGGCAGATGCAACTTCTTCCCATAAAGATAATCCTCGATTTGCATCCTCCAGAATCCAAAGTCTGTGTCATCGAACTTTTCTATTCCAGATGCCTTTCCTGCTTCCTCTGTCATTGCTCCCACTCAACCCTAAACCAGGCTCTGATACCAATTGTTAGAAAATTTGCACGAAATTTCAAAACTTGTGAGAATCAACAATAGAGAAAACACACGCCAAAGAAAAATAATCACACACACAAGACAATATTTACGTGGTTCGATAATTTGCTTATCTTCAAGAAGTTGCAGGGGTTTCACTATTCTCAAGAACGATTACAGAGAGGACGGCGGCTGTATAGAAAAAATCAACACTACGCCCCCAAGCCTTCGCTCCATGGACTAAGCCTCAAAAAATTTTTCATTAAAAATCATGCAACATTTTTTGGGTCGGGTCATCATCCGGACCAACAGTATTAGCAGGCACCAATAGGATGAGTGTTTGCACCAAGAGGGTGGTCATCGTCATTCAGGTTTCCAAGAGGATAGGGGAGGTGTGCTTGCAAACCTCCAAGTGTTAGCCATGTATTCTTTTAAATACCTCTCACCCTTTACTACATCAGTTGTAGCAATGGATTCAATCTCGGCCATATCTTCGGGTGTTAGTTTTACAGACAAAGCTTTGACTATCTGGTTGAAGTGTTCAATCTTGGTGGTACCAGGTATGGGGGACACGTCCTCCCCTTGGTGATGGACCCAAGCCAATGCTAGCTACGATGTGGTGCATCGCTTCCTTGTTGCTATTACATTTACCAGCTCGTACAACATTTTGTTATGCTCTACATTCTCAAGATGGAACCTTGGCACAGTCTACAAAAGGTCAAAAGACATTCCAATGACATCACTACAAAGCAATATAGATTCATGCCCATAGATGTTATTCCTAGTATCCATGCTCAAGCAAATTTCAGTACCACAACACATGGTTCCTCATCCAATGCATAATACACTTGGTTCCTCATTGTGATCCTACTAAAAAGATTTTGATACCAACATGATTATACACATGCATGATTCACAATACATCAGGTTACCCAATGTAGGAGGAGAGTATCGGTGTTTCTTTATATAGAAATCCATCAAATATGATTCTAATATCAGCAAGCTATCTTCTCAATTGATATGCATCACAAGGAATTAGAGAGCAATATCATCCTTCCCCTCTAGAAGGGGCCTCATTAAAATGTAAACAAAAAAAGAAACGACCACTAAGTACACGAATGTCCCACCACAGTGGGGGTCCAAGGAAGGTTAAATCGATGTACGTAGTTGCACCCCTACTTGTGCATAAACTATTTGCATGACTCACTCCCTAGATGCCTAGTTGCCATGGAGCAACCTTACCACTGCACCAAGGCCCACCCAATAAGCTCAGTAAAATGTGAAGCGACACAAAAAAACAAAAAAAAAAAAAAAAATACTTAACTACATTCTTCATTTTTTAAAAATAAATTTATTACAATAGATATTTTGTTGACGTGGAAACAAGTAATTCGAGACCTGTTTTTAATCAATTATTCTTAATACCAACCACGACCTTGGGGAGAAACCCATATGAGGTCAATTATACAAATTTAACAAGGAAAAAAAACTCAAATATGGGGATTCGTATTTGTGACTGCATTACACTCAGTACTGATCCTCTAGAGCACTCTATTACACATAAATTGCTATCCGACATATTCAAAAACACACCATTTCATCGAAAGTTTGCTAGCAATTGTCAACGAAAGAAAAAGAAGTCCAAATTAAGCTTCACTAAGTTGTTACATAGTTGCTCACTCTGAGTAATAGTCTCATTATTGGTTTTTTCCTTTATGAAAAGATTAATTTTTTACGATAAAAATCATATAGATCCTTAATTTTTTATCAAATGAAATGTGATACCCTAACATTTTAAAAATAACACAGAAGACCCTCAACATTTGTTAGCTATAACCAACGGACTCCCTCTGGATATTCAGACGTTAGTAGGACAGATGATCAGCTAGAAAATCATTTTTGTCCAAGAATGCCCAGAGGAAAAATATTAACCCCATAATAATGTTGAACATATAATTTAATCTCTCAAAAGCTACATACCTTTCTGAAGTCATTTTCTGACAATTTCTCAACTATCTGGGGACCTGAAGTGAAGAAGCCCTTTCCTAAAGGACAAAATGGAGCAATCCCATTGGCAAGTTCTCTGAAAATTTATAAGAGTAATGAACTAATAAATTAGGATCGCTCATCACTTCCCAAGCAAGAGAGTTAGCATTTAGCACAGGCAAATGCCTCACCTACAAGTGGGAATGACTTTTTCCTCTACATCTCGTGTCCATAAGGACCATTCAAGTTGTATAGCTGTTATTGGATGAACAACATGCGCCCTTTTGATTGTATCAGGTGAGGCCTCAGATAGACCAATGTATTTTATTTTCCCCTCTTCAATCAATTTCTTGAGTGCTCCCATCTTGTAAAAGCATGTCACAAAAGCGATCAAGGAAAATGTGACATGAGCTTTTTCAAATTGGTTTTTTCTAGGGTAGCATGGGGTGGAGGGGGGGAATAGGAAGTGACGGATGATAATGGAGATGTTCATCAATTTATGGTGCATAACAATAAAGAGTTTAACACAATATACATTATATAACTCTACTTGCTATTAGTTTTACCAAAAAAAACCCATTTGCGATAAGTATGCCACTAACAGAAAATGGTTGTCTGGTTATAGCTCAGGAGTATGGTAATTTTTCTCATTACCAAATGATCCCCACTAAATGATTAATAAGAGCTCCAGCAAAATTGATGCTAGTCACAGAAAATAAATAAAAAAACCAGGCGATGCTCCATGCACCGCTAGCCCGGGGTAAAAATAAATAAATAAACCATGATAAAAAAATTGAAGAATGGATCATTGATGATGTTGGGTTCCAAAGCTCAATAAATCATATGATCACTTAAAGAAAGATTAACACATTAACAAGGAAGGGATATCAAATCGCACTGAAAAGTTTCTGCCGTGAAAAATAGTAATACAAGGTGAATGCGTGAGGGCAACATCACAAAAGACATGTTTCAAAGAGACAAAAGAGCCACAAAACTTATAACACGTCATCTTTCATGGCAGTGAAGGAAATTTAACCTTTTTATCTTGGGTCAAATTGCATGTCTTGGAGGTGGTATATTCCCCACCGATTATTGACTAATCATGAGTTTTACCAATGGACCCAAATTTATCCTTTCCATCCACAACCAACGTTTTGGCCATTTTTGAATATCTAACCAAATTATCGAAATCAAGACTGACTGATTAGCTTTTTTTTTTTAGAAAGACTGACTGATTAGCTTGATGTGGGGAAAATATGAAACAATATTAATTTCATCAATGAATGTGATGTGAGGTAGATTTGGCAAATTACATTTTTTTTCACTACTCAATTGTTGGCATGTAAGTCATTTCTACTAGTCACTTATTCATATCCATACACTTTGTGCACATGAGGTTCCAACCATGATTACGACAATTCAATAGACCTTTAACGACCCACGATTTGGGTGCATCGATTCCAAATAAAGTGAGTACGCGATCTAAATCACCAAAATGGATGACCCAAATTGTAATACTAACACTAAATCGTTTCATTTTAGAATATGTAGAACAAATATAAAATACATATTAATTGACTATATGTATATAGATTTATAATTATATATTATTTTAGATAATAGAAAATCAAGTACAATTATAAGATAAATGGTAACTAACTTAGTATTTATGAATGTTCTGTAATATATAATGTTGTATCATAGTGATAACGATTTGCATAAGAATTTTAAAACGAATTGCAACCTAAAATACCATACCAACTAAACCTACTCTCATCGTACCGCGTACCTAAGAAAGTGTCGTACTATATCCTCGTACCCGTACTACGTACCAAAATGACCTACGATCCAGGTAACATTGGTTCCAACCTTTGATTTGCTGCACTAGATCTCCAAGAACATTTTAACCAAAAGTACCAACAATAGCAGCTATAAAAGAGCCGTTTACAATTGCAAAATGACCAAGACCAGAAAAGAAGAGTACCAAAAAAATCAATGTATAATGAAATGCATATAAAATGGAAATGAATGGAGATAAAGAACAGGATATGGTCTTTATTTCAAGAATATGCGTGTAATGAAGAGATCCATCGACTTAGATGACCAAAATTTAGTAATACTTGTTCCCAAATTTGGCTTGTCAAATGATGATGAAAATAAAGAGTAATCATCCTTATACCTAGTCGTAAACTATCAGAAATGTCTACAACACTAAAATAAATTAATTGTAGGGAAAAATACAACAAGATCCATAATCACTATTAACATGATAATACATTATGAAGATCACAAATAGGTAAAATAGACCAACCGTGAGTTCAATTGGTATGCAAGTATTGATGCGATGAACCTAGTAGAGATAGATATAGTCAACACAAAGCCGCTTCAGGCTAGCCTCACAAGCCTCTCGCACATAGGCCGGATTGCCACAGATATCTTTCTTTCCACCTTCTAGTATCCTAAAACTTCAGTTCCACAAACAACAATGAATCTATGGGAATGAGGGGGCTGAACGATACATGAGAATAGATTCGAATGCTATCAGTACCAAAATTCTCTCAATTCAAGTTACCCAACATGAAAGAAATGGGACCATATTATCCATATGTGTCCCACCCATTAATAGTAAGTATGAAGAAAGATTAGAATTTAAAATCCGTTCATTTGCCATAGAATTTGTTAGTTCACCATCATTAGAGTTAATTACATTGGAGGTCCCAAATTATAGGGTATGTCTCATTTTGATCCCTAATATTTTAATTGCATATTATAGTATCTGAAATTTTAAATATGTTTCTATGTGGAGACCACACAGACAGCGTTGAAATTTCTATCAATTTTTTATTATAATTTTGCCACCCATTACCTAAATATAGGAAAAAATAATAATTTGGATGATCCTTGACCAAATTTTTATCAAAATTTTGGTCATAGTTTGATCATGTCCTCTTCAAATTTTAGTCAAGAGCCACTGATATTATACATTTTTTTATCAAAAGTTACCCAAATTTTCGTCAAGTGCTATGCAAATTAATTATTGCCATATTTAGGTATTGCGTATGTTCAAAAATTTGAATACTATCTTCTTGAGAAATCACATAAAAATATATTCAATACTTCAGGACCTAAATTAAAATATTGAAGACTAAAATAAGACAATCTCTATACTTTAGAAATCTCCTCTGCAATTAACCCCATCATTATTGATGATGTACAAATTGGTATTGCGCAAGATCAACAGTCGAGTATATGTAAGGGTGCAATTAATAAGCAGTAAACAGGCAATCAATAGCGAAAACCGTAAATATGGAATCAACACAAAGATATATAGTGGTTTAGTCCAGATGACCTACTCCACTCTAGGGAACGGCAGCAGTGGTCGAATGTGTTTTATTGATGAACAAAAGTCACCGGAAGAGTATGCTCTGGGGTATTACAATGCCTTAGGAGAGAGATACTAGGTGTAAAGAGGTGTGTAGAGGTTTTAAGGTGATGCCTTCTATTTGGAGAAGACTTACATTATATAAGTTTGGTGAGGTGGTCACTATGTTTTAGTAAGTACAGTTATGGTATAATTAAAATTTTGTAATGCGTATCCCGATATTTTCTCACACGTGCTCCAATCCTTATTGGGTGATTTAGGCTCCTCTTGGTTTATTGGGCCTAGCCCAGTTGATTTTGGGCTCATCAATTATTTACTGTGCAAATCACATTTTATCACTTGAAAACATCTTCCAATTCTTAATGTTCATCATGAAAACTCAATACGTATACACTACACCCTCAATAAAACAAAAAGTAACAATATGATTTGTTTTAATAAAGTTGAGTACAAAATTTGGGAATTGTGCGCCCCTAAACTTGGATTCGTTCACAATAGTAACTATGCTTTCGATTGAAGCGAGTAGGGATCGAAGAGTACCTTGCCGATAAGGAGTTCGTTAGTGTGTGGACCATAGATGTCGGAGGTGTTGAGGAAGGTGACGCCAGTGGATGAGTTTGATCATGTCTTCTTCTCGCTTGAAAGGAGCATAGCTAAAAGACATGCCCTTGCAGCCTAGTCCTCTTTGATACTTCAAAACCTTGTGAACCTAGTTTGACTCTAGGTACTGTGATCGTCATTTTCCTTTCTGGGTGGGTTCAAGCCTCACTCTCTTGGGTGACAACATTTGGACTGATGAAAGCGGCACTTATAGGAACCAAACTTTTAAATTTGTGTTGATTTATTTCACTTGAGTAATGCTAGACTAGTCAAAATTTGGGATCAAATTTAGAGTCTAAATGATATGACAGTTAATTATTTAAAATTTTTATTGGGGCCCAAATGATATCACATCAATCAAAGAAGCCCAAGTTAATTGCTATATCATTTGGACTCCAAATTTGATCCCAAAATTTGGTTTCTTTAGCATTACTGATTTCACTTACTTTTGTTTAACTTCTGACTTCCCTTCAACGTTTCCCCTTTTCTTTGAGGTTTTGAAATTTTTTTTTTTGTTAATATATGAAAAATAATATTATTAAAATTTAAAAATTAATATAATTTATTAGCATAATAATATGTCTAGTAATAGAATTTTAATGAAGAAGTTCAACGATTGTAGTTACAAGAATACTATTAAATCATGTCATTATTATATTATTATTTCATTAAATTAGACTAATTATTAAGTTTTAATTGCATTACTCTTATATAAAAAAAATTGAAAAATCAATCTAAGGTTGGTCGGGGATGACAATTTTGTCAAACGTGTTCGAACATGATCCATATTTTAGTAATATTTTTTTTTTATCAAATCATCTATCATTATAGTTCCTATTTGATTTGACAATAGATAATTCACTCAAAAAAAATATAAAAATATATTATAAAAAATCTCACTCCAGCTGGTAAGATAAGTGCATGCATCAGAAATTATATGATAGGTAATAATGTTGAGAGTCTTACACATCATATGCTTTTATATCGAAAAATAATTTATAACAATAAAAACTTACGACATATTTGTTTGTTGTTTTTGTCTCTTGTTTTTAATTTTTGTCAAAATTGAAAACAAAAACGTGTTTGATAATTATTTTTATTTTTTTGTTTCATCTTAATTGTCTTGAAAACAAGTCAAAAAAATAGGAGCAAAAAAATTGTGTTTCAAGAAACACTTGAAACACGCGCAAAGCTCAGTTGAAAGATTTTAATAAGATCTTGGATTCAACCCTCGTTACCAACAAAATGTGCTATTTTTTGTAAAAGAATAAAATATTACTTTGAGACCTCTCTCTCTCTATGAACGAAGACAAACTGATGCAGCTTCTTGTGGGTCTAGAAGACAAATCCAAGCTCTATTCCATCTTCTTGCTTGCTTGAACGAATCGATCTTCGTTGCAGCCTTCTTCAACAGAACCGTCTAGATCGAGCCGAAAGGTTGTTGTGAAGGTATGTATATAAAAATCTATATATACATAGATCTGTTTATATATGCATAAATATACATAGATCTAGCTCAGATCTGTGTTTTGTGTGTGAATGTGTGTCAATTTGTGGGTATACATGTCTTGTTGTGTGTCGATTTGTGCGTATTGTTATGATAGGCTTTTGTACTCTTTTTCTCTGGGCAAAAGAGTCAATATCAAATTCTGGGGATATTTACTCTCTTTCTATATTGCTTTTTTTTAATGAATTAGGGACTTGAAATTGTGGGATTATTTATTGTTTTTAATACTGTTAACATGTTCATGTTGCCGAAAATTTTAGAAGTGTACGGTGTGAATTTTTTATGGTGGAGCACTATGGGTAGTGTGTGTGCAGGATCTTGCACAATATAAAAAACGAGAACAGATTTCTCCCTTGGTGAACTCGAGTGAGTCAGTTGAGTGGCCAACCACGCTGCTTGGAACAGCCTGCGAGGTCCGGTGGTAACCTGGAACGGCAACGGGAGACCCTGGGGGAGCAGAAGAACGATCCAGTAAGGCTGAAGAAGGGTTCCTGGAACAAAGAAGAACAAGTTAGAAGGGCACCGGAGTGTTTTCCGGCGTATCCCCTCCGACGATCTAGTCAGTCTTTGAGAGAGAGAGGAAGAAGAAAACACGGAGTGTGTATTGTAGTAAAGAGTTTTTTGTTGCCTACCGTCTTGCCTTTTGCAAGGAGTATTTATACCTCAAAAGCTCATGATTGCTGTCAGTGTAGTCAGTAGGTGATCATTAGGTACAGGCAGTGTGCGCACTGATTCTGATGAGGAATGTCTTCTCTTCTTAACTGCTCGGGGTCCCGAGCAATCAATGCTGCGTCATCGGGATGCCGACGGTACAGTGAACTCCTCTCGGGGAGGATGCAATAAATGCTATGTATTAGGAACATTTATTGCCTTTCATTTCCAAACCTTACCGCATTGAATGCAGTCTCGTCAAGGGAATGGTGTAATTAATCGTTTGTTTCCCAAGTCGCGTGTCAGCAACGACATGCGGTTTTTCTGTCTTTGATGTGACATCATATGCCACGCGTCCATCCCCCATTGGTTGTGCCCCTGCATTCCTGTACGTTCTGACACTAATTGTGTAAGACGAGGTCATGATGAATAGCCTAGACTAGCCTAGGCTAATGACCTGTACGTCAATAGCTTATCCTGGAGCAGAGGAGGCGTCCAGGACGGGGTACCTCTCGGCACCGAGGAAAGGCTCATCTCAGAACGCGAGGGAGGTATACCGACCGAGGTACCATATCAAACCGAGGCTACGTGTCGGTTGTAAAACGTACTGCATGCCATGATCCCATATGACGAGTACCTCGGGAGCGAGGGACCTTTGTGAGCCGATGGTGCTTGATCTTAGCAACAGTGTTTTGGTAATACTGAGGACACGTGTCTTCATCATGGAGTATTTCAGAAAAGTCCCATCAACTGCCCCCCAACCTTCGATCTTCTAACACCGAGGGCACGCTTCGTAAGGAGACGAATGGTTTCCCAACAATCACAAATGCTTCATCATTGCCTCGAGCCGCTTTCCCCTGCTTCGGATGTCGTGTGCATTAAATGCGCCTTTTCATTTTTCGCGCCCAATGATGAAACTGCCACTATATAAATGGGGTTCCTCTTCCATTTTCTTGTTTCGCCATTCCGAACTTCCTCAAGAGAGCCTTTTCTTGAATCTTTGCCGGAGATCTCTTTCCTCCCGCATCGTCAACTGCCCATTTTTCCTTAAAGTCTTAAGGCCAGCAGACCCATCGTTGTTTCTGAACTTTCTGGAAGGAGTCGCCTAAAGTTTTCCAGAAAAAACACCGTTTGACATTCGGGTGAGTCCTAGTATCTTTCCTTTTCTCTTCCTCCTATCCCTTTTTGTTTTCCGATGACTGGAGGTGTCTCCGGTTGATACTTAGCGACTAATCCTCGGGAAGCTTCCTCAGGGATTTTTTAAGAAAAACACCCTCCACTTTCTCACTTTCTTAGAGATGCCTCGTCGTCGCCCTGCTCCGAGAATCCTCAGGCTGGTTCTTCGGGGTCGGGGAAGTATAAAGTAAAGGGTGGTGAGCAGATTAATAGGTTTAAGGTCAAGTACAGCATTCCCCCGTGCGTAGACATAGAGGATTATGACCCGGTGGTGCACTCTCCTACCCTCGGGGCCGAGGATGCTATGCCCTTTTATACTAAAGCCATAATAGAGGGCGGAATTAGGTTTCTTTTACCCCCTTTACTTCTTCAGTTCCTCTCTCACTTCCGCCTCTTCCCCAGGCAGTTGTTGTCTTAATGTCTTCAGAATAATTATGGGGTCTTAGAGCTCAATAGGCGTCTCGGGGTAAATATTGGGCTGAACGATCTCCTTTTTTGTTATTCCCTCTTGAGAGTCATGCCTCACCAACACTTCTACCTCAAAGCCAGGGACCCCTCCATGTACCTTGTAACTCATCTTCCCGACTCGGACAAGGGGTACAAGGACGATATTCTTATCTTCAAGGATCTTGGCAGAGAGGGTGTTGGTCCCGAGTATAACGGCTGTTATGCCCTTGGAATGGAGAACGACAAGTACGTCGGTTCCTTCGGGTTTATTATTTTGTTCTCCAGATTTTCCATGTTCATGACTACTTTTTTGTTTGTGCAGATATCCCTGCTCGGGAAACAGCTCCTCCCCCTCGGTCGCTGGTGAACTTTGCCGACCTAGTCACGGTTTGGAGATTTACTGGTGACAACGGGTTCGGCCGGGCTGCCCACATCCTGCTGAATTACACCCCCGGGTATAAGAAATTTTCACAGCTTCCTCAGCCTTTTGAGCCTTCGCGGTGGTCTGAACTCTTCGATCAGGCGGCGAGGCAAGAGGTCGAGGAAAACTTGGAAGAAGACCCTGATCGGGCTTCGGAGGCAGAAGTAGAGGGAGAAGTTGAAGAGCTCGGGTCAGAGAGGACTTTGTTCCTTCGGACGCCGAGGTGGGGACTTCGGGGAGGAGATTTGTGGCCGGACTTCCAAATCCTACAATCTCTAGACTCCGAGGACGCCCTCGAGGTCGCGATGTCCAGCACGCCTCGTATTGACCTGGGGTTCCTGAGGCAGAGGCAAGCTCTTGCTGCCTGGAGGGGACGAGGATCGTGACTGGCGGCGCCCCATCTGCAGGGACCAGTTCCACCCCATCCTCAAGAGTTCTCAGTCGGGGTCAAGTGCGTGACCGGGATCCTCAGGTAGAGGAGGAGAGAAGGGTCAAACATAGGCACGATGGCCTCGGCAGGGGATCCAGGGCATCTTCCGCTCAGCAGCAAAGCGGGAGAGGCCGTGGGTTACCCCCTGCTCCTCCGCAACAACAGCACAACAACGACAACAGCAACAACAACAGCAACAACGACAGCAGCAGACTCCCCCTTCCCCTCCGCCGACAGTGGAAGCCGCGGAGTGGAATCCCCGAGCCACCGATCACATGAACCGAGTGATCAGGTCGATGACTCCATTTTGCTGGACCCTCATGTCGCCAATGCAGTGAGTGAGACGCTGCATTTCGAGGCCGACATGGTGGCTCACAGGGGCGATCAACGAACGTGTTGTTTCGCTCTATCATCCAGAATTCCCTGGTGGTAAGTTCATTTTTGCTTTGGTTTCTTCTCTCTCGCTTTCCATTTTTGTGACACGCCTTTTCCCTTCTTTGCAGGCCACCCAACAGATCTCCATAATAGCTGCGCAGTACCATGGGTCTAGGATGGACCTCCAGCGGGCCCGAGAGCAGAAGGAAGAAGCGGAGGGGGCCCTCGCCAGAGCTATGGAGGACGTAGCTGCCAGGGATTCTACCCTGGCGGGGCAGGCTGCTCAAATCGAACAACTCCTCAAGGATGCCGAGTTGGCTAAGGTTGGCGCTGAAAAGCTAAGTGCTGCCCTTGCCGATATCTGAGGGGAGGATCACCGAGCAGACGCGGCGGCTCTCTGCGGCAGAGGAGAGGGCGGTTGGCTCAGAGGAAAGCTGTCTGGCTCTCACCCAGGAGCTGGACAGGATCAGGGCCGAGGCACTGAACAGGAAGTCGGAGGAGCAACTCCGAGAAGAGTTCGCCGATGACGTGCTCCCTGCTCTTGAGGAAAACAGCAAGGAGTTCTTCAAGAAAGGGTGGGGACAGGCGCTCCAGTCTGCTGGAATCCCGTCAGACCTCCGCGCTCTTCCAGATGCACAAGTACGTGCCCTGGCGGAGATGGAACGGGCCGAAGCAGAGATTGCTGCCGAGGATGAGATTCCCAACGCCGGTGCAAGTTTCGGCGGATCTGCCCGAGGCAGTAATAGTGGACTTGTCCGAAGAGGCCCCGCCGGACCATGCCCCTGATCCTCATGTTGCTCAAGGTCTCTCTGTTGCCGAAGTACCTCTCCTTCTGCCTGCTCCAGAAGCTTCTCAACCTTTTATGCTGACTCGCCCTCGGCTGATATTGTGGAGATGCCGGGGCCAGTATGAAAGCCCCTTTTTCTTTTTGATTGTACTCTTTTTTCTTTTGTAGCCTTTGGGGACGCAAAGCCCCTCTTCTTGAAATAAAGCACGAGTATTTTTTTCCTTTTTTGCGTACAGTAGTGTTTTTTTTTTTTTTTTTTTTTTTTTTTG
>CAUOFW020002897.1:0-42450 GCA_963454935.2 Ilex paraguariensis
AGCTATGCTTAAGCCTTCAATGAATGATTTCTTTTTTCAAAAAAACCAAATGATAACCAAGCTACAATAGAATACACTTAACATACCTTGCTACCTAATTTTCTTGCACCCACTTATAAATTAGTATGATACAGAAAGGCAAGAAAAATAGAAAATAAGATGGTGTCTACTGTTCAATGAAAGAAAAAGTGGTGGAAAACAACCAAAAAAGAAAAGGGATAGATAGATAGGAAATTGCCAGGAAAGTGAAAAAATGAGCAAAATGAAAGAAAGAAATATCATTCCAGGCAAAAATGTCGAGAAGCTAGAAAGAGGTGTGCTACACTACATAAAAAATGGGATAGCTTTTGAACACCATTGACATCATTTCATTAACAACTGAC
Source organism: Ilex paraguariensis (assembly GCA_963454935.2). NCBI lineage: Eukaryota > Viridiplantae > Streptophyta > Magnoliopsida > Aquifoliales > Aquifoliaceae > Ilex > Ilex paraguariensis. The sequence goes on from CAUOFW020002897.1 coordinate 384, forward strand.
ATCTGACCACATTACAACCTATAAAAAGCCCAAATTGATCTCAAGACTAATGTATGTGTAGGTCGTCGACTACATGTAGGTATGTAGCTAGTATTTTTTTATTTGCATCAATATTCTTCGATGAGATTATGCCAAAATTAAGTTTGTTTCCTCAAAAACTTCACTCTTATACTAACTATGCATGGGATATTTCGATTGGCCATCTTCTGATCACATGCCCTTTGAGAGACAAGTCACTATAATCGGGATGAATTTTTACTGAGAGCATTCTGAGAGAGGTTTGTGAAATCAAAGCTATCCATGGAAGGTCGTAAAGTGGAATAATTTTAATATAACAATTCTTGTTTCTAGAATGACCATTCCTACTACACAGGGAAGTTCAAATGCCAATGTGACTGATGCTAATTTTTGCATAGAGTAAATACCTATGAAAGAGGAGTATGCGCGATAAGTCAAGATTGGGTTGAGAGTCCCAACGACCATGATGCTAATTCACTTTAATCAACAATCTCACTTCACATCTGTTCGACTGAAGTTTATGGGTAGCTTCACTGAAAACCCTCACACGACAATACTCGTCCGCTAGGGTAAGCCTAGTGGTTCAACGGCTTGTTGCATAAGCTAAATACAACCAGACGACCTACAAAAAAAGGCATTAGAAATAGATTTACATTCCATTATTGTTGTATTACTATAGACTAGCAATATCTAGGTTGGGGGGGTGTGATTAGTAGTTAAAACTAGCATATTTTCATGTCTTTTTAAGACTAATTATACTTTGTTGGAGTTTTTAAATGATGCCATTTAAGGTCCTAAAGTGAGCAAGGGCTCAAGATCAACAAATATCACACTTGGATGTAACACCAACATATTAAGGGACACAATTGGAGAAGCTTGGAGCAAAGCAAGAACGTTCGAATGCTAACTCACGTTCGAACGTCCACTTGAACTAATTGAAGACCCAGATGCTGAGACATGGCGTATTACAGCCAAGATGTAATAAGTTGAGGTACTTGAGTACCACATTCGAACAACAACTCATGTTCGAACGTCAACTTGAATTAATTAAAGACCAGGATGATGAGTGCAAAGCACCAAGATGTACATGGAGGTGAAAATAGGTTTCCACAAAAGACCACAGGCCACTTGAGTGAGAAGGTTAGACCCCATCTAGCGTTCGAACGCCCATAAAGAAAAGAAAAAAGAAACGTTCAAATGCCAGACAACGTTTGAATGCCCATAAAGCAAAAATAGAAACAACGTTCAAACGCCAGATCACGTTTTGAACGTTCTCCATAGACAGGCTACAGAGTGGTTGATCTTCTCTTTGGACATTAGGACTTTCACTTGGACTTTGAATGTCTTGTTCTATTTCTCCACACTACTTTGATCCATTCTCCTTGCCTATAAATACTCTTATTGTGGGAGCTTGAAGGGAGATTTGGTAGAGAGCTAGGATGGAGGTTTAGACTCCTACTCATATAGTTAGTCTTACTTTTAGATTTATATTTGCTTGTATCAAGAGGGATAGTTCATATTTTGGTTGAGGAAGCAACCCTCCATCTTTGGTTGAGGAAGCAACCCTCCAAAAGTGACTAGCCTTCTTCTACTTTCATTGTTTATTTCTTTCACTTTCATTGCTTGAGCTTCCTTCCTTCATAGAGGAGTGAAACTCTTTCACATTTCTAGAGTTTTACCAAAGCCGTGAAGGGTGGGATGTGATTCACTCATTCTTCGTTGAAGATTAGCTCTTTGCTTATTGTGCTTTCACATTGTAACTCCTCTACTTAGAAGGATGAGTATCACTCACTTTTCTAGCTTTACCAAAGCCATAAAGAGTGTGTAGTTCCTCATTCATTCTTTAGTAAGAGGTGATGAATATGTATAAATTATCCAGAAGTTATATTTGTGCATTGCCTTTATGCTTTAATGTTTTATATTCCACTTGCTTATTGAATGATTGAATGCATCTAGCAAAGCTAAGGTACTTTGTATAACCGTGAGTTCTTTCTATGACATAGATGACTCTTGCGTAGAAAAACTCGTTGGTTCAAGGCAAGTACCCCGGTTATATCTTTATGACAACATTTCAATCTTCACAATTCTTGTGCTTTATTTAAAGAATGGAACATTATGCCATAGTTGGATGCCTTGTAGAAACACTTGCTTGTTTGTAGACGGGTTGAGTCTCGCCACAGACAATTCTTGTAAACTTCTAGAAAGGCATCGAAACCATGTGCTTAATTCTCACAGTACATTTTTATCTTTTGATTGACTTGTTGTTTACACATGAGTTAATTGAGTTATGAAACATAAGTATAATAAATTGGATGATTAATTACATGTTATGACCCTCTAACTAAAGAGTGGTTGTTGCCTTTGATAATTTATCTTATATTTTGTCTTAAAAAAAATCAATTGGAAAGAATTTTATATTCTATCCAGTAAACTCCATAACTTCAAACCCTCAAGGTTTCCAGTTACTTGGTCTCTATCACTGCTTACTTGAAAATATCAATCATAGTTCCCTATGGATTCGACTCTAGACTTAAGTGAATTATTACTACAGCTTGACTGCCTGCACTTGGGTGTACACATTTCGGATCAAGTCTCTTAACTCAAGCCATTTACAACATTTCACCAACATTCACACAAAACTTCATAAATAGGTTGATTAAATGCATTTCTCCCCGAATTCACAACAAAAAGGAAGTATAAAAGGGTATAAAAGACATACAAAGTGTGCAATATTTTGTGCTAATCAGGAACACAATTCCTTTCTTATTTCTCATAGACAACCAATATTTGGGAATATCATCAAACCATCCTCCCCTGGACGAATAGGAGTTTCATGGAACTTTGCAAGATTCAATTATTTTCTATCCCCAAAATATCAAGTGCATCGACACTTGGCATCCCAGATGGACTTGAGGAAGTGCCACATTGTAGAATCTGAAGAAAGGTTGGAGTTGATTAGTCACAACCATATTTGAAAAGAGAGAAGAATAATTATTTGGAAGTTACTAGTTATTAACCTTCGATGGGAACAAAAACCATCATAGACAGTGGCTATAAAAAGGGCATTTAGTGAAGAAGACAAGATACACTCAAACCCCCAAAGACCCATGATTTTGCATTATTAGGAGAAGTTTTAGATTAGTTTTAGGAAGCAGTTAGTGTTGTAAGCAAGGTCATTTATTTAGTCTTTCTGTAACAGAGTTCCTTTTGATTGAATTAATAAAGGAATATTCTTTTATTAGTTCCTTATACTATGCGTTTGTTCATTATTTTTCATCCAATGAAGTCCTAAAACAAAGCATTTGAACCCTTCACAAATAGTCGCTTGAAAACTGTTTGTTGATTGAGATATATCTATCAATTCCAATAGATTTTGGAGCAACAATATTTTAGTGTGCCTGGTAGGACAATATTACTAACTTGGATCAAGAAAATGATTCAAACAAGGAAATAAGATGAAATTGTATTTAGCATTAATGAAATTGCAGAAATGGCACCAAATAATGGCAATTGTGAAGCAAGGTCAAGTACCAACCTAGTGGTGTCTACAAATCTAGATAATGGCCAAACTAGTGGCTAGGGTAGTGTTTGGATACAAGACTTTATGCAAAATTTAAAATCGGTATTTAATAATCCTAATTCTGGCATTAGGTAAGAATATGTTAATGCAATGCATGAATTGATGAATGTCCAGACACCAATGTCAAAACCAGTTAATCAGAAAAACTACCACCATCGTTAGAAATCAAACATTGGAAGAAGGAAACACCAATCTTGTAGTGTTTCCTATGGAGAACTAAAGACCACCACCAATGGTAACTAAAGATTGACCAGGCTTACCACACCAAAATAACTTAAATGTGGTGTTCAATGGGGAATCTGTTGAAATGTTCCTAATTTCTTCTTAGAAAGAAATTTTAGGGGTAGAAATGGGCCAAGGATGACCCTTGAATTTTCCAGAAGGGGTCGTGAGAGGCATGTTATGCATCTATTAGAACCCATGGATGAGTTTAATCTAAGGCCAAGGGCAACCTTTTGACCAATTTGAAAATTTAGAAGGCCACCACAACATAGCTTTTAATAGAAATCAACTAGTGGAGATGATTCAAGATCTTTATGGTCATGGACTTAGAAAAACTAAAAGGCTTGTGTTTAGGAAACCATATCCACCATGAATTGATTATTAGAAATTCCCAAGGGGATATAAAATCCCAAAATTTTACCTCTACTCCGGTGAAGAAAATCAATCGATTGCAGAACACATAGGCATATTTAATTTCCAATGTGTGGAAGTTGGAAATAATGGAAATTTCAATATTAAAATTTTCCCATAATCTTTAACTAAAATAGCATTCATGTAAAATCCGGAAAAAATTGAACTTTTTATGAGAATGGGCCAAACAATAAATTGCCACTATGGTGTGGGTTGATAACTCTTATTTTTCTACAGCTCGGATGATAAAACCAACCTCACCATTGGATTCATTTAGCGAAATCTAGGTACCCAAGCAAATTCTGTTAGATTCTAAGATAATCAAATTTTTTGCATTTTACTAGGTGGTCTGGTCTTGGGTGACCCAAAAAAGAAATTTTTAATAAAATTTTAAAATTTAGAAAATAATTTAAATCAATTTGAAATAAATATATTTGAACTTGAACCGGAGCAAAATTTAATCATTTCGGGGCAAAAACAGACCTGGAAAAGGGGGACGTGTGGCGCGTCGTGCACCAAGCATTAAAGGTTATAAATATGAACAAAAATTGGATTTTCTGGACAAAATCTCTGCTAATTTCAGTGTGTAAACATGTGAGGAAGAATAGAGGGAAAAGAGAGAAAAAAGGTGAGATTTTAAAACTTCTTGCTACGGTCTACGAAGCTCTGTCGCTGGAATCAACTCGAGTCAAGAATTAAAGTCAATCTCCTCGATGAGAGCTATGCTTACGTACCAAAAATAGAGAATTTCATCAAATTTTCCGAGACAAAATTTTGGAGAAATCAAGGTTTGGGCTTGGGGGTGTATTCTTGGAGCTTACCAACATTTTTTTACGCTTCAAGATATAGGGTTTTCTTCCTAACTAGGTTTATTTCCAACCTAGGATGAATATATGAAATGGGTGGGCTATTTTCTGTGTTTTAACATTTGCCTATCGTAGTTGGTTTAATAGAAATGGGTAGACTCAATTCTAGTGTGAATTGCTAATTAGAAATTACTAGTTTGTGATATCTTGGAAGTTTTGAAAATTGGGTTTGTGAAAATCACTTAATCTGATATTTTTTGAGTTATGTGATAAATTTGAGCATTTTATGTGATTACATGATTTGGTGCCATGAAGTGTTTGATAAAATACCTATGTGAAATAAAGTGTTTTAATTGCATGAGATTATGTGATGACATGCTTGGATGATGTGGTAAAGTGAAATCACATGCTTATGATATAAATTACAATTGGAAATGCAAATGTTGATATGTGCTTATGATATATTAGCATTGGGGTGAATTATGAAAATTATTTGCTTAGGATGTAATTATCCATGGCATGTGTTGAAATGTGGTAGAAATAATCCATATGGCATTCATTACATATGGATATGATATTGATGTTGCAATTGCTCATTACATTGCATATGCACTGAAGCATCACATTTATGGACATGAGGCATGAGTGTGGGTGGGTGTGCTTGTTGTTAGGTCAAACACCATTCTTGGTGGTTGACAAGTGGACTCGGTATAGTTGGACCAAGGGTCAATAGAGCCACATGGGTTGCATGAAAAACTTGTGTCGCGTATGGCAAGAAGTGCTAGATACTACCTTGGGTGCAAGATCCGGTTACTGGTTTATACACTTCCTTCGATGCAAGTCCAAAAAAGTGTATTGGTGTGTGGAACCGGCGGTGTGACACCAAAACTCCGTTACCCAACAAAGGCACATGATTTTGTTTCATACAAAAATGTCATCGGATACATAACATCAATGACGGGTTTATTGCACATTGGCACTGCATTGTGTAATGGGAGCTGGTGAGGGTTCGAGTTAAAGTGCGTGAGTGAATCTCATCTCATTTCATGGTATGACATGGTAGAATTCCAACATTAAATTGCTTATTCTTGTTTGGGATGGTTGTTTCTTGTTGAATGTTTGCATTTGACATTTCATATGCATCTAGGTTGGGGAGTAGCCTCTTTAGGAGTTACCCTATTGAGCATGGCACACCCTATATGGGAAAACATTTCAGGTGCAGGGTACATATTGGTGGAAGGCTCTCAGTTGGGGCCTCAAGGATGAAGAAAAACTGACTTGTGGCTTTTAATTCATGTTTTGTAAAACTATTGTGAAAAACTATGCTTTTGTAAAATATTCGCTAAGTTAGTTTTGGGGGTATGTAATGTATGCAAAAGAATTGTAATCGAACTAATATGGACTATTTTTAATGTAACATTGCATGTTATTATATGAGTATGGATAAATGGACCCAGTGTGGTCAATGTTTACTCATAATTGGATCCAATGTGGTCAATGTTGTACATTGGACCTCGGATGGGTCATGTGATTGTATGATGCACATGTTGTATTTTGGGTTGAGCTCCCCGTACAAAGGAGACTCTGCCTGAATTGTTTTAAATTATGGATCTCGGTAAAAAGGGCCTAACGGTGGGATATCGTGTTAGATAGTATCCACGGGTATTTCGAGGGTTGAAGGGTGATCAATGGGTTAAAAAAGAACCCACGATTTTTGGGGCGTCACAGCTTGGTATCAGAGCTTAGGTATACGATTTACTGAGGGTTTGATGGGTATGGGTTTAGACCATTGCATTTATTGTGCATTTCATGTTATGTGATTTAATATGCTACATGCTATGTGTTATGTGAAGATTATGCATGGTTACATATATATGGAAAAGAGACGCTAGGGTTAGAGAACATAACCTTGGTAGTCGAGAAGAGAATGAACGGGGTGGTTCAGGGTGTAAATGTCTACTAGTGGTAACACACGCTCTACTAGTGAGACAATGAGAGAAATCTCAAATGTTCAACTTTGATCCCTACTTTGGGATACTAAGTAAATGCTCTGTTGCCCTTTGACATGTGTCTAGATAGAAAATAGAGGAAGAGGATGTGGCCGAGGCGGTGGGCAGAGCAAGAACCAACCACCACCGGCCTTTGACCCACAAGCCTTCATGGAGGCTATTGGAATTATGGCGGCTACTGATGTACAGGCTAGCGCCAATGTGGGCCAAGGAGGCTCAAGTAACCTCCAGAAGTTTAAAGCACACAAGCCTCTGACTTTCATGGGAGGGACGGATCCGATGGTGGTCGACCATTAGTTCTAGCAAGTCGACAAAATCTTAGACGCTATGGAGATCACCTCCAATGCCACGAAGATAAGGCTAGCTGCATTCCAGCTGGAAGGAGAAGCTCATCGATGGTGGGATTGGGCAAAGGACTAGAAGAATTTGGAGGCGACGACATGGGGAGAGTTTTGTGAGCTCTTCATGGGCAAATATTTTTCGGCAACTGTTCGACAAGCTAAAGCTCAGGAGTTCTTAGACTTGAGGCAAGGTACTATGATAGTGATGGAGTACGTGGATAAGTTCACCAAGTTAGCCTGTTTCGCCGATAACTATGTGGCCACTAACTTGGCCAAAGTGAGGAGGTTTGAGGATGGGTTGAAGTTGTCCATCTAGGGTAAAATTGTGGGCCACCACCTATAGACTTAGACTCGATGGTCGAGACAGCTATGGCCATTGAGAGAGAGATAGGCGACGAACGGAGTATCTAAGAAGTGGGTGCTATGGACAAAAAGAAGGAAGACCAATCGTTTTCTTCTAGTTTAGGGAAGAGACAATAGACTTCCACCCTATAGTGGCATTAAGGACAAGGCCAAGGCCAAGGTCAATCCTCCCAAGGTGGGAGACATTTCAGGGCTTTCAGCCAGGTAGGCACATAAACTTGTTTCCATTGCCACCAATCTGGTTATATAAAGCAGGATTGTTCTCAGAGGCAGGGATCCCAGAGTTACGGGACGTCTCAGTCCCAGTCATCAGTGGGACATTCACAGGCTCTCTACATTCCTCCCTACCCCACCATGGGCCAAGGAAGCTAGTATCAGTTCCAGGGTGTTGCACAGACCCCTATTACTTCACGTATGGGGATCCCACAATTAGGCTAGATGGGCTAGGGCATGGGTCGAGGTAGAAGGCAAGGATCACAGGCCGGGACTTTGGAGACCTAGGGGCGTGTCTACGCTAACACACCTCAGGCTGAGCTAGTGGATTAGTCCATTATTTAGGGTACATTTCTACTCTCTTGTTTATGGGCAAGGGTATTATTTGACTTTGGTGTATCTCATTCTTTTATCTCTGCATCATGTGTCAGAGATTTGGGCTTAGAGATTAAGACCGTGGAAGAGCCTTTGCATGTGAGTTCTCCCTTAAGAGCTAGGGTGAGTGTTAATCAGATATGTCGGGGTTGTGAATTGGAGATCTTGGGGATTCTACTCACCGTAGACCTTAGGCTCATAGACATGTCAAAAATTAATGTCATCCTTGGGATAGAATGGTTGGCGATACACCGAGTCGTCATTGATTGTGATCATAAGAGGGTCACTGCCTACACACTAGAGGGTGTTTTTTCAAGTTCTAGGGAAAAAGCATGATGTTTTACCCTAAGCCATGTATGATTCTTGATGGCATGGATAGTTGATGGGTTGGCTTACGAGCCTTACCCTAGGGGACGAGGCGAGATAGGATTTTGGTTTACTTCGGGTGATGTGTGAGTATGAGGACATTTTTCTGCATGAACTACCGGGATTAGCTCCACATAGGGATGTAGACTTCACTATTGAGTTACACCCCAGTACATCACCTATTTCTATGACTCTGCATAGAATGGCGCTAGCTGAGTTACAAGAACTCAAGGTCCAATTGCAAGAATTGTTGGACAAGGGCTTATTAGACCGACACTTCACCTTGTGGCGCTCTCTGGTATTGTTTGCCAAGAAAAAAGATAAGACTCTTCAACTATGTGTAGATTACTGACAGTTGAATAGGGTTACTATCAATAATAGATACCCTATGTCGAGGATGGATGATTTATTTGATCAACTGAGAGGGACGAAGGTGTACTCCAAGACAGATCTACGCACGGGTTACCATTAGTTGAGGTTTAGGGAGGCAGACATCCCTAAGACTGCGTTTAGGATGCGGTATGGGCATTTCAAGTTTACCGTCATGCCTTTTGGATTGAGGAATGCCCCGGCGGCAGTCATGGATCTCATGCATAGGGTGTTTCAACCCTACTTAGATCATTTTGTCGTGGTCTTTGTTGATGACATTTTGATCTACTCCAAAGTTTGAGGAGGAGCATGAGGGTCACTTGAGGGTTATTTTTTAGGCCTTGAGAGACCATCAGTTGTACGCCAAGTTTAGCAAGTGTGAATTTTGGCTTACGGAGGTGAAATTTTTGGAACATGTGGTGTCAATTTCGGGTGTGTCAGTTGACCCGAAAAAGGTTGAGGCGGTTAAGTTGGGAAATACCAAAGTCAGTATTCAAGATACGCAATTTCTTGGGATTTGCAGGATATTACAAGAGGTTCATAGAAGACTTCTCCCACCTAGCTGCACCTATGATGAGATTGACCCGGAAGGAGGTCAAGTTTCAATGGGATGAGTTGTATGATAGGGCATTCCAAGAGTTGAACGGAAGGCTTACTTCAGCTCTTATTCTGATAGTTTCAGAGAGGGGACAAACGTACACAATGAATTGTGATGCCTCCAAGGAAAGACTTGGTTGTGTCTTGATGTAGTCTGAGAGAGTGGTAACTTATGGTTCTCGGCAGTTAAAGAACCATGGGAAAAATTACCCTACACATGATATGGAGTTGGCGGTCATTGTCTTTGTCTTGAAGTCTTGGTGCCACTATTTATATGGTGAGCAGTTTAAGGTGTTTTCAGACCACAAGAGTCTGAAGTATTTCTTTACACAACGGGACCTCAATACGAGGCAACACAAGTGGATGGAGTATTTGGAGGAGTACGTCTTCACTTTGCAATACCACCGTAGTAAGACAAATGTGCAGGCTGATGCACTCAGTCGGAAGTCACGGGGAATCTTGGCCAGTGTGGCTTCCTGGGAGTGGCAAATGCTCGAGGCTGTGGGATAGTCCGGGCTACACTACAGGAGTCAGGCTCAAGGCACTTTAGGGAGTTTGGTGGCAACGCCTTCCCTACTTAGCAGAGTGATCGAGTCCCAAGGGCAGGACACAGAGATATTGTCCATTAGAGATTGGGTACAGTCGGGTACAAATAACGAGGGCTGGGCCATTCACAGGGATGGTGGTCTTTGGTTTAGGGGAAGGATAGTGGTTCCCAAGTTAGTGGATCAAAGAGAGGAGATCCTCAGGGAGTTTGATTACTCCCATTTTCTATGCATCCAGGCGACACAAAAATGTATCATGATCTTTGTCGCCAATATTATTGGAGCGGGATGAAGGGGCACGTTAGAGATTTTGTTTGTCAATGTCTCACATGTCAACAAGTGAAGGCTGAGCACCAGAGACTAGCAGGGTTGCTCCAGCCTTTGCAGGTGGCTGGGTGGAAGTGGGAACACGTCACAGTGGATTTTGTGACCCACTTTCCATGGACATCGCAAGGGCATGACACGGTGTGGGTGGGAGTGGATTGACTTACAAAGTCAGCACACTTTTTGGATATGCGGATGACCTTCACATTCGAGAAATTTTGCAGGCTGTATATATGGGAAACCATGTCTATAGTATCGGATCGGGTTCCCAAGTTTACGACTCTTATTTGGGAGAGTTTCCAACAGGCCATGGGAACACAGTTGATGATGAGCACAACTTTTTATCCCTTGACGAACGGTCAGTCGGATAGGACCATCTAGACATTAGAGGACATACTACGGGCATGCGTCTAAGATCTCAAGGGTAGCTAGAAAGAGCATTTACCCTTAGTGGAGTTCACCTACAACAACAATTATTAGGCGAGCATATAGATAACACCTTATGAGGCACTTTATGGAAGACTATGTCGTTCTCTGATTTGGTTAGAGACACCTTAGAGAAGGTGGACTTGATATGAAAACGTTTTCTCACGGCTCAAAGCCAGTAGAAGATCTATGCCGACAGACGGCGGAGACCTCTAGAATTTCAGGTGGGAGATCATGTCTTCTTGAAGGTGATGCCTAAGAGAGGAGTGATCAGGTTCGGTAAGCAGGAAAAGTTGTTGTCGAGGTATATCGGGCCCTTTGAGGTACTTAAAAGGGTTTACCCAGTTGCTTACCGGTTGGCATTGCCACCAAATTTAACGGGTGTTCATGCGGTGTTTCATGTCTCTATGCTCCGGAAGTATATTCCAAATCTGATACATGTGGTGGATTGGGGTGAGTTGATTGTTGTTATGGATGGGACCTTCAAGGAGGGACTAGTGCGTATCATGGATAGTTGGGAGCAGGTTTTGCGTGGCAAGACTGTGAGGCGAGTGAAGGTGTTGTGGCAGCACCGAGGAGTGGAGGAGGCGACATGGGACCGTGAGGACACTATACATACCGGTTATCCTTTCTTATTCAAGGATGGAGGTACATTCTTATAGTCATTTAGTATTATATGATTGTTGTATATGCAAGTGGTTGTATGTGCATGTGTGTGAATTTCGGGGACAAAATTCATTAAAGGGGGGAAGAATGTAAAACCCGAAAAAATTTGAACTTTTTATGAGAAAGGGCAAAACGGTAAATTGTCACTATAGTGCGGGTTAAAAACTCTTATTTTTCTAGTGCTCGGATGATGAAACCAATCTCACCGTTGGATTCGTCTCGCAAAATCTAGTTATCTAGGTAAATTTCGTCAGATTTTGAGATAGTCGGATTTTTCACGTTTTACTAGGCAGTCAGGTCTCGGGTGACTCAAAAATAAAATTTTTAATAAAATTTTGAAATTTGAAAAATAAATTAAAGCAATTTGAAATAAAAATATTTCAACTTGAACCGAAGCGAAATTTAATCATTTTGAGGCAAAAACGGAGCCGAGAAAGGAGGGTGTGTGGCGTGTCGTGTACCAAGCATTAAAGGTTATAAATATGAACAAAAATATGATATTCTGGACAAAATCTCTGCTGATTCCAGTGTGTAAATGTGTGAGGAAGAATAGAGGGAAAGCAGATAAAAAAGCGAGATTTTAAAGCTTCTCGCTACGATCTACGGAGCTCTCTCGCTCTAATCAACTCGAGCCAATAATCAAAGTTGATCTCCTTGACGAGGGCTATACTTACGAACCAAAAAGAGCGAATTTTCATCGAAGTTTCCGAGACAAAATTTTGGAGAAATCAAAGTTTGGGCTTGGGAGTGTATTCTAGGAGCTTACCAACGTTTTTTTAAGCTTCAAGAGGTAGGGTTTTCATCATAACTAGGTTTATTTCCAACCTAGGATTAATATATGAAATGGGTGTGCTATTTCGTGTGTTTTAACACTTGCGTATTGTAGTTGGTTTAATGGAAATGGGTAGACTCAATTCTAGTGTGAATTGGTAATTAAAAATTGTTAGTTTCTGATTTCTTGGAAGTTTTGAAAATTGGGTTTGTGAAAATAACTTAATCTGATTTTTTTTTTCTAGTTTTGTGATAAATTTGAGCATTTTATGTGATTGCATGATTTGGTGCCTTGAAGGTGTTTGGTAAAATGCCTATGTGAAATAAAGTGTGTTAATTCCATGAGATTATGTGATGACATACTTGGATGATGTGGTAAAGTGAAATCATATGCTTATGATATGAATTACAATTAGAAATCCAAATGTTGATATGTGCTTATGATATATTAGTATTGGGGTGAATTATGAAAATTATTTGTTTAGGATGTAATTATCCATGGCATGTGTTGAAATGTGGTAGAAATAATCCATATGGCATTCATTACATATGGATATGATATTGATGTTGTAATTTCTCATTACATTGCATATGCATGGAGACATCACATTCATGGACATGAGGCATGAGTGTGGGAGGGTGTGCTTGTTGTTGGGTCAAATACCATCCTTGGTGGTTGACAAGTGGACTTGGTAAAGTTTGACCAAGGTTCAACAGAGTCGCATGGGTTGCATGAAAAACTTGTGTCGGGTATGGCAAGAAGTGCTAGATACTCCCTCGGGTGCAAGACCCGGTTACTGGTTTATACACTTCCATCGGTGCAAGTCCAAAAAAGTATATCGGTGGGCCGAATCGGCGGTGCGACACCAAAACTCCGCTACCCAACAAAGACACGTGATTTTGTTTCATACAAAAATGTCATCGGATGCATATTCTTGTTTGGGATGGTTGGTGCTTGTTGAATGTTTACATGTGACATTTTATATGCATCTAGGTTGGGGAGTTAGCCTCTTTAGGAGTTACCCTATTGAGCGTGGCTCACCCTATATGGGAAATCATTTCAGGTGCAGGGTACACACCAGTGGAAGACTCTCACTTGGAGCCTCAAGGATGAAGCAAAGCTGACTTGTGGCTTTTAATTCACGTTTTGTAAAATTATTGTGAAAACTATGCTTTTGTAAAACATTCGTTAAGTTTGTTTTTGGGCATGTAATGTATGTAAAAGAATTGTAATCGAACTAATATGGACTATTTTTAATGTAACATTGCATGTTATTATATGAGTATAGATAAATGGACCCGGTCTGGTCAATGTTTACTTATAAATGGGTCTAGTGTGTTCAATGTTGTATATTAGATCTCAGATGACTCGTGTGATTGTATGATGCATAGTGTGCATTTTGGGTAGAGCTCCACGTACAAAAAAAACTCTGCCCGATTTTTTTTAAATTATGGATCCCGGTAAAAGGGGCATAACGGTGTGATATCGAGTTAGATGGTATCCACAGGTATTCTGTAGATTGATGGGTGATCAACGGGTTAACAAAGGACCCCCAATTTTTGGGGCTTCACAATTCACTTGGTTCATTAATTTGCAAGCCAATTGAATTCAAACTTGGCAAGAAATGGGAAAGTAGTTTCATGCTCAATTCTTTAGGAATGAACCAGAGGATTTGATGGAAAATCTGTCAAGACTATGGTAGAAATCAAATGATTCTACAAAATAGTATATTGACATATTCAAAAAAGGCAGAAACAAAGTTCATGTTTACTTGCCTGAAGTTGAGTTTGATTAAATTGGTCCAGAATGGGTTGGACTTCAAATTGAGAAACAAATTCGAGGGAATGGAGTTCAAAGATCTCTTTGAAATCTCAACCAGGGCTACTAGATATTGGATGTTGCTTAGGGAAAGGCAATAGAGGAAAAATAATTCACTTGGGACTTATTTCTAATATTTCGATGGAGAAGTTGAAACCGATGTGGTGTAGGTCATATGGAAATCAACAATTATGTTTAATGGCTTGAAAAAGAATGAGGATCATGTGAACATGCCATCCAACCATCATTATAAGAATGATGCACCCACAACGTATTGACAGTATTCCTTCGATCTATTGATGACTAATGTCCTGTTTGATGAGTTAATCAACTAAAAATTTATTATGCTATCTCAAGGACACAATATCCCACCAAAAAAAGATAGAAGGAAAAAGAATATTGTTAGAACATATTTTTATTTTCCTAATTTTATGGAGTCCAATGTAAAATCTCAACCTATTCCATAGTCATGATGCTATCATGTTCAAGATTTGAAAGGGTCATTGAAGGAAGAAGATCGAGTGTCAATGCAACATCATTCAACCTCATTATGCACCTTCATGCTTAGGATAAAGGTATTTACCTAGACACCTAAGATGAACCCTTAGTTAATTTTAACTTAGGTTGATTAGGATGATAATGGAATTGGAAGCGATTGGATTATGACTCCTAGGTAATTTTAAAATAAAATATTTTCTAAACCATTTATGAGTTTTGAAAACATAGTTTGAGTCACAATTGGATCCCACTTTGAGCAACACCTTTTAGTGCTCAAGAGGATACGTTTTTGCATGATTTATGCTTAAAAATTTGTAGGGACTAATATATGCTTTCTTGCCTTTGCTGGAGCAGTCTCTTTATGACTTAGGGAAGGAAATGGGAAAAGCCCACAGAATGCAGCACAAGGCTCACTCGAGTGGTGCTTGTCTTAGTTGTGTTTGAAATATATATTTTTTTTCTAGAGACAACTGTCCTATGACTGCCCTCCCAACTATTAAGTGGTCATTCATGAATCTTAGTTTTCTTATTTACTAAGACTACCCTTATTCAAGACCTATAAATAGGGAGAACCTTTATCACACCTAGGGTAAGCCTCTAGTGAGATTTTTAAGGGAGAAAATCATTCTTCTACCTTAAGATCTTACACCACAACTCACATCTCTAAGATCCAAAGGCTACCACTAGATATTCTACCTAACCTCATAAATTTGAGTTGAAGATCTTGATAGTTTTATAAATCCATTGTTGTGTGCATACTAAGGATTATTGCTTGTCTATAATCGCTCAAGACCTAGACAAACCGTGCAACTAGTTGGTCCAAGTGAAGCTACACTAGATGTTGGAGGAGGGCCTTCAAAGGAGGGACAACAAGGAAAGGAGCATCTAACCATGGTATTAGTGAGGTATAAGTCTCAAGTACTTTTATGTTGACTTTGAGAGTAGTGGATTATGCTTTGGTGAATCAAAAATGTTCCTTGTGGTTTTTCCAAAGGATTGTTTTCCACGTATTTACTCTTATCATATACACTTGTTATTGTTTGCATATATGTGCACCATGTGTTTGTTGATATGATTGTTTGATCATCCATTAAACCATAGTTGTACAAATTGGGTTTGAGATTTGGGATCGATGTGAGATTGATTTTGAGCAAATTAATTGAAGATTAATCTAAATCAATCGTCACGTGTGACATGGGTTACGGAATGTAAAAGTAGTTCTCATCGTTAATTTTGATTTTTGACTGAGAAGAGGTAATTGTGGTACATATAGTCTTTAAAATTGGTAATTAATTTGGGCTAAAATTAAAAAATCTATTCACCCCTTTCTTGGTATAGTGTCTTGATCTCCAAGTGTATAATCATGATGCAAGATCCACATCTGATTCCCCTTCCTGGAACAACAAAGACTACAAATAGTATAATTCATTTAGACATTCAACTAAGAACTGCATTACTTTTATAAATCATGTGTAGGATTTAATCCAAAAAGGATTGCTCAAGTATGCTTCGAAAAAAGAAGAAACAATGGTTGTGGTTAAAGATCTTTTCCTTAAGGAGGTTTGTATTAATATGGTGTGTGCTAATTTGTAGAGAGACAAGAAGGTTGCCAATTTGATAGTTGGCAATGAGAGGATTGTTCCCAATATGAGAAAACTAGTCCACAACAGGCTTGGTCACAAGGAGGAAGAATGGCTAGTTTTGTGGTTTAAGTGTAACAAAGAAATAGCCAAGCTAGATGCTATGCTTCAAGATGATGTGGTGAGAGATTTATAGACAAGGGTCTCCAATTGAGCACAAAAGGAGGAGATGTTCGGATTTATAATGGCATCGAAAAGAGATTCGATGGTGCATAGCCATGGATTTTCAAAGTACCGGAAAGGTAACAACATGAACATGGTCCTTATTATTTTCTTGAGAATCAAGAAACACCAGTTACCACAGCCAGCCAATAAGGAATGTGATTAACCTTAATCAATATATAAATTAAAAAAAATAATAAAGTCGAATTAGTGTGATAGAATAACTAAAAACTTGCAATTAAAATCAATAACGGTTTATGCGGTAATTAGGGTTTTATGTGTGTTTTGATTACAATTTGCAGGTTTAATGCAGAATTACTACAGAATACAAGGAGGAAAGTAGGAAAGCTTGAAAATACCAAGGCTAAAGTGTAATTAAATCAAATGAAGAGTCAGCATAAGGCAACTTGCAAATTCTAGTAAAGCTCCACCGTCCGGACAGTGGTGATGGCATCCGGATGGTCACTCTTGATCATATCTTCATGCTTTTCACCTCCTGTTTCTTCAAATGGCTATAAATAGACATCTCCTCTTCAGACTTCTGCAGGCCGGAACCAAGAGAGAAAAGAAAAGAGAAAAGGAAAAGAGAAAGAAAAGAGAAAAAGAAAGAGAGAAGTTGCAAAAACGATCCGGTCCGTAATGCACTTCAGTCTAAACTTTGTACTTTTACATTTCTGTTGTGTCTTTCTATTCAAATAGTTGAACTGCTATCACCTTTTTGTCTTAACTGATAATAAAGGTGATTGTGTTTTAGTTGTTCCTTGTGGAAGACATTTTAGATTCTATCTTTTCATTTTAGTTATAATGAAAACTGTCTGCACTCCTTGCTTGTCTGTAGCAATGGGGCATGAGTAGTTCCATATATCCTCTAGTGAGAGGTAAACATAAGTATAATACTGGTTAAATTCAAGAAATGCTGATAGTTTATATATTTATATATCTATGTATTATATGCTTCATGCGTGATATAGTGATGTATGTACTTTCGGTGCTGTGGCTGGAAGTATGTCATTAGTGCATCATCAATCTGTCGGTAAAACAACCACGGCATTCCTATCGGTATGGCTAATCCTGCACCGGAACGCTGAGGATAAATATCAGATGAATGGCCTAAGTGATCCTCATGAATGGCTTGTCCTTCTAGATTACTTAGATCATTTAACTGGTATAAAGGATAATATTACAAGTCTAACGACCACGACATTCCTATCGGTATGGCTAGTCCTCCACCAGAATGCTGAGGATATTTAACTGGTATTTATGTATCAAAGATATAGTCAAGTGAATAATCCAAGTATTTCTCATGAATGGCTTGTCCTTCTGATTTCCTTGGATTAGTCAATTGACATATCTATAACCAGCTAACCTAAGAAGTTGTTGTGTTATGACTACTACCACCAATTAACCTAAAAAGTGGTTGTGTTATGGTTTATTATATATGCACCTACTATTATGAAAACGAATGAATAATTCAAGTATTCCTCATGAATGGCTTGTTCTTCTAGTTTGCTTGGATTAATCAGTTGTCATGAATACCACCAGCTATCACATGTTGTGTTCTTCGAATTAGCAACTTTACTATTTTATATCATTTCCAAATTATTAAAACTCTCTATGGGATCAATACTTGGACTTAAAACTGAGAAAATTACAATTCAACCACTTATACTTTGGTGTATAATATGAATCCGATCACTAAAACAAAACGAGTGCGAATCAAGTTTTTGGCGCCGTTGCCCGGGAGTTACGGTAATTTGAAAATAGATAAAATACAAAAGTTGTTTAGTTGTATTATATTTATATAAAGTATATTTTTTTTTAAATAGTTTATGTCTGTTCATTCATCTATAGGATCGGTAAACCAATCATCTCCTTCATCTTCGTCATCTTCATCTACTCAAGAATCATTTGAATTAAGTACGACTAGAAACGTACCTGGACAAGAACAACCTAGAGAACAAGAAGTAGTTCAAAATATTCAACCATTAAGAGAATATCTACACCCTACATGAACTAATGTCTCGTCATGCTTTGCTTTTCCACCAGATGCTCCAAATCTTAATATTAAACCAGGAACAATACAATTATTAACATAATTCCATGGTCTAGAAACTGAAAACTCTTATGTTCATATGAAAGAATTTGAAGAAGTGTGTGGAAATTTGCAAGATAACTCTGAAATGGTTAGACTAAAACTTTTTCCTCTTTCTTTAAAAGATAAAGCAAAACGGTGGCTCAGCTCTTTAAGAGCCAATTCAATCACAAACTGGCAAGCTTTACAAGCTGAGTTCTTTAAAAAAAAATTTATGTACATCGTACAAATACATTAAGATGTCAAATAATGAATTTTCTGTAAAAGAAAGGGAAACTTTTTATCAATGTTGGGAAAGATTTAAAGATCTTCTCCAAGTTTGTCCACATCATACATTTGAAAACTGGACCTTAGTTGGTTTTTTCTATGATGCTTTTCCACCTGCAATGTGACAATTTGTTGAAATGATGGCGCAGGGGAAATTTATAAGTAAAAATCTTGAAGAAGCATTTCAATTTTTTGATACTATTTATGAGAGTTCCCAAATGTGTGACTCAACTTTTTCAAACATAATAGAAAATATGCCATCTACATCCGAAAGAGGAAAATATGTGTTAAAAGATGATGATGATTTAATAGCTAAAATGACAAGTTTATCTCGAAAACTAGAGGCTTTAGAGATGAAGAAAATAAAACAAGTATCTATCATTTCAACTACTAATCAAATTTGTGAAATTTGTGCGTTGTCAGAACATCCTGCAGTAGAGTGTCCAACTATACCTGCATTTAAAGAAGTGTTAATTGAACAATCTAATGCTATTCCAACTTATAATAATAAGTCTTATACGAATCCATACTCTAAAACTTACAATCCAGGATGGAGAAATCATCCGAATTTTAGTTAGAGAAATACACAACCCACAAATCAAACATAAGGTCCACCACAACCACAAAATCAACAATATCAGTCATATCAACCTCCTCAAAGAAGAACTCTGGAAGATACTATGAATCAATTTATTCAAAGTCAAATGAATTGTAACACTCAAACAACACAAGTTTTTAATGATTTTAAAACTCAAACTTCTCAGAGTATTGAAAATATTAAAAGTCATCTAGCTAAATTGACTCAATCTCTCAGTATACCAGAAAAAGGGTAAGTTTTCATCTCAACCTAAACCTCCACAAAGTCAAATTCAAGCTAATGTTGTATCATTTGAAGCTTCTCCAAGTCAAGTACAAGTAATCACAACACTAAGAAGTGGAAAAATCATTGACAAAACTATTAAACCAAAAATTTCAAGGGAAATACGTAAAGAAATTCCTATTAATGAACCATTTGAGTATGAACCTTCAATTGAAAAACTACCAGAAATACAAAATAAAAAAGATCAACCCTGTCCTATTCCTTTACCTTTTCCTCAAAGGATCAAGAAACTTTCATCTAAAAAAGATCAATCTGAAAATTTTGAATTATTCAAACAAGTCAAGATCAACATTCCTTTGTTAGATGCAATAAAACGTGTTCTAGCTTATACTAAGTTTTTAAAAGATCTTTGCACAATAAAAAGAAGAACAAATGTACCAAAGAAGGAATTTTCAGTTGAACGAGTTAATACTATAATACAACATGATACTCTTCTTAAGTACAAAGATCTAAGAAGTCCAACAGTCTCATGCATCATTGGAAATTTTCAAATCAAAGAAGCTCTGCTAGATCTTGGATCCAGTTGTAATTTAATGTCATATTCAGTTAATACACAATTAGGATTAAGTGAACTAAAACCTTCCAATATCACACTACAATTAGCAGATCGATCAATAAATATTCCACGAGAAACTGTGGAAGATGTTATAGTCCAAGTTGATCAATTTTATTTTTGAACAGATTTTATTGTTATAGACACAGAACCAAATTATTATGAATCTGCATATATACCTTTGATTCTAGGTCGACCATTTCTAGCTACATCAAATGTTTTGATTAATTGCAGAAATGAAATTATGAAACTTTCATTTGGAAATATGACCTTAGAACTAAATGTTTTTAATAGTGCTGAACAACCTAGAGAAAAAAATGATGTGTATGAAATAAATTGTGTTGAAATATTAACCCAAAAATTTTTTGAAAGGTTTTTCTGGAAAAAGATTTAAACACAGTAAAATCTGTATCTGAGAATGAATCAGAAAATCTAGAAAATCCAAAATATGAAAATTTGTTATCTAAATTTGTAGAATCCAATGTCAAGATCTTTAAGCCAAATTTAAAACCACTTCCAACCAATCTGAAATATGTTTTTCTAGAAAAAATAAATTCATCCTGTATTCATATCATCAACATTATCTGAAAATCAAGAAAAAGAATTAATAGAAGTATTGAAAAATCATCAAAGTGTTCTTGAATGTACAATAGCTGATATAAAAGGTATAAGCCCACTGCTGTGTACTCATTATATATATTTAGAAGAAACTGCTAAACCATCTCGTCAAATGAAAAGAAGATAAAATCCACATTTGAAAGAAGTAGTGCGTAATGAAGTACTTAAACTATTAGATGCAAATATTATCTATCCTCTATCTGATAGTAAATGGGTTAGTACTACACAAGTAGTCCCAAAAAAATCTGGTGTTACTATAATACAAAATAAAGAAAATGAACTAGTCCCAATGCGTACTGTCACAGACTGGCGTTTATGTATTGATTACCAAAAACTAAATTCACTCACCAGAAACGATCACTTTCCATTGACTTTTCTTGACCAAGTATTAGAAAGAATAGCTGGTCATGCATTATATTACTTTCTAGGTGGATATTCTGGTTATAATAAAATTAAAATTGCAATAGATGATCAAGAAAAAACTACATTTACATGTCCCTTTTGCACTTTTGCATAGAAAAGAATGTCTTTTGGACTATGTAATGCACCAGCTACCTTTCAACGCTGTATGTGAAGTATATTCAGTGATATGGTAGAACGATATCTAGAAGTCTTTATGGATAATTTTTCAGTATATGGGGATTCATTTCATATATGTCTAGAAAATCTGGAAAAAGTACTCATTCGATGTGAAGAAATAAAACTTGTTTTAAATTGGAAAAAATGTCATTTCATGGTTACAAAAGGTATTGTTTTAGGTCATATAGTGTCTAAAAAAGGAATTGAAGTGGATAAATCAAAGATTGATCTGATAGCTAACCTGCCTTCACCAAAAACAGTAAAAGATATTCGCTCATTTCTAGGTCATGCAGGATTTTACAGAAGATTTATTAAAAATTTATGTTTAATAGCCAAGCCTCTATGTAATTTGTTATGTCAGGATATAATATATGAATGGAATGGAACCTGTCAAGTAGCTTTTGATAAACTAAAAAATATGCTTATTTCTGCACCTATCATTCAACCTCTTGACTGGTCGTTACCTTTTGAAAAAATGTGTGATGCAAGTAATTATGCGGTAGGAGCTGTAATAGGGCAAAGAAAACAGAAAATTTTTTTTGTTATCTACTATGCAAGTAAAACTCTAAATGATACACAAATGAACTATTCAACCACAAAGAAAAAACTACTTGTTGTTGTATTTGCATTAGATAAATTTTGTTCATATTTGGTTGGATCTGGATATTATTACTACAAGAATTTGATTTAATCATCAAAGATAAGAAAGGAGTAGAAAATGTGGTAGCAGATCACTTGTCAAGATTAAACTATGAAATAAAGGAAGAACCAATTCCGATTAGAGAAACCTTTCCAGATGAACAACTATTTGCAATAACCGAATTGCCATAGTATGCAGATATAGCTAATTATTTAGCTACTGGTACTATTCCCTCTAATTACACCTGGTCTGATAGAAATAAATTTCTAAGTGAGGTACGTAACTTTTTCTAGGAAGATCCTTATTTGTTTAAATATTGAAAAGATCAAATTATAAGGCGTTGTGTACCTAATCATGAAATAGGTAAGGAAATTCAATTTTTTCATTCCGAAGCTTGCGGAGGTCATTTTTCTTTAAAGAAAACCGCTGCTAAAATTTTGCAGTGTGAATTTTATTGGCCAACTCTTTTTAAAGATGTTCATATTTTGTGTTTAAATTGTGACAGATGTTAACAAATGGAAAATATTTCAAAAATAAATATGATGCCTTTAAACCCTATTTTAATTATCAAAATTTTTTATTGTTGGGGTATCGATTTTATGGGTCCATTTCCCCTATCCTCTATCTTTTGGATATCTGTATATCTTGGTTGTAGTCGACTATGTCTCAAAATGGGTAGAGGCAATTCCATGTAGAAATAATGATCACAGAACAGTGATCAAGTATTTGAAAGAAAATATTTTGTCCAGATTTGAAATTCCTTGGACCATTATAAGTGACGATGGATTATATTTTTGTAATAAAGTCTTTGAGAATCTTATGAAAAAATACTCAATCTCATATAAAAGATCCACTCCGTACCATCCACAAACAAGTGGAGAAGCTGAATTAGCTAATAGGAAGATAAAATATATTTTAGAAAAAATAGTAAATCCAGATCGTAAAGAATCAAATGGTACACAGAGTTTGATCACAGTACACAGTTTATTACCCCATGCCCAAAAGAATCAAATTTACACTGAGCAAGCTTATTTTCTATATGCATTCGGAATGGGACCTACCATTGATCTGCCAAATTTAATCATGAATCAATGGTATTTGTTGTGGATAGGAAGAAATCTTCACTCTCCTATGCTATGCTAGTTCATATCATAAAATACAAAGACCCACCCCTCCTTAGGTGCCAAAAAACCCTAGATTGCCTCCTATACTTCAATCCATCAAACACTTCATCTACTCTTTGATTCAAGCTTATGATTTTTGGCTATGGCTATAATGAGGGCACCCAATCTAGTTTCTCTAGGTGATGGTTCTTGGTTTTCTTGTTTTCATGGCTTGATTTTCTTTGCTTCTATGGTGAGTGTGGTGATTATGGGCATGGCTAGGACAATGGATAGTTCTCCACTTAAGGCTAAGGCTTGCACACAATCCAAAGGAAAGGAAAAGGAAAAAGACAACTGGTGGAATTCGAGTGAATTGAGTTTGAGCAACCACTTGTGCCTAAAAAGAGGAAGAAATTAGGGTTTAAGGAGACTATTGAGAAGAGAGGGGTAATGTGTGAGCATATGGTGGATGTGAACAGTTTTGGGAAACAAGCACCGGTTTGAGCTATTGTTGATTATGTACTCGATTTTTTCTTTAAGCCAGTTGATGGGTATGTTTCATATCCTTTCCATGAGGTTTATATGAGATTTACCATTATGGATTTTGATTTCATGATTTTGAGGACCACGGTCTATAGGAAAGTGATAGAGGTCACTCCAACAAAATAGCTAAGTATGTGAGCTATAAGAGGCCTGAGCCCTCTGAGATTGACTACCCATAGATGGATTTCCCAGAGAAGGACCCTTTTGAGCATGTGAAGGAGATGTATGATAGGCCTGAGCAGTTCAAGGGTACTTTCATCCATGGTAATTTGGATGTCGAGAATAGGTTGCTCAATAAGATTCTTCATTACAATGTCTAATCGAAGGGGGGTTTGCGAAAAAGCCTTACTTTGTTGTTGGAGTTTATGACCGGGTCGAGGATCGAGATAGCCATGATGATTTAGGAAGTGTTGAAAGACTATTGTACGACAAGGAAACTGAAGGGGAATATGCCCTTTGGTAATATAGTTACCAAGTTCTGTCTGGAACTTGAGGTGAAGAAGCTGGCATCTGACAATCTTTGACCTCCTATGCTAGGCCCTATCAACAGTTATGGAGAGAGGAAGAGCTCTACTATGTCTAAGGCTAGTGGGTTTGTGAGCAAGAACAAGACTACTCCTACTTCTGCTAGTACTGAGATTGCCCCAACTTCTCGAGCTACTATGCATAGGTGGAGACAAAGGTAGAGGGCATTTTATGAGGATTCTGAAGAGAGTGTTTGAGCGTGCTTTCCTAGGAAAGCCATTTCCAAGGGAGATTCCAATACCAACTTCTGTACCTTCTAATAGGCCTAGATCAACATTGATTGCTGCTACACCTCTTAGTGTGACTATGGAGAGTAGTAGTGGATAGGATACTACATATGAGGAGGATGATGAAGATGATGATGAGGTTGATGATAGGGAGGATGGTTTGGATTCAAAGTGATTGACTTTTTGACCTTCTTTTATACTTTTATGTCTTTCTTTTAATCTTTATTGTATTTTTAGGAAATAATTAGGTTTCAGTATTGTAGGTTGTTTCTTTTTTGGTAGTGATAGCCTCCTAGAAGAACCTTAGGTAGTAAGGCTATTACATTTTGATTTTTGTATCCAAAAGCACAACGCATATGTATATATGAAGTCTTTTTTATTCCAGATGTGTGTCTTAATTTCTAATAGTATCTGCATTTCGATTTGATTCTGCTTGTTATATTGTGGACAATGCTTTGAAATTTATAAGTGTAATGTTAGGGTTTTTATTTTGTTTCTATTTAGTTTGCTAAGAGACTAGCAAAGCCTAAGTTGGGGGTGTCATGAGAGCGTAATATTGCATATTTCATGTCTCATATAATTCCTCTTAGTTATGTTAGTTATCTATTTCGTTTATTTTAACTTAGTTTTGTATTTTATGGAGAATATGCGCGTTTGCCTGTAAATGAATGTAAGAGCGAGGTTTTATACTCAATTTGGTGCTATAGAAAACTTTAGGAATGAGTTAGGAGATCCACGAATTTAGTCAAGGGCATTGCAAGCGTAATTGAGAAAAAGATCAGTTGTACCGGTATGTTCGTACCGGTTCATTAGTGAGTGGATTTAGGTTCTACTAGTAGCAATTAATTCATATAAGTAGAAGTGAAACAAAAACTTATATGTCATTAGGTTATTACTTTGCTACTAGTAGGTCCAAAATAGAGAGCTATTCTACTAGTAGATATAATGAGCTACTAGTTCGTCAGAGACAAAAGCTTTGCTACTGGTAGGTCGAACTGTGCTTCCTACCAATTCATCTATGTTTTACTGCTGTCAGGACTCCTTTGGAAATCCTATCTATTCGGATTTAAAATGGCTATGATTGGTGGAAAAATAAGAGGCTTTTCATGAGATATTTGCCTATAAATACCTAAGCCAAATCAGAGAAGAGGGAGCTCTTTGGATGGTCTTTGATATTTTTGTTCTTTCTTCTTTTCCTAGGGTTATAATTTGGGTTTCTTTTTTTTCAAAAGATGAAATTGTTACATTTGAATCATTGTTTTAAAATCTAGCCCAATGGGTAGACCCAGTAACCCAGTGAACCGGAGCCTGAACTGGGCCGATTACCATCTTAGATTGTTCAAGTAAAAAAATTGAAGTATGATGTGAGGAGTCTCTACCACCAGATCGTCTCTCAATTGTCATCTCGTGTTATTGGCTTATTTAATCGAAAAGGGGTTTATGATTTTGCATCATTCTCTAGTCTTTGCACATTTCCTTCCCACTAGACACAACAAGTACATCATAGTCATCTCATTGGCTTCTTTAATCAAAAAAAGGGTTCATGATTATGCTTTATTCTCTAGTTTTTGCGCATTTCCTTCTCACTAGACACAAGATGTACATCACCATCTCTCTCTCAATTTATTTGCTATTTTAGTTGATATTGCATAAATTGTTATCCTTTGGCTTGTTGTTGTGGGTGGGATACAACCTGGTGGTCTGGGTGGTGGAAAGAAAAATGCTTATGGCTGTGGGTTTGCTTCCAACCACTTAAATTGAAAATTGAAATCAAAACCAAGAGATCTAGTCAAAGTGTTTAGTGGAGTCTTTGAATTTTGATGAATAATGAAATAAGAAAGTAAGTATATATGAGTCGGTGGTAGATACTGATGACTAGCAGTGGTTAGGTCAAAGGCTTATAACTTTTGATTTCAAACAATTTTTTTGTTATTTTGCTTTGACATTTTGTTGATTCTTGTGGGAGGCTCATTTGCTTATTATTAGGCCTGTCAAAGTCTAACACGACTTGATTAACTGATACAAATCGACACGAATTAAGTGGGTTTAGGTGAGACCTTAACTGGTTCAAGTGATAAGCAGGTTGACTCGTTAGACATGTTTAATAAACAGATCGTGTTCGGGTGAGACTTGTCAACCCGTTTAAATTAAATTAATATAATAATCAATTAATAATTATTTTTAAAAATTAGACATAACTTTTATTTGTTTTAGTGACAACCACACAGAAAATATATAAGATCTTTTTCCCTAATTCTCTCTACGCTTCAGGCTTCAACGTTGCGTTGTGCCTCCAACTCCAAGTCTCCAACTGAAGTTCTTGCTCCTCCTCCTACTCCTCTCTCTCTCTCTCTCTCTTGCTCGACAGCAACTTAGGAAGCAGCTAGTGCATTTGGCCAGGCTAATGATGGAGACTTAGAGCAGCTAATGATGAAGACTTCATCAAAAAAAAGGCTGTAAGTTTTCTTTTTCAATTTCTATTGAACCATCTCCTTTCTGTCCACATTGATGTTGAACCTAGAAACATCAAAAAGAGAGAATACATAACCATGAAAAGTTACCATAATCAAAATCGTTATTAGTATTATTTTTTTTGTGCGCTAAAGATTAGTAGCATGGACTATTAGGACAACAGATTAGTTCATAGAGAAATCAGTCAGGTCATATGCCAGAAGGGATCAAGTGGAATACATTTTCTATCTCCCATGAATCGTGTAGCAGAACTAAGCCAAAAGTAGTACCTAACAATCGTTTTCAAACTTTGTCTCAATTTCATATGACAATTCTATTCCGATGAGTGCACTTATTATTTTGAATCAAAAGCTTCTTCCTTGTGTAGAGCCAAAGACAAGATATCAATTTTAGATAAAAGCAACAAGAAGTTGGATTTCATAAAAATTAGGAGTCCCACTTTTTACCTTTGTTCTGATCAAACTCCAAGTTTCTTGTGTCTGACTTATGTCCGACTTGAATGGCTTGAATCAACATTATGTCTGACTTATTATTGGGCATTCAACCTATTTTTATTAGTTCATGATCATTTTAACATGTGAAGACTACTTTTTAAGTGGTTTTTTAACTCTATTTTTTGAAATGTTCACCTGGATCTAATAACTTGTGTTGAAAGAAGATTTCAACATGAATATATTCATTTTTTTTTCGTTTTCCTTAAACAAATAGATTCTTCCAAACACAATATTATAGTTTTTGATGAAGAAGATGAGGTTGGGCATGAATCTAAAGTAGATGCAGCTCCAACAACACATACATCAACTGGTATAACTACAGAAAAAGGTAAATCTAATCGTAAGCGACAAAAGACTTCAATAGTATGGAAATATTTTACAGAATTAAATGAAAAATATCAAGACGGCAAGAGGCGTTCTGCATGTAATAGTTCTAGAATCAAATATATATATGTGAGTGTAGTCATAGAACTGGTAACATGCATACTCACATGGAAAAATGTGTGAAAAAAGACACTGGGATATTTGACAATTACTTCTAGCTCAAGGTCAAGGATTTATGCTAATGAGATCCACAAAAGTTTCATAAGTTAGCGGTTGAGGCAATACTTGAGCATGATTCTTTTGATGATTCGGAAGGGCAAATAGATGATGATGTTTTCAATCAAAATATGAAATCTAATAAGCTAAATCCGTTCAATGTTCAAATTCTATATATATTCTTGATCATGACTAAAGAGAGGTATTAAAATATGTAGCTTGTAATGCCAAGTTTTTGTTACTTATCTAGTTATGAGTCTATTTAATTATTAATTTTATATAATATTTCATTTTAATTTATGTAGAGTATGAGAATTTGATTTTTGAATTTGCTCGTTGTCGTGGAGGTGGAGATTTGATCTGTGTCATGAGATTTTGTGAATCATGGAATTTGGTGGAGTTTGATTTTGTGTATTCTTTGGTGTAATTTGGTAGTTTGGGATTGTGGTTTGTAATATTATTGCTCTTTGGTATAATTGTGTTATTTTTGGATTGTATTTATGATTTGTAATATGGTTGTTGGTGAAATTTGATTATTTTTGGATTGTGGTTTATACTTTATAATACGGTGTGGTATCTCTAAATATCATTTTTTTTTTGTGTTAGCTTGCTAGTTTTATAAAGTTATATAGCATTTTTAAATAAACAGGTAAATGGGTTAAATGACTGATTTACCGTGTTAACCCGACCCTAACAAACACAACTCGTTTCAAACTAAACGGATTAAACGTGTCGTATTGTGTTACCTATTTATTAAACGAATCCTGTTTGTGTCTAGGTTTTTTACTCGTTTATTAAACATGTCGTGAATGGGTATACATGTTTTTCACTCATCACCCATTTAACCCAACACGTAACCATTTAACTCGATAAATTTAACACCCCTACTTCTTACACAGTTTGAGTTTGATGAGTGCAAATTTTGTAGACTATTCTTGGATTGATGCATAATTGAAATCTACCTCACTTTGTAAAACATAGATGCACTAGATATTGTTTCATAATTGTTGGGTTTTGTTTGATCTAATATATAACATTAATCATTTTTTTGTATAATTATAAATCTTTTTTAGCATATTTATTAGCATTATTAACTATTTTTTATTTTTTTATTATATAATCGGTCCAGCCAATAACCCAACGGTTGAATCAGTAACTCATTGACTTGGTCCTTTTACCAGATTGATATCCAAATCGAGTTTAATTATGATTTGAATACTTGTGTTGAATTTTTAATTTGACTTAAAATTTTGATTAATTCTATAAGAATTTAATTCAATGTAATTATTGAATTATTTATGAGTTTCAATGTTAGATAGAGTCCACATTTAATCCAAATAATGCATTGTTTTTGATGATGCATAAATCGGCTTCGCACACCACCAGTCAAGTGATTAGTAATGAATGGTGTATTTAAAGTAGATAGAGAAAACAAGGATTATAGTGGTTCGGCCAATATGACCTACATCCACTTTTGAATGGCTAGGGTCGCCGAGTATTTTATTATTTCAAGGGTGTAGGGAGAGCAGAAAGTTACAAGCTCAGAGAGGGAGAGGAGAGTTGTGCTCAATTGAGTGTGATGCCCCTCAAGTATTGGTGAGTCTTATAGTTTATAGTCGTCCCCTAACAGATTGGGACGACTTAATAGCAACTAAATAACTATTTTATTGGAGTTGGCGATTTCTCCTCAATGGGCGAGGCGGTTACAATGCTCTCTATGAGACTCGGTCAAAGGATGAGGTGAGGGTTGACTTCTTTCAAAGCGACGAGGATGAGACTCTTGGATGACCCACAACAAACTGATGATGTAGCTCCCTGATAAGCTTGACTGGACTTGGACCGCATTGGGCTTGCTGGGTCTTTATAAGCTTGGGCTCTACGTTAAGGTTGTACATTCCACATGGATTGGGCCATTTGGAACTAGCCCATCATTTGCCCCCCAATGCCTCATGTCTAAGGAATCTTGAAGAAGGGGGCATTTGTTTGAATCTTGAACTCTGGGTGGTGGAGACTGCTTCTGATAGATGACTTTTTTCCCTCTTTGATATATCTCATCTTCCAGGATACCTCAAGTCTTTTCATATTTTTATTTGAATTTTTAAGAGAGCCCTTGATTTTCAATTTGGGCTTTTCTCTCTTTGAGAACCCTACGCTATAAATATAAGTTTCCTTCCTCATTCTACCCATTTCCTTCAACTCATTCAAGAGTGCTTCTTCTTGAAACCTTTGGAGATCCAAGGTTGAGCATTTGAGAAGCCATGTCAATTGGAGAAAAGTTTGTAGATCTTAGTGGAGAGACCGGAGAAATTGGTGTTGTCCCTAAAGTGGAGGAGGAAGCACTAGGCGACGGCGTGGAGGTGCCTAGGGCATTCATTGCCACTATTATTCACACACCCAATGGGCTGTCTGAGCTGGGGGCACCGATAGCAGGCGAACCTGCTATTCCTGTTGTGGGTGCAAGATCCCAGGTAGTAAAAGAAACGCCACAGGGCACCCACGCTGTACGTGGGGCAGTTGGGAGCGATGATGGGCATGCAAGGCCAGCGGGCACGGTTGAGGCTAACTTGATCCGATATGTGTACACCCAAGTGCAGGTGGTCAAGTTATAGTAATAATTCAGTTAAGTCCAGAGTTGAATCCATGGGGAACTATTGTTGGTGTTTTGAAGTAAGCAGTGACGGAGACCATGTGATCGTAACCATTGAGATTCAAGGTGATGATGTTTAGAGATTTTCCTACGCCAAATATATCATTTTTTCCAATAATTTTTTCTAGACAAAATATAAGATAAATTCAAATGTAAACATTTACCCTTTAGCTCGAGGATCTGAACATGTAGTTAATCATCCGATTTATTATACTTGTGTTTGGTAACACAATTAACTCTCATGTCAACAGCAAGGTAATCGGAAGATAAAGGTAGATTGTGAGAATTAAGCGCATGGTTTTGATGCCTTTCTAGAAGTTAGAAGAATTGTTTGTGCTGAGACTCAACCCATCTACAAACAAGCAAGTGTTTCAACAAGACATCCAACCATGGTATTGATATTTCATCCTTTAAATGAAGTTTAATAATGGTGAAGATTGAAGGGTATTCATGAAGATCTAGATGGAGTACTTGCATTGAACCAATGAGTCTTTCTATACAAGATTCATCTATGTTATAGAAAGACTCATGGTTATACAAAGTACCTTAGCTTTACTAGATACAGTCAATCATTCAATAAGCAAGTGGAATATAAAGCATTTAAGCATAAATGAAATGCACAAAAATAACTTCTAGATAATTTATACATGTCCATCACCTCTTACTAAAGAGTGAATGAGAAGCCACTCACTCTTCATGGCTTTGGTAAAGCTAGAAAAGTGAGTGATGTCCATCCCTCCAAGTAGAGGAATTACGAGGTAAAGCACAATAAGCGAGGAGCCAATCATCGACAAAGAATGAGTGAATCATGTTCCACCCTTCATGGCTTTGGTAAAGCTCTAAAAAAATGGAAGAGTTTCACTCCTCTAAGGGAATAAGGAA
Organism: Ilex paraguariensis; assembly: GCA_963454935.2. Taxonomy (NCBI): domain Eukaryota; kingdom Viridiplantae; phylum Streptophyta; class Magnoliopsida; order Aquifoliales; family Aquifoliaceae; genus Ilex; species Ilex paraguariensis. The sequence continues at coordinate 31,967 of CAUOFW020002897.1, forward strand.
GCTCAAGCAATGGAAGTGAAAGACAATTAATGAAAGTAGAAGAAAGCTAGTCACTTTTGGAGGGTTTCCACCGCAACCAAAAGGTGATCTACCTTCCTTTTTGCAAGTAATTGAAACCCTAAGTCTAAGACTAATTCTATAGCAAGTTATACAAGTGGGAGTCTAAGCCTCCATCCAAGCTCTCTAGTCTAAGAAAAAAAAACTCTTCTCCTTTTGAAGCTCCCACAATGGCAGTATTTATAGGCAAAGAGGAGGGAATAAGAGGGTGTGAAAGAATAGTCTTGGCGTTGAAAGTCCTACTGAAAGCCATCCACTCTGTAGCCTGTTTTTGGGACAACATTTGAACGTTGTTATTGTCTTTGCTTGATGGGTGTTAGAACGTGGAGAAACAGTCTGAATTCCCCGCTCAAGTGGCAAGTGTTCTTTTGGAGATCTACTTGCATACGTCTTGAATTACTGCCCTTGCCCTCATTAGCCTGATCCTCAATAGTGGAGAAGAGCGTTTGAATGTGGGTGGACGTTCGAACGTGGTACTCAAGTACCTCCATGTTTTCCTTCTTAATTGCAACATGCTATGTCTCAGCATTATGATCTTCAAATAATTCAAAGGAACGTTCAAACGTGAGTTCGCATTCGAACGTTCTTGCTTGGTTCCAAACTTTTCCAATTTTGTCCCCCAATATGCTGGTGTTACATTCAAGTTTGATATTTGTTGCCCTTGAGCCCTTGTTCACTTTAGGACCTGAAATGTCATCATTTAAAATCCATCAAAGTATAATTAGTCTTAAAAAGACATAGTAATATGTTAATTTTAACTACTAATCAGAGGCGTGTAGAGGGTGTGGACAGTTGGGGCTTGTAGCAACTGTGGAGGCGCCAGTTATTCAGGTACTAGGTGCTAAGGCAGCTATGGCTGAGGTTGAGATGTCTTCTATAGATGCTAAGGAGGTAGTACAAGTGAGCAAGGCAACCGCCCAGGCGAGGCAAACAACCCAGTTGTTGGGCGAGCCTGTTTTTGACGTGTTGGGGTTACCTGTTCATGGAGAGGATATGTTGGCCGCTCGAAAGAGGGTGCTAAGGGCCAATATGGATGGGCATATACTGGACAGCGCTGATCTGATCCATCAGGCGCCAAGGGGCATTGATCCAGGTGAGCAAGGAGAAGGAAATAGGGCTAGTCTTGGTGTGCATGAACCAAGAGGCACCATTTTGGGCGAGCAAAAAGGGTCAAGCGCCCATCCAGGTGCTGATTTGCCTTATTTGGGCGAGCAGAGGAGGTCAGGTGCTAGTTTGCCCTGCTTGGGCGAGCGAAGGGATCAAGCGCCCCTTTGGGCGCTACGTTGAGTAGTATAGGCGACAAGGGAATTTGGGGTGCCACTTTGGGTGTTGATTTGAGGAGTTCAGGCAACCAAGAGGTAAGACATGCAGACTTGGGCACTAATGGGCGTGGACCTTCTGTGGCAAATGATTTAGCTCCTTCAAGTAAAACTTCCCAAAGTAAGATTTCTGGTAACTCAGGCAACTCTTCACACCCTTGCAGCAAAAAACACAAAAGCAAAGCAGTTCTTGACGATGATGGGTCCAATGTAAGTACCCTTTCTAGTTTGCTCAATATTGATGACGATATTTTGAGGATTGTTTCTACTTATCATATTCCTCCAACTGTGTTGTGCTGCCAGGCTGAGATGGGTGACCCTGTTTGCGATGACTCCTCTGGTGACATTGTCATCTATGAGGAGTTGCTTGAGGCTTGGCTTAGGTTCTCTATGTCTTCTTTGACTTGTTATATTCTACATTATTTTTCATTGACCCTAGAACGGTTGGCACCTAATGGTTGGAGAGTCCTGTTGGGCTTTCTTGCATTGTGGAGGAAGGTGCATCATGAAGATGCTTCTCCTATGGAATTCTATGTGGCCTATAACCTGAGCTAGACTCTTGCCCCTAACAGGGGGTGGTACTATTTTACCACGATGGGTGGTAAGTTACTTACGGGATTACGCTCCAATTGTCATAGTTGGAAATCTTGCTTCTTATTCGTCGACGGCGAGTGGGTCTTAGAGGCTAATAGGGCTTTGGTACCAACACAGTGGGGTGTTCCCAAAAAACCTAGTACGCCCTACACTTGTTCTTTTCTCTTTTTTTTTTATGTGTGTACTTATCATCCACTTGCAGATTCACCTATGCTCTCAAAGGACCAAGAGTGGAAGTTACAAACCATGTGGGCTTAACCTTACAAAAACTTGGGAGTTCTTTTGCCTAAAGAGGGTGGTAGGGCTTGTGGACCCTTTCCAGGGTCCTCCTTGAAAAGAAAGAGTATGTTAATTCTATTGTACTTTTTCCCCTTTACTTGGTGTTTTGCATCTAGATAACACTTTATTTTTTTGTAGAAATAGATAGAAAGGTGATTTGGGTCCCACCTCTCTGGTATGAGCCCTCCTCCTTCCAAGGTGGCGAGGACGAGCGAAGTCTTCCAAGTGACATCTCCAATGACGCTATCCGAGGTGTGCTCTCCTCAAGCAACTCCTCCAGCGGTACCCCAGGCGCGCTCCCATCAAGTGACCTCTCCAGTGGTGCCTCCTTAGTCAAAGACTCCTTCAATTGCATCTCCTACTCCATAGTCCCCCTTGCTCGCCACACCTTCTGCCCCCATTCATCCATTCCTCTGTGGGAACTTCAAGAAAGGGCACCAATTTAGATCAGCTCTTTTTTGGAAGGCCTAGCTCAAGTAAGGGTCTGTTGTCTCCCTTTCTCCAGTCCCTTTTTAAGCTTCTAACATTCCTTTGAATTTTATCTTTCTTCAGGCTTCTACTGCATCTATGTGTTTACTTTCAAAGCCCAGCAAGCTGAAGTAGGATCATGATGTTGTGCAAAAGGACCTCCTTGTTGCTCAGGGGAAGATTGCTGAGCTTGAAGTTGTTGGTAGGACTTCTGAGACTGATCTTGTGGCGACCCGTAAGAAGGCAACTAGGCTTGAGACTGAGCTTTCGGTGACCCATGAGAGGGCGTCCGAGCTTGAGGCAGAGCTTGTGGAGGCCCGTGAGAGGGAAACTAAGCTTGATTCTGAGCTTTTGGTGACCCATGAGAGGGACGCTCTCAGGGAGGTTGAGCTCGTAGAGGCCCGTGAGAGGGCCACGCTCAATAAGGCTGACCTTGTACAGACCTGCAAGAGGGCTATGCTTAGAGAGGTTGTCGCATAGGCAGAGGTGAATGGTGCTCTGAAGAGAGCTTCTCTGGTTGAGGTGGACCTAGAGAATAGCCTCTCAGATGCTTTCATTGACGGTTATAAGGAGCTCCGGGGGAAGATTTTTGCTTCTTTCCCTGATATTGACCTTTTAGGCTTCATGCCAATTGAAGCACCTGATGATGGTGATGGAGACTCTAATGATGCTGAGGATGATGAGAAAGAGGAGGAGGACGACCATGAGAGTAGTTAGGGTGATGGGGACTTTTGATTTTTTTTTTTAGAAAGGCAGTATGTAGCCTCACTTTTGTAAAAGTGGGTTTTTTCCACTAATGCTCCTCTGAAATTGAATACAAAAATTCAAATATATTTTTGGAGTAAATCTAGAAAGTTTTATTCATTCACTACTTATGTAAAGCAATATCGGATAATAGCCCCAAAAAAGTACATTGAATAAAATCAAGTTCCCCAATTTTATTACTTTGACTCTCTCAAGGTGTCATTGGTAGTACCTCTTCAGGAGCTCAGCGTTCTATGGATGGAGTAAGACCTTCCCTCAGAATTTTGGATCTTGTAGGTGCCCGGCCTCACTACTTCTGTTATGAGGTTGGGACCTTCCCAATTTGGTCTCAGCTTTCCTTCTCGTGAATCCTTTGTGATGCGGATCACTTTCTTGAGCACCAAGTCTCCTAGTTGGAAGGAACGAGGCTTCACCTTCGAGTTGTAGTATTTCTCCATGCGACGCTAGTACTCCGCGTTGCGAACTACAACCATCTCCCTTGCCTCCTCTCCCAAGTCGAGGTTGATATGGAGTCCTTCTTCATTGGTGATGGGGTCGTGGTGTTGGACCCTTAGAGAATGCACCCCAATCTCCACAGGGATGACTGCCTCAGTTCCAAAGGCAAAGGAGAAGGGGTTTCTCTAGTTGGAGTTCTCAGTGTGGTTCGGTAGGCCCACAGTACGCTTGGGAGTTCGTCAACTCAAAGACCATTTGCTCTTTCAAGCCTTGTCTTTAGGTTGTGTAGCATGGTTCTCACCATGACTTTTGCTTGTCCGTTTGCCTATGGGTGCGCTAGGCTGGAATGAGGCTACTTTATTTGAAGGTCGGAGCAGAAGGAGTTCAGGAGCTTGTTGTCAAACTGCTTGACATTTTTGCTAACAATGGCGTGGGGTATCCCAAAGTGACAAACTAGGTTCTTCCAGATAAAATCTTTGACGTTTGCGTCTATGATCTTTGCTAAGGGTTCAGCCTCTACTCACTTGGTGAAGTAGTCAACAACTACTACCACGAACTTGTATTGTCCTCTACTAAGAGGTAAGGGGTCTAGGATGTCGATGCCCTATTTGGAGAAAGGCTACGGACTTGTGATGACCATGAGTTCTTCTGGCGGCTGCCTGGATACAGTGGCGAAGCGTTGACACTTATCACACTTCTTGGCAAACTTCTGGGCGTCCCTCATCATGCTAGGCCAGAAGTAGCCCTGTCTAAGTGCTTTATGAGTGAAGGAGCATCCTCTAAAGTGATTTCCACACACCCCTTCATGGATCTCCTGCAGGGCATAGTCAACTTCTTCGGGCAAAAGACATCGCAGCAATGGCAAGGAGTAGCCCTTCTTGTATGATGTGTCCTGTAGGATGGTAAATTTGGAGGCTCTTATCTAGAGTTTCCTAGCTTCAAGGATCATCTGGCAACACGCCCTCTTGGAGGTATGTCCTTATCAGGGTCATCCAGCTTCATCCGATAGAAGTGTAGTTGATGTTTGTGGTCGCTACGTCTAGCCTACTCAGTTCAAACTGGTGACCAATGAATGTTGGTCCACCTGGTTGGGCTTCCAAGGATAAGGTGAGCCTAGCGAGTGCATTTGCGGCCATGTTGTCTTCTCTTAGGATGTGACAGATCTGGAAGTATTGGAACTTTGTGATCAAGTTTTTCACCATACCGAGGTACTCCTGCATTCTGGCTCTTTTTGCTTCTAACTCGCCCTTTACTTGATTAACTATCAGCTGAGAATCACTGTAAGTCGCAAGGTGCTGGGCTTCCATTTCAGTTGCCAATCTAAAGCCAAAGAGGAAGGCTTCGTACTCTACCTCGTTGTTGGAAGCAGTAAAATGGGGCTTCACTACATACTTGAGGAGAGTACCGTCGGGGCTGATCAGGATCGGGCCTGTTCCACCTCCCTTACTGGTCAAGGAGCCATCCACATAGAGCTTCCAGAGTGGTGGAAAGGAGGGCTTGAAGATCGTCATGGGAGACTGGGCACATGGGAGTGCCTGGCGCTTGAGCTGGAGGTCAAGAGGGCGCCTAGGGTGGAAATCTGGGTGCCTGGGCGCCTGGGTGTCTGTACTGGGCACCTGGGTGTCTTTTTCAAGCCTAAGATTGTTTTGTATGCCCGAGTCCGATGTATGAAGTGTGATGGGCTCATTGGTTTCCTCTATTGGTGTAAGCTCAACAATAAAATCTGTCAAGGCTTGTGCTTTGATGGCCACCCTTGGCTAGTACTGGATATCAAACTCACCTAGCTCCACTGCCCACTTAAGAAGTCTTTCGGATACATCTGACTTTTCCAAGACTCTCTTTAGAGGCTAGTCTATAATCATAGCGATGGTGTGACTCTGAAAATAATGTCGTAGGTGCCTTGCTGTCGAGATGAGAGTGAGTGCTAGCTTCTTTAGCCCCGAATATCTGATTTCTGCTCCTCAGTATGCTCTGCTGACATAGTAGATAGGCTTTTGTACTCCATCATCGTTCTTGACAAGGACGGAGCTTACTGTCGTTGGAGAAACAGAAAAGTATAGATACAAAGTTTCACCTAGAGTAAAATGTGAAAGGAGGGGAAACGTAGCCAAGTAGGCTTTGAGCCTTTGGAAGGTTTCCTCTGCATCTGGTCCCCATTCGAAGGCCTTTCGAAGAATCTTGAAGAAAGGCAGACATTTTTTCGCAGACTTAGAAATAAACCTGTTAAGTGTTGTAGTTCTCCCATTGAGGCGCAGGACCTCCTTGGTTGAGGAGGGTGACTTTATATCGAGGATGGTCTTGATCTTGTCGGGGTTCACCTTAATTCCCCTCTGATTGACCATGAAGCCTAAGAAATTTCCTGACCCTACGCTAAAGGCGCATTTCTTGGGGTTCAGCTTCATACGATGGGACTTGAGAACAATAAAAGTTTCTTGGAGGTGGTCGATGTGATCTGTCATAGCTATGCTCTTCACCAACATGTCATCCACGTAAACTTCCATTGTTCGCCTAATCTGAGACTGGAACATTTTGTTCACCAGCCGTTGATAGGTTACTTCTGCGTTCTTTAGCCCGAAGGGCATGACCCTGTAGCAGTAGATCCAATTCGGAGTGATAAATGATGTCTTCTCCTGGCCTGAGCAATTCATATCCCGCGGTGGTGTTGATGAGGAGTTCAATCCGTGGCAGTGGATAGTTGTCTTTTGGGCACGCCTTGTTGAGCTCTGTGAGGTCAACGTAGAGGCGTCACTTTCCCTTAGGTTTAGTCACCATCAACACGTTGTAGAGCCATTTAGGATATTCTACTTCTCTAACAGTCTCATTATCTATCAGCTTTCCCACCTCCTTTTTCATAACTTGGGCCTTTTGAGTGGAGGTGCCCCTTAGCTTTTGGCGAACGGGCTTGTAATAAGGGTCGACATTGAGGCAGTTTATAGCAACCTCAGGGTCAATACCCTCAAGGTTTGCATGCAACCATGCAAAAACATCCATGTTATGCGTCAAAAAATTTATAAGTTGGCAAACTAGACCTTGAGACAAGGAAGACCCAATGTATACTCTTCTATCTGGGTACTCTCCATCTAAGATCACTAGGGTGAGCTCTTCGACTGGTTCTCCTCTTTCCACGATGGCATCATCCCTCGGGTTGAGGACCTCCACTTGCAAAGCCTTGTGTTGTTTTTTGGTCTTCATAGAGGAGACGTAGCACTCTCTTGCAGCTACTTGGTCTCCTCAGACCTCTCCGACTCCATTCGGGGTTGGAAAGCGAAGAATGAGATGGTAGAGAGAGGGCACCGCTCTTAGAGTGTTGAGAGCGGGTCACCCTAGAATAATGTTGTATGCTGACATGAAGTCTATGATTAAGAAGTTGACCATGACTATAAAGCTTTGGGGCGTTGTGCCGGTAGTGACAGGTAAGGTGATGGACCCTAGGGGGTACACCTTCTCTCCTAAGTACCCAATAAGAGGTGACCTGATAGGCTGTAGTCTCTCTCTGCCCAAGTTGAACTTGTCATAAGCCTCTGCCAACAAGATATCCGCAGAGCTACCACTGTCCACGAGAATCCTTCGCACCTAGAAGTTGGCAATGGTCATGGTAAGCACCAAAGGGTCATCGTGGGGGTGCTGAATTCCTCCTAGGTCTTTGTCTAAGAAGGATATGACCTCATTGTTTCCATACTTGGGTGTCTTGGATGGGCGCAATTCGTCGAGGTGCCTCGCCTTTCTGGTGTGGGCCTTTGCAGCAAAGAGTGATTCTCTTCCTCCCGTTAGTCTTCCTGAAATAGTGTGACTTTCTCCAATAGGTTGTTAATCTTCCTGGTTATAAGGAGGTGGTGGCGCCTGTCCTCTACCAGCAACATACTAGCGTAGATGACCACGTTGAATAAGGTCCTCAATTTGTCTTTTGAGGTCATAGCAGTTGTTGGTGTCATGGTCATGATTGCGAGGAAAACAACAATACTTGTTTGGGTTCCTACGGTTTGGAGGAGACTTCATCCTCCCCGACCACTTTATAGCGGGATCATCCTGAATCTGAAATAGGATGTGCCTGACAGTGGCGTTGAGGGGGGTGAATGCTTGTCGGTCTCTCTGAAGAACCGGTCCAACCCGGTCTTTGGCAGGCACCCTCTCTATCCTATTGCGCTAATTGCCGCTCTCCTTCTTGTCGTCCTTATCTCTTTCTTTTCTCTTCTCGCCTGTTCGGGATGACTCGCCTCGTCTCACCCTTGTGATGTCTTCAGTGTTCATATACTTCTGGAGCTTTACCAATAGCTCCAACATGCTCTTCGGTGGGCACTTCATTACTAAGAAGAGGAAGCTTGAGGAGTAGAGGCCTCCCAAAAAAGGTGGTCATAGTTACCTTGTCATCGGGCTACTCAACTTGGAGGACCTCCTCGTTAAAACGAGTGAGGTAGCTTCTCAGGCTCTCATCTCGGTCGTGTTTTATGCTGAGTAGGTGGATGGCAGACTACTGGTGGCGCCGCCCTCCAATGAAATGTGACACGAAGGATCTGTTCAGCTCAACTCAATAAAAGAAGCAATGGAAGCTGGGGAGAGTTGGGCAAACCATTGTCAGGCGGATCCCTTCAAGACGGTTGGGAACTATGACTACCTTTTTGGGAGGCCTCCACTCCTCAAACTTCTTTTTTGGTGGGCGCTTCATTACTGAAAAGAGGAAGCTTGAGGAGCGGAGGCCTCTTAAAAAGGCAATCATAGTTACCTTGTCATCGAGCTCCTCAAATTGGAGGACTTCCTTGTTAAAACAAGTGAGGTAACTTCTTAAGCTCTCGTCTCGGTCCTACATTATACTGAGCAGGTAGGTGACAGGCTTCTGGTGATGCCGCCCTCCAATGAAATGTGACACAAAGGATCTGCTCAGCTCAGCAAAAGAGGCAATAGAAGCTGGGGAAAGCTTGGCAAACCATTCTCGAGCGAATCCCTTCAAGGTGGTTGGGAACGCCCTACACATGATTTCATTAGGGACGTTGTGGAATTGCATCAGGGTTTTGTAAGTCTCAAGGTGATCGAGTGGATCTTTGGTTCCATCAAAGGTTTTGACGGATAACATTTTGAACTTTTGAGGAAGGGGTAGTTCGCCACATCTGGTGCGAAAGGTGTGTCAGTTCACCTAATGAGGTAGTCCATCGTCTCAGGTCCTTGTGCATTCATGGTATTGAAGATGTCACCTAGTTGATTTTGCAACTCTTTTATTTTTTTGTCTCAGTGGTTGGAAGGTCCTCTGAAATTATCGTGGAGATGGCTCTCATGCTCCATACTTTGGTTTTCACCCTCATTTTCTTGGAAATGAGGATCTCCACCATGGGGAACAGGAGATGGAGGTCCCTCATGGTGGGCCCCCTATGTGGGGAGCCCAAGGGGACTCCCAACGATGAGGGGCCCAAGGGGGCTCCCAATGGGGCGCCCAGATGGGGAGCTCCTTGATGCCCAGGGCATGGAGCTCCTATGACTTGAGGTCCTCCAGGCTGTGCTCCTCCTTGTCCAGTGAGCATGAGTTGCCGGATCTGCTGATTTTAGGCCACAAGCTGCTGCATAGTCTCCAACATCTGCTGCGTATTTGGGACAGGAGCATTTGGGACAAGATTGGTTGGTGGAGAGCAACGTCCTCCTCTCGTGGTGGATTATCCTCATGTTGATTCATTGATCTAGTGGTGATCACCATAGGTTCAATAAATAAAGTGTTTACAAGTAAGAATTTTATCGTTACCACAGACAGCGTCAAACTGATGATGCACAAATCGGCTTCCCTCACCACCTATCAAGTGATGAGTAATGAATGGTGTAATTAAAGTAGAGAGAGAAAACAAAGATTATAGTGGTTCGGCTAATGTGATCTACGTCCATTTTTGAATAATTAGAGTCGCCGAATATTTTATTATTTCAAGAGTGTAGGAAGAGCAAACAATTACAGGCTTAGAAAGGGAGAGGAGAGTTGTGCTCAATTGAGTATTATGCCCCCCCCCAAGTGTTGGTGAAACTCATAATTTATAGTCACTCCCTAAAAGATTGAGGAGACTTAATAGCAACTAAATAACTATTTTGGTGTAGTTGGTGATTTCTCCTCAATGGGCGAGGCGGTTGCAATGTTCTCCATGAGACTCGGACAAAGGATGAGGTGAGGGTTGACTCCTTCCAAAGCGGCGAGAATGAGACTCTTAGATGACCTACAACAAACTGATGATGTAGCTCCATGATGAGCTTGACTGGACTTGGACCACATTGGATTTGCTGGGTCTTTATAAGCTTAGGCTCTAAGTTAAGATTGGACATTCCACATGGATTGGGCCATTTGGGCCAGACCCATCAAAATTAAATCCTCGTATTAAGCCTAAATAACATTTTCCTAAAAAAAATTATGTTTACTTCCAAATTTGGCGCACGAATCACAATTTGCATCAATTTCCAATTTCATAACCGTAAAAGTTAGTCCAAAACCCTGTGGGAGTTATGTTATTATTTTTAAAACATATAAAGGTAAAGTACTAGATAATCAAAACTACAGAGGATAAAATGGAATTGCCTTTATCTTTCTATCTCTCGAAACGAAAG
>CAUOFW020002898.1:0-42449 GCA_963454935.2 Ilex paraguariensis
GGGTGTCAAGGGTTTGAGTTGCAGAAGCGGTCATTTCTTTGGTAAGGCACATACATCTGACGCTCCCTAGATCTTGCAATAGCGACAGCCTCGTGAACTGGACCACTCTTTGTTTAGAGGTGGAGTTTGTTTCAGATGGATAGCCACAGCATTTGGAAAACCCATTGATAAAATTCCAGATTGTCATAAATGGTATGCTATAGCATGCACCAGAATTGCATCAGAAGTGTGAGGGAATGCCATCGGAGAATTTTTTTCGATTTTCGATCTCTCCTTTAAGAGTTGTGGCATCTGTCTCCAATGTTGTTCCTGTTGCCATGCTTCCATCTGATGACCCTGTTCCATTAAGGTTTTTTTCTTAATTAAAGCAATGAGTTTCGAGGCATAAACACCTGCAATGTCCGAGTGAAGCATCTACTTAGACATTAACAAGATTGTCTGACTGAAGCAATGAGTTTCATCTCTCCTTTGGTCCATTTGGAAGTTGAAGCATGTACTACTTGGAAGAAGTTTATGGATCATACACTCCAATTGCTTGCAAGTGTGGAAGAATTCTGCTCCTAAAATTGTTCAGTATCTTTGTTGTCGAGTGTGATACTCACAAATTCATCCAACTTCTGTGACATTCTTGATGAACAAAAGTATAAATTTTATATATGGTAGTTCATGGTTGTTCAATGTCTGAAGTTGACTTTCCCTTGCTTTTGTGATCACATAATTTCTGGAGATTCCTTTTGAACCGGATAGTTTTCTGATTTGTTCATCTTGCTCGTTTTACGTGTGAAACTGATTCTTCATTCTGAAAATGACGTCTGCTGCGTTCCCATAATAAATAAGTTTTATTTTGCGTCCCCATGGAGATCTTTATGGGGGATGTTTCTACATGATGCAGCACTGCTCTTACTATACAGTTCTACTACTCTCAATGTCACCCTTTTATTTATTACAGAGTGGAAGTCCGGATGATCAGGGTGGGTATTGCTATGGTGTGTTGTGTTTTGCTGTTTTAGTCGTAGTACCATACGGTCCACACCTCCATGCAGCTATAATTTGCTTTCTTGTGCCAGCTGTAAGGTGTATATTTCAGTGTATTTTGCTAAGTTAGTGACACTGAAGGTTGGTTATGAAGGTTTATAAACATTTGGTAAGACTACGGTACACGACAAGATAAGAGTAAGGTTACCATAAATCAAGGATGAGATAACGATGAATTTGATGAGTTTGTGATAAAATGACATTGTTTGGGATCGATCTTATAAAATCAATTTGACACAATTTTTTTGAGTTGTAAGTTCACTTTTTTTAGTTGTAACCTAACCCCAAATAAGGTGTAAGTTGTAACTCTTTAATATACTTTATGAATTTCATTATGGTATCAAAGTTGATATCATCTATATAATAAAAGTAGTTAAATTGTTTGTCTTGAGCTTTTGGTGGCTCAAATCATTTTGATCCGATGTTCCTAATTGAACTTTCACTTTTATTACAAATCTAAGAGTCTCATCTCTCGTATAACTCTCTCTCTCACACTATTATCTCTTTTTTTTTTGTCCTGTGTTTTTTGGTTATTATTTACTCTATAAAGATAATATTACGTGTTATACAATTATTTATTTCATGAAACTAATTCAAAGCCTTTATATATATGACGACATATATTTTTTCATTTACTTCTTAATTTGTAAATAATACTTGACATAATAAAAAATATCACATTAACTATAAACACCAAATAGTATTCAACACGAAATGAACTTTAAATTGCAAATTAATAAATAGTTTTATCAAAAATTGACATTTAATATTGTCCAATTTATATTCAACTTTGTTTAATTAATATCAAATTAATTTTTATTGTTATCAAATTAATATTAAAATTTATTTAATCAATTTTTTGGGTACTAATTCAAATTTTATTTCATTTTATTAAATTTTTAATTTTTTTGGTACTAAATTTAGAGAAGTGCAATTGTAAAAATAATAAAAAAATTTAGGATGAAATTATCAATTTTTGTTAGTAATATTGACGGAAAGTGAGACATACGGGGTCTCATTGCAAGGAATTTCAAACCTCAGGGGGTCTCTGTGTTGTTTATAAAATATCAGGTGGTGTTCGTCTAATATTACCAAAATTCAGGTGATGTCCGTAATTTTGATCATATATTTTAATTAAATGTTTTTATTTATTATTATTTTATCTTAAAAACTTGAATTATTGTATTTCTAATAAAACTAGTTATTGATTAGGAGGGTTTGTTAGTAACCAAAAAAGAAATATTGTTTCTGTGTATATTTATATGTGGAGGATTAGACATTTGGTGATTAAATTTATAATTATATTGTGTCATTTTTGGTTGAATGGTGATAGTGGTGATAAATTCACGAGTTTTATAAATAAGTAAGATTTGGTTGATTTTATTTATCGGTTAAAGATTGTAAATTTAATTGCGTTCTATTATTATTTTTTTTTGCTTGAGGTATTTATTACATGAGAATAAGGTAGATTGAAAATATAGTGGTTGAGTTTGTAATTATGTTGTGCTGTTGGATTGAGTAGTAGTAGATGTGATAAATTCGCGATTCTTATAAATGAGGAAGATTTTATTTATTGCTTAAAGATTGTAAATTTCAATAGATTATGTTAGTATTTATTTTTTTTTTTCAGAAGCATTTGTATATATGGTGTTATTTTGGAGAGTTTTTATATATTTTTATGATAGTTCCATTAATATGAATGATATGATCGACGATATATTTCGAACCATTTTGAAAAAATAATTTGTATGAATATTTTTTAGGTCATTCTTTTTGAATTTGGATAATTGTTTTAAAATTTTTTTGTTTGTTGTATAGTGTATTTAGGTACGGGCAATGACAATAGTTCAATATGGTCTCTAAAAAATGGGAAAAATTTCATAGATAACCCTCAAACCCTCAAACTACATGCTTAGGTTTAAAACGCCCCCCCCCCCCCCCCCCCCACAACTTTGAATCATCTAATTTTAATCCTGAATTATCCAAAGCATACAGAGCCCTTTCATCCAATTCAGCCCTTAAAACTAATGGAGAAGTTAGCCAAATAATGGAAAAACTACATTTGGTAACCTCTTAAGTTATCTATTGTATTCCTTTAACCACTATTAGTTATAAAAATTTTAAAACTGTAGGAACTCACATCGAACCTGATTTCGCCTCTATTAACCTCGTATTGAGCTTAGGAAGATAAAGTTTCATATTAGAATTAATAATTTTACAAGAAAAACTATTCACCCAACTACAAAATAATTATAACTAAAAACAGATAGACATATTCAACTCGCTGTACTAGAAAGTGAGTTGAAACTATCGAAAGAAGAAAGTCTAGAATCCTAGAAAGCCAATTAGAAAGGCTTCAAGTAGGTAAGGATAAGAGTATCTCCAATGGAGGTTCAAAATCTTATTTAAATTTGAGTAAAAAAAAGGTAAAAAATTTATAGACCTCTCCAATGGTCAAACAATTTTTTAAATGAAAAGAAATTCAAATTTAAATGAAAAAAAATTTAAATTTAAAAGAGGATAAAATATGACCATTAGATCTTTAAAGGAGAATGTCATCTCACCATTAAAGATTTGGGTTAAAAATTAATCTCCCTTGATTTGGGTTTATAAAAGGATTTTTCTTTATTTGGTATGGATATAAGTCTAGCATTTGAGAAGATTTTTAAGATTTTTTTTTATCATTTTTTAAAAAAGGGTTTAAAAAAGGATAAGGATTGGAGATGGTCTAACATGACAATATTTAGGTGTAGTTATGAATTGCATTAGGTAGTACAAGTTAGCGGATAAAATATAAGATTAAATATAGGACAAAAATATTACGCATTGTATCAATATTTGGTAAAACAGTAGATTAAAAAGTGGAATAATAGGGTAACAATTACATATTGACTAAAAAACATCAATCTTATCTATTTATTAATGTTTTTGTTTATTTGTTGTGTAAAATAATAAATTTATAATTTAATACGCTTGAGTTGGACTATAATATCACCTGAGGTGGTATTATAATTAGTTCAATAGTATGAATATAATATATTATTTAGATAAGTATTTGAAATAAGACTATATTCAATGCGGCATATTTTTTGGAACCAAATGCAATATAAGGTTAGATTAGAGAATATTAATCTTTTATGACTCTATAATCCATCCTTTAATACTATAATCAAATACCAATGAGCTTTTGGTTTAATGGTACTCCTTACCTTGTGAAGGTTTTGCCTTATTGAGATCAAGGGTTTAAGTCTCTTTCCCCCACCCCTCTCCACCACAAAAAAAATAAAAAAATAAAACAAATATTGTGACCAAACCACCCGTTAATGTATTATATTAAGTATAGGAGGTCGATGGTATAATTTATTTCCTAGAAAAGTAAAAAGATTGAAATTGAGACAATCTCGTTACAGACTCAAACTGAACCAAAACAAAGTTTAAAGACCAAGTTAAAATAAGCGAGATAAAGACAAATTATTTTTTTTACTCAAAAGAAATTATCTTAATTGGTCCCTCTAGCGATGCAACATGTCTTATGGTATGTGACGAGGCTAGATCCAGACTAGGTCTGCGTCCCGGTTTATGGGTTGAGTCTAAATCATTAAACGGTAGACTTGACTTAGCTTGTGACCTCAGTCCAATCCAAGACTCAAGAGTCCAGAAAAAGTCAACACACGACAGAGAACAATTATTGGGATAGCCGTTACTCAAAGATAATGTCTATTCCCAAGTGTAACTATCCTTCCAAATAAATTAGTAGTTGACCTTCACGTCACCGTCATAGCTAGAGCTCTTTACTTATAAATTGTAAACCTCCCCCATATATGGAGGCAGATCTCACACACTTCACTTTGAGCTTAGTCTCTCTCTCTCTCTGACTACCTTGTAGTCTCTAATTAATAAAATTTTTCGGTTACAATTGCCGCTTTCAGTGGTTAGGTCACATAGATCCAACCACCTAATCTTTGTCTCTTATTATTGATTTGTCTTATTAATTGTTTTACACCATACACTCGACTGATTAGATTGTGCATAATTAAATTTGTGCATCATTAGTATGTTTGGTGGGGTGGATGAAAAAATGGAAGGATAAAAAATATAAGTAATACACTTTTTATGCTTCAAGGGAAAAATCATTTCTTCTCTCCTTTGTGTTTGATAGGAGGGATAGAAAGTATGCAACATTGATTTTTTTTGTGTTTGGTAGGATGAAAAAAATATGGATACATATTTTATCATTATATATATATATATATATATATATATATATATATATATATATATGCCTATATTAAAGGATATATATATATAATATGTAATAAATAAATATGATATATGCCTATATTAAAGGATATATAAGTAATAAAATACATTTCAACAAAGTTAATTAACTTTTCATCCACTTTTCCTCGTAATTTTGAAGGAATTAATTTTGGTGAGTTGAAAGAAAAGTTAATCCATCAACTTTTTTATCTTTCTATTTTCCTTTCTTACCAAATATGATATTTTATCTATCTTTCTAACTTTCTATCCCTCTAACTTTTCATTTTCTATTGTACCAAACAAAACTTAATGTTGGGCTTTCGTCAGTTTTTGTGACAATTTTCATCCAAAATATTAGACCCCAAATATGTCTGAACCAACAATTAAACTCCCTAATTAGTCATAACGTTATTTTTATTTAAGATTTAAACATGTGGTAGCTGATATCACTATCAGTCAATTACTGAGGACGTGATAAAAAAAAAAAGTTACTGAGGACGCGATAAAAAAAAAGTTAGAGAGGAGTAATGGGGCCATAAACCTCACCACTAGTTTTTTTTTATATATAAATTTTAGCCGGTTCAGAAGCCTAACTAAGAATGTATATCTATTTTTCAGTTTCTTTTTAATTTTTTCCTCATAATAGCAAAGCGTACAGAAACAAATTCTCCACTTTAAAATCAAGGACAAAGTCATATGTAGAACTGGCAAGCTCGAGGTTGGAGTTGATCCAATAAGTGGTCACTAATATAAATAATACTTAATAATAATAATATGTGCATCATCTTTGTATCTCACCTTATCTATACTAACTAATGTGACATGATCTTAACTTTTAAATATCTAATGAATTCAATGGAACTCACTAATTTAATGATTCATATTGAGGTAGTACACAAAAGTGGTGCAGAAAGGTGGTGTGTGTAACATTATTGAATATGTATGTAATGAGCTCGAATTCGGAAATTAATTCCCTAATAAAATGATGATAGGACTGCCAGCTACTTGCTCACTATAGGCAAGTATATAGCGTGTGCGACCTTGAACCATTTTGGCTGTCATTCTCTTTCACAATGACAATAATTAAAATCTAATAAACAAAGTTGATGCTTTGTGGATGATGCAAAGTCTGCACAATTTATCCAAATTCTGTGAGGGGTTACTCAAATGATTAAACTATGGAGGCATATTTTATGAATCTTAAAAATGTAAAACGAGAGAATGGGAACCTGCCGGGTCCGGGACTGTATCCTGGCCCGTAGCTAGCTCGGGATGGGTCATTGGCAGCATGGGCTGGCTAGCTTGTGAGCTGCTGCTACTTCTTATTCGTCCAATATTGGATGTGTTAATTGTCTGTTGTGCAAATCAACAAGAGGTAATTTATTATTTAAACCCTTAAAATATGCGAATAATTTTGATTTGGTCTTTAAATTTTTAATTTAAACAATTACATTCTTACAATTTTAAACGAGTTTCTATCTAATCTTTTCATCTAGATCTATTATTTATTCTGATAGAAGAATGGAACTTTCATCTAATAGTACTCTTTGACTTGTGAAAATTTTGTCTTCTTGAAGTTAAAGGTTTAAGTCCCCCTTTTTCAAAAAAAAAATATTAAAAAAAAAATAGGACTTGCCCATAATGGTATATTTATTCAACAAAAAATATATCTCTCAAATACATTGGTATTTCTCTCTGTCTCACAGTATCAAATTCTCACTTTGTATTTTATTTTTCAAGTTTTTTTTTTATTTTTTTTTCTCCAAATTAGATAAAATAAAGTAAGATTTCATAGCTCATACGAAAAATATTTTTCACCAGACATATACCTTTAACCCAAGTGATGTGTTAATCATGGAAGGGCATTTTATCATAATAAATTGGGGCGAGTTTAATGTAATGACTAAATTAAAACACAATTAAATTTCAACGGGCTTGATTTTTGCAATTGGAACTTTAAGGAGAAAGCAGGAATTAATATATCACATTTACTGATAAGTTATATTAATTCAATACACAATTACTATTGAATTGACATTGAACACGATCCAATATCAACGCTAATCCAACAGAAAATTGGGTCTATAAAGTATGCAGACTTATTTTTTGGACAAATATAAAGTATGTAGATGAATTAGGACAAATGTATGCTTCTCATCAGCTATAACCCGACAACTATACACCTTAAAAAAGAGTGACTCTATGCACACCAAATTTGTGTATCAAAAGTGGGCATTAATTTGGTGCACACTTTTAGTACACAAATTTGGTGCATATATAATTATCCTTTAAAAAAAATAACATGCCACAAACACCTAAGAGTATCTCCAGCAATAAAAGTTAGTTTCGCTACTCAAAAAACAATATTTTTTATTTTAGCTACTCAAATTTCAATACACAATCCAATAAATTTTTTATATTTTTAACTATTTCCTTTAAATATTATTTCTCATTCTTTTTGCATTATTTTTCTTTGGGAATAGTTAAAGGGAGAAAGAGAGAAAAAGGAAGGAAAAGAAAAGAGGAGAGAAAAAATATTATAAATTATTTATACATGTTGTTACAGTGATACTCTAAATATAGAGTATCACTATAACAAAATGTTATTTTAGAGTATCTACAAGAGAATGAATAAAACTTTTAAAAAACTAAAATTTAGTTATTTAAAAATAAAAACCATGTTCCAACAAAAGATGTCAAGATTAAGTAAAATATAATTTTGTTCTAGTTTTGCTCTAAATATAGAGTGTCATTATAATATTATTTATAAATAATTTATAATATATTCTTTCTCCTCTTATCATTTTTCACATTTTTTGTCCGCTCTTTATTTTTTTCCTCTATTCTTTCTTTCTCTCTCTCCAACATCTATAATAAAGGTACAATTATGAGAAATAATATTTAAAAGAAGTAATTAAAATATAAAAAATTTATTGGAGTATATATTAAAAAAGTAACTAGTTAAAATAAAAAAATTATACTTTTATATAGTTAAAATGTAAAACCTTATTAAATATATTCTTAGATGCTTTGGAGATATTCGTATGGAATGAAAGTTTGGAGTAAAATAGCTATTTTAAAATTTTTATGTACTTTAGTGTCTCTCTTCAAAATGCTCTAATTATAGCTTTTGCAACTCCCAAAAATTTCTTTCTCCCAGACACCTATCACATCTAAGAAAACCAGGCTTCATGTGCAAACAACATTTCCCTTTGTGTCATCGAACCCATCGAAATTATCTGCAGACTTTATCTATCCAATCTCATTGGGAAGCCCAATTTTCTCACTCTCCAATGGCCTCATGACCTAATCCTTCCCTATATAAACCCAACCAACCTCCACCATTTAACACCCACCATATTGTTTCCAAAGAGCAAAGCACAAGAAAGAAGTTTTTTGAGTTAGTTAATACCGTTCCTTTGACATTCAACCATGAAGAACCTTTTCTTTTCCATGGTTTTTCTCCTTTCCTTCCTATTCTTCCTCGCTCATGTAAGCGAGGCGGCCATAACATGTGGTACAGTTGACGTGAAGGCTGCCTCGTGTGTCACATTTGCCACCGGCAAGGACACAAAGCCATCTGCAGCCTGCTGCAGCGGGCTCCAGCAGCTGACTCAAAGCGTGAAGTCTGTCGACGATAAAAAGACAATCTGCCGTTGCCTGAAGGCTGGTGTTCAGAAATTTAATGGTGTACAAGACAAGTTCTTGAGCAAAATCCCTGATGCTTGCAAGATCAAAGTCACATTCCCTGTCTCATTGAGCATCAACTGTGAAACGTAAGCAATATTTCATCAGTAATATATCACCTGAATCACGTTTTGAATCAAGGATCAAAATTTTGCCATTTCAGTTAGTCCAAAAATCTAAATTTTTTATCACTCATTCGTTTTAATTTCCACCAAACTGAACACGTTTATAATTGTTGTTTCGGTGAAAACGAAATAAAATTGCTCTTTATTATAAATATACGCAAATGACCCTAGATTGATTTTTGATTTGCAGGATCCGCTGAACTAGCATGGAGTTGCATCAGTGATTGGGAGAAAAGAGTCATCTGATAGACTGTAGGGAGGAATTGAATAAAACGATAAGGCAGTAGTCTGTTGGGTTTATGCAATACCCAACTCTGGGCCTTAGTTATGTAATCTTCATTTGGTATTTAATGAATCAGTATTTGGGTTTACATGCATTTTCACTTATCTTCATTTACCCTGAAAGAATCAATGCGCTTCAAATAAATTAAGAAGTCACTACAAAAATTATGAAAAAATTTGGCATTTAATTTCAGGCATTTAACCTAAGCGCCACTAAAACCGGCGTTTGTTTATAAACACCACAAATTATTAATAAAAATAAAACCTTTTTTTTTGAGCTTAATTTTCGTCCTCTAACATTCACTCTCTGGACCGGCCGTTTGGCGACCTTTCTTGCTTTCACTCTCTCTCAGGCGACGACTCCTCGTCGGCTCTCTCTCAGGCGACAATTCCTTGTCGTCACTCTCTTAGGTAACTCTTCGTCGTCCTTATCTCCGGCAATTCCTCGACGGCACTCTATCCGGCGACTCCTCGTTGTCCCTCTCGCAGATGCCTTCTCGTCGGCTCTCTCTCAGGTTCGTCTCTGATCTGTAAGTACCTTTACACATGCTTTGGTCTGTAAATAGATCTACCTAAACTATCATGGCCTCAAGGACTAAGAATAGATCTACGTGGTCCATCACACATGAATTACTACAGAGTGAAGTGGCTGTTGTATTTTTATAAATATCATAGAATTAATGATTTCTTAGTGTGGAATAAAGAGACTGGTGAGCCACATCCTTCCATATAGAAAATTTTTGCATAGAATTTCTGTGTGCACGACATAATTAGTTAACTCGATAAAGTATGGTTTTGTTGGTCCGATATTGTGTATCTTTCGAGAAGTACCTTTTGTATCTTTACTTTCTCTTTATCTCCATCTCAGGAATTGATTAGAAAAGTTAAAAATTGGAAACAAATAGTACATCAGTTTGCTTTTTTCAGTCATTGGACATGGTGTTCGAGTGGTGCATCATATAATGTTTTTGTAGGACATAAGTGCTTTAAGACATTTGGGAATCACCACATGCTCTAAAACTTTTTGTGATGTGGTAGACCATCCTTAGTCAAAGACTCAGAAAATAAGTGACTTTGTGTTGAAGCATCTAGTGAAAAACATGTTTTCTAGAACACTCATCACCATGATTCTTCCACTGTCTACAGTGGCTGACATGTGTGGTTGTTTTTGTTTTAGGTTAGCTTATATTGCTGTTGGTATATATTCGTTTGAAAAGAGGAAGGTAAGCTCAGAATAGGTTTATAAAAGCAGTAAAATTTGCAAAGAATCAATTGCACTTTTACTTCTTTGAATTTTGTACCATCCTTACCGTATGTTTCTTTGTAACGTGATTTTTAATTTTATCTCTATTCATTGTTTATATTATAGTTTAGTTTAAACTCACGTTTTTTAATGTTAAACTTTACTATTAAATTCCATTGTTTTGCTATCTTGTAATTTACATGTCTTTTGTGTGTTTTAACTCTTTTTTTGCTCTGTGATTTTCTGCATTTTGGTTAGATTTTTTGTCCAACCATTTTTTTATGCAGATTTCAAGTTTTACTAATAAAAGAGTTACACGTCCTATATAAAAAGGGGTGTCTTACAAATATACTTTTCCTTTAAAAAATATACCTGATATGTCATGAATTTGATTGTACTTAATTATTAAAAAATACGGTATAGGATAATCGAGTTTCCAACTCTCTTTTTTCCTTGTTTAGATTTCTTGGCCAATCACTAGATGATGATGGCAATAAATCACACAATGACGGCGGTATATTTTAGTAATGGAGGAGTAGATAGTAATAATTATCACTAAACATGATATTGTAATCACTCAACAATTTTTTTTAAGTGTAGGTTCCAATTCCTCGAATTCTATATAGAGACGAACTAGAGGTCCTACCTTGACGAATGGCGGCAATGTGCTACACATTGAGGAAAATGAATTAAAGAAAAATGGTGAAAAAACTTCTCCACTTCAATCTCGTTTAGGCATGCTAGCTCGAAATGGGACCATGCTCCCTTAAATTGGCACGAGTGGCATGTTGTTCCCAATGAGTATAAAGAAAGAGTATGGGATAAAATAAAGGTGGAAAGTTTTTGAATTTATTTTATAGTTACTAAGTGATTGTATATAGCTTTTGCATGTTATTAGTGATTTTTGAATGGGATTGTAGGCAAGCACGGATGCAAAAGAGTGGATGAAAGGATATCTAATGAAGTCTATAGGGAGGAAGTGGAAAGATTGGAAGTGTAATGTAGAAAGATTAGTTCACAAGCTTGACTGAGTGGAGGAATCACATTGGCGGGCTTTGGTCTATTATTGGAACACTCCGAAGGCACAGGTACAAATATGCAAGTGTAAATCTTGTAAATTCTAAAAGAAGTCACTGCTCTTTTTCTTCAAATTTTTATGATAATTGCTTTTGACATGTAATAGGAAAAAGTGAGAGGAACAAACTCATTTGGAGCAAGAAAAAATTTCATCATACCATTGGCCGAAGCTTTGCATGTGTTATGGAAAGGGTTTGTTAGAAAATAAATGTGTCTTTTAAAAAAATTTTATTCAAGTTTATTTATTGTGTCTTTTTTAACTGTAGAAAAACAAAAAGAATAATGGGAAGAAAATGAGTCGTATTAAATTTTTTAAGGTTGCATATTCAAAGAAAGATGGTCGACTAGTTAATGATGTTGTTGCACAAGCCTTGGTATGTAATATTGGCAAGAAAGATGTTCACTATTTATCCATTCTTATTTCGTCTTTGTTTCATATTTATTTAAAATTATTTTTTGCTGCAGTCAGACATGGATGAACTTCCATCACAAATGTCAGATGAAGTTTTCACTCAAGTCATGGGACCAGAGCGACCAGGATGTGTTAGAACATATGGTTTTGGACCATCTCCGAGATATGTGTTTGGACGTAAAAAATCAGAAGAGATGCAAGCAATGCAGTCCCAACTAGATGAGGAATTGAGTAGACATAAGGCAGAGCGTTAGAGATGGAGGCTCAGCAGACACAAATGAAGAAGCAAATGAATCAGATGGAAGCTAAGTTTGAGGCTCAACAAAGACAGTTTAAGGTTTTTCTCGTTCAAATGCGTGCAATGGGTATGCCTATTCCCGAACCAGCTCACAAAAATACAGATCCACTTCAGGTTAAAAAGGTAATAACAACGTCAGCGAGTTATATTTTGAGTTAGAAGAGTTATTGTATTATTGTATTATTTTTCTCCATGAATATTAAATATTTGCAATCTTAAAAGGTACCTGATGCATCTAGTACTCATAATATAAACTCTCACTGATCATCGATGAGGAATAAGTTAAGAAGTCCGGTAGTGCCAGACAGAGTTTCGAGGTCATTCTAGAGCATCTTCATTTGGTTAGGTGAGTCAATAAATGGAATAGTAGCTCAAATATTACATGAGTTTGTTGACTAGTATCTTTTCTTGTTATTTAAATGTCTTTGCTTGTTGGGTTTTATGTTTGGTTTGAGTTTGATGGATTTTTTGTGTTTGTTGGGTTTTCTGTTTCTATTGAATTTGTGTTATTGGAAATACAAATATGTTCATTTTATTGTTTTATGAATGTTGGGTTCATTGACAAAAGAGAACGAAATTGCAACATGTTAATGACAATGCAGTGAAATTCTCGCCCAAGTGACTCTCCCTCTTCTATACCATGGATCTGCCCATAGTTGGTAAATAGGCGATGGTGGTTGCTCTAGGAAATTTGAAAGATTACACATTGAAGCAGTATGTTGTGTTTATGGATAAGTTGCAAGCAAAAGCGAAGGTTGGCTAATCTTCTTCTCTCTGCTTCAATAAGTTCCTACTATTTAGATGGTAAAATAGTGAATAAGAGTGACTTTGATGCTTATAAGCCTCTTATTTTTGGTGATCTTGGCGTGCTATGCTATAATTTGATAAAACTATTAGGAATTAGGGTCCTCCTTGGAATATTTATATAGTAAATATGTGATTACTTGTGAATACCAAGATTTTGATTGCCCTAATTATGTATTTGTTCTCTTAATGCATGATATCATGAGCAAGCAAAATTGTGTCTTTGGCGCCAAAAACATGACTTGATCCGAAATGTGTACACCTAAGTGCAGGCGGTCAAGTTGTAGTAATAATCCGGTTAAATTCGGAGTCGAATCCACAAGGAACTATTGTTAGTGTTTTGAAGTAAGTAGTGACAGAGACCAAAGTGACTGGAACCCTTGAGATTTAAAGTGATGATCTTTATGGATTTTTCCTAGATAGAATATAGGATTCTTTCCAAGAGGATTTTCTAGACAAAATATAAGATTCTCTCAAATGTAAAAGTCACCCTTTAGCTCCAAGATTTGGACATGTAGCAAATCATCCGATTGTTATACTTGTGTTTGGTAACTCAATTAACTCACGTGTCAATGTAAAGTTAATCGAAAGATAAAAATGGATTGTGAGAATTAAGAGCATGATTCCGATGTCTTTGTAGAGGTTTACAAGAATTGTCAGTGCCGAGACTCAACCCATCTACAAACAAGCAAGTGTCACTACAAGACATCCAACCATTGCGTTGGTATTCCATTCTTTAAATGAAGCATAATAATGGTGAATATTGAAATGTAGTCATGAAGATCTAGTCGGGGTACTTGCCTAGAACTAATGTGTCTTTCTATGCAAGAGTCATCTATGTCATAGAAAGCATCCACAGTTGTGCAAAGTACCTTAGCTTTGCTAGATGCATCCAATTATTCAATAAGCAAGTGAAATATAAAACATTAAAGCATAAAAAACTGCACAAATATAACTTCTGAACGATTTATACATGTCTATCACTTCTTACTAAAGAGTGAATGAGGAACTACTCATTCTTCATGGCTTTGGTAAAGTTAGAAAAGTGAGTGATGCTCATCCCTCATAGTAGAGGAGCTACAAAATAAAATACGTTAAACAAGGAGCCGATCTTCGACGAAGAATTGGGGAATCACGTTCCATCCTTCATGACTTTGGTAAAGCTCTAGAAAAGCAGAAGAGTTTTACTCCTCTAAGGGAAAAAGGAAGGTCAAATAATAGAAGTAAAAGAAAGCAATAATAAAGTAAAAGAAAACAATAATACAGTAAAAGAAAGATAGTAACTTTTGGAGGATTTTTCACAACCAAAAGATGATTTTTTAAAAGCCCAATGGGTGGTATTTATAGGCAACAAGGGAGGGTAAAAAGTATTGTTAGGAGGTTTGAATTATACTTTGATCCCCTTTTATTTTGAGCTTTGACAATTGGCTCCCTTATAGTTTGTAGCTTTGATAGTTGGCACCTCTTTAGTTTGTAGCTTTGATAGTTGGCTCCCCTGTAGTTTGTATCTTTGACGCAGAGGATTTTCTAGACAAAATATAAGATTCTCTCAAATGTAAAAGTCACCCTTTAGCTCGAGGATCTGGACATGTAGTTAATCATCTGGTTGTTATACTTGTGCTTGGTAACCCAATTAACCCCTGTGTCAACATGAAGTTAATTGGAAGATAAAGATGGATTGTGAGAATTAAGAGCATGATTTCGATTTCTTTGTAGAAGTTTAGAAGAATTGTCTGTACTGATACTCAACCTGTCTACGAACAAGCAAGTGTCTCCACAAGGCATCCAACCATTTTGTTGGTATTCCATTCTTTAAATGAAGCACAATAATGGTGAAGATTGAAATGTTGTCATCAAGATCTAGCCGGGTTAATTGTCTAGAACCAATGGGTCTTTCTATGCAAGAGTCATCTATGTTATAGAAAGCACCCACGGTTGTGCAAAGTACCTTAGTTTTGCTAGATGCACCCAATCATTCAATAAGCAGGTGAAATATAAAACATTAAGTATAAACAAACTGCACAAATATAACATCCGAACGATTTATATATGTCCATCACTTCTTACAAAAGAGTGAATGAGGAACTACTCACTCTTCATGATTTTGGTAAAGCTAAAAAAGTGAGTGATGTTCATCCCTCCAAGTAAAGGAGTTACAAAATAAAATACACTAAACAAGGAGTCAATCTTTGACGAAGAATGAGTGAATCACGTTCCACCCTTTACGGCTTTGGTAAAGATCTAGAAAAGTGAAAGAGTTTCATTCCTCTAAGGGAAGAAGGAAGCTCAAACAATTGAAGTAAAAGAAAGCAACAAACTAGAACTATAGATCACACCCCCCAACCTAAACTGAACATTGTCCTAAAGGTTTCGAATTTACTTGTAACCACAAAATGGAGTTAGGATTTGAGAAGTAGAGATCTGTTCATCTGCCAAAACCTACAAAGAAAATACACAATTTAATCATCATTCTTCAAATAAGGGTTTTGGTTAGGTTGGAAACCCTTCTCTGTAAGTGCATATAGAAGAAAAAGACCCATGTACAAATACAGACATAAAATGAAAATCATGAAACAAAGGACCGAGTCCATGGAGTTATAGAGAGTGAATTGATGTGGAGAGAACAAAGAAGAAAATGAAGAAGAAAAAGAAGAAGAAGAAGAATAAGAGAAAGAAAAAAGAGAAAAAGGGGATAGGGACAGCGGCGGATGGGAAAAAGAGAAAAAGGGGTGGAGGCCTTATAAAGGCGTCCCAGCGGGTCGGGTTGGGTTGGATATTTCGTGACCAAACCCTTTTTTCTGTCGGTAGGCATGAATCTCAGAGGAATTTTTTGGATCCATTAAAAGAATGGTTTTCACATCTTTAACAAAGTCTTCCAAAAATGGTTTCAACCGTTGACCATTGACAGTGAAGATATTATCGTTCGATGGGTTTTCCACTTCTACTGCTCCATGTCCAAATACTTTTTTGATGATGTAAGGCATGGTCCACTTTGACCTCAACTTACCAGGAAATAGGCGGAGTCTTGAATTAAACAATAGGACTTTTTGGGAAGGGGCAAAGGATTTTCTTACTATGTTTTTGTCATGAAAGATTTCATCATTTCCTTTGCAATTTTTGCATTGTCATATGCCTCATTTCTCAATTCCTTCAATTCGTTAATCTGAGGTTTTTTGCTAGTCCAGCCTTGTCCAGGTCAAAGTTTATTGTTTTAATGGCCCAATATGTTCTATGTTCCAGTTCCATAGGTAGGTGGCTTGTCATAGACTAATCGATAAGGAGACATGTCCAAAATTGTTTAAAAACAGTACGATATGCCCAGAGTGCATCAGTTAGTCTTGACAACCAATCTTTGTGGTCTGAGTTTACCTTTTTTTCTAAAATTAGTTTGATCTCTTGATTAGCTAATTAAGTCTGTCAACTAGTCTATGGATGATAAGAGGTTGCAATTTTGTGAAAAATAAAGTATGTATTCATCAAATTCCAAAAAGGACGATTGCAAAAATGAGCACCCCCATCACTTATGTTGGATTTTGGAATTTCAAATCAGGATAAAATATTTTCTTTTAAAAATTTGATCACTGTTTGGTGATCACTATTCCAGCATGGAATTGCTTCAAACCATTTGGACACATAGTCTACAGCCACTAAAATGTATAGATAGCCAAAGTAGGGGAAAATAGTCTCATAAAATTGATGCCCCAATAGTCAAAAATTTCAATCACTAGGATGGGGTTTAAGGGCATCATATTTCTTTTAGAAATGCTTCCCAACCTTTGGCATCTATCATATGTTAGACAAAAGGCATGAATATTTTTGAAAAGTGTGGGCTAATAAAATTCACATTGCAAAATTTTCGCAGCGGTTTTCCTTGATAAGAAATGGCCACCACATGCTTCAGAATGACAAAATGATATTACCTGTTTGCTCTCATGAGCGGGGATGCAACGCCTAATGATTTGATCCTTATAGTACTTGAACACGTGTGGATCCTCCCAAAAGAAGTTACGAACCTCCCTCAGAATTGGTTTTTGTCTATCATTGTAAAAAACGGAGGGAGCGTATCAATAGTAAGGAAGTTAGCAATATCAGCGTACCATAGTGTTTTCTCGATGGTGAACAATTGTTCATCGGGGAAATTCTCATTGATTGGTAACTTATCCTTCTGAAATTCATACATTAACCTGGATAGATGGTCTGCCACCACATTCTCAACACCTTTCTTGTCCTTAGTGATCAAATCAAACTCTTGTAACAAGAGTATCCATCTTAAGAGCCGTGGCTTGACATCCTTCTTTGTGAACAAAAATTTCAGTGCTGCATGGTCAGTGAATATAATAACAGATGAACCAACAAGATAAGAGCAAAATTTTTCCAAAGCAAAAACTACAACAAGCAATTCTTTTTCAATTGTAGAGTAATTCATTTGAGCATGATTCAAAGTCTTGCTTGCATAGTAAATTACATAGGGTTTCTTATCCTTTCTTTGCCCCAACACAGCACCTATAGCACAATCACTTGTATCACACATCAATTCAAAGGGTAGGGTCCAGTCAAGGGGTTACATTATTGGGATAGAAATTAACATGCCTTGAAGCTTGTCAAAAGCTTTCTAACGTGCTTCACACTACATAAAAAATTACGTCCTGACTCAAGAGATGACACATGGGTTTAGCTATGGTACTAAAGTCTTTTATGAATCTCCTATTGAACCCTGCATGTCTTAGAAATGATCGTACATCCTTAACAATCTTGGGAGCAGGCAAATTTTCAATCAAATCTACTTTTGCCTTGTCAATTTTCATTCCTTCAGACGACACAATGTGATCTAAGACAATGCCTTGTGTTACCATGAAATGACATTTTACCCAATTGAGCACTAAATTGACTTCTTTATATTTTATCAACACCTTTTCCAGGTTTGTCAGACACAATTCAAATGAGTCACCATATACAGAGACGTCATCCATGAACACTTCCAAAAATTTCTCAACCATGTCATTAAACAGACTTAGCATGCACCTTTGGAATGTTGCAGGAGCGTTACAAAGTCAAAATGACATCCTTTTGAATGCAAAGATGCCAAAGGGGTAAGTGAATGTTGTTTTCTCCTGGTCAGTTAGTGTTATCTCGATTTTATTATACCCAGAATACCTATCTAGGAAAGTGTAGAATTCATGCCATACAATTCTCTCTAAGACTTGATCAGGAAAGGGAAGGGGAAAATGGTCTTTTCTAGCTACCAAATTGAGTTTTCAATAGTGTATACATATCCTCCATCCTGTGACAACTCGAGTTGGTACTGATTTATTTGCATCATTTTTTACCATTGTGACCCCAGACTTCTTGGGCACAACTTGAGTTGGATTAACCCATTTCCTATCAGAGATGGGAAAAATTATTCCTGTATCTAATAGCTTGAGCACCTCTGTTCTCACAACTTCCTTCACGTAAGGGTTCAATCGTTGCTAGCACGATTGCAGATTAACGGACTTATACCTTTCAAGCTTCTAAGAACTTCAATCAGTTTAGACTCTTGCAAGTCTGTAAGGTTAGATGAAATTTCCACTGGATATGACTCATCCTCTCCTAAGAATGCGTATTTGAGGTCAGATGGGAGAGGTTTCAATTAAGCCTTTGGTGGCCTGACACTTGATAAGAGTGGCTTTGTGCCACTTGGTGAGATTTCTTCGAATTGGGATGCCTATGTCCCAATAGTGAGGGAAGGGCAATAATTTTTCGACTCAGAGGTGATAGGCTCCAATAGAGATGATTCAGTAGGGTTTTCACAGAATGTGTCATTCAGATGTTCCTGTATCAAAGATTCAATGGAGTTTATTTCTCTTTCTTCCTTATCCTTTCTTAGGTGCTTGGCAATATTAAAAATATTCAGCTCAACAGTCATATTCCTGAAAGTTAATTTCATGACTCCATTCCTAAATTGATTAGTGCATTTGAAGTTACAAGGAAGGGTCTACCAAGAATAACGAGAATATGGTTCTTTGAATGCGTTGCTGGTTGAGTATCTAGAACAATGAAGTCAACAGGGAAGACAAAGTTGTCCACTTGGACAAGTACATCTCCAACAATGCCCATAGGAATTTTGACAGATCTATCTACCAACTGGAGTGTGACACATGTGGGTTTGAGTTCACCTAGACCCATAGTAGACAGAGAAAAGGAACAAATTGGCATTGGCTCTAG
Source organism: Ilex paraguariensis (assembly GCA_963454935.2). Lineage (NCBI taxonomy): Eukaryota > Viridiplantae > Streptophyta > Magnoliopsida > Aquifoliales > Aquifoliaceae > Ilex > Ilex paraguariensis. Next base: position 19,428 of record CAUOFW020002898.1, read on the forward strand.
GGTTTAACAGTGCTTGTTCTATCCTACAGTTTCCAATGACACATGCCATAGTCGGACACCCTGGATCCTTATATTTTGGAGGGGTTCTTTGTTGAAGTAAGGCACTGGATTATTCTGTCAAGTAGGCTCTTTTTTGAAAATTTTGGCTTCTCTTGACTATGCATAAGTCTTTTAGAAACTTGACATAAGATGGAACCTGTTTGATTGCATCTAGAAGTGGGATGTTGATTTTTACTTGCTTAAAAAGCTCGTAAAATTTCTAGTTGGTTATTCAACTTTTGTACTATTTTGAGTCTATGAGAAAAAGGTGTAGGAATAGGACACGAAGGTTCTTTTTCCTTTGACGGTTCTGGTTCCTTTTCAATCACAGTTTCAGGCACTTTATCAAGGATTGAATTATGTTTTAGATTTGGAATTAAATTGTCTCGGATGGTTTTTTCAATCACCTTGCCACGTCTTAGTGTAGTGACAACTTGAGCTTGGTCTTGTGGGGTTTCCATGATTAAAGGTTTTCCCACATGAAATTGGCCTTGTGGTTGTTTTGGTTAAGTAGAAAACTTGTCTTTTTCATATATGGTCATGGATTGGGTCAACTTTTGGATGTGGCTTTTAAGATCCTCGAAAGACTGGGGGGGTATGGGTTTTGAAATCAGTGAAAGCCTGAGTAGAACTATTGTTGTAGTTCATTTGGCTTTGCATGAACTGATTCAGTGTGTCCTCAAGGCTCCTCTTTTGTGGTGGTTAGTATGGTTGATATGCGGGAGGTCCTTGAGGTGGTGGTTGTGAACCTTGTTATGGGTTCATGGGACTTGGACTGAGTTCCTCCAACTAAAGTTCGAGTGGTTTTGCCACCCTGGATTGTATGTTTCAGAATATGGGTTGGAGTAAGGCTTGTTGAAGTTGAAAATTGCATTTGTTTGTTGCAACAAAACCTCTTTGAATGCCAGAATGGTAGGACAATCCCTAGTATGGTGTCCTATCAAAGCACAAATCCCACACACTTGTTCTGTGAGAGGGCCAACATCAACTTGATACACCTTTTTTTTTTTTTTTTTTATCTCTAGAGCTTCTAGCTTTTGAGATAAGGTAGTAATTTTCTCTCTTAGGTCATCATCATCTCTTAAGACATAATGCTTGATCATTTCCATTGTAGTATATTCTAACCTCCGAATATCATCCCTCAATGTGTGTAGTCTATGTGTGGAGGGGAGTGTCACTCTTCCTTGAAATGATGTCAAAAGAAAGGGCAACGGAATGGTGGGTGAATGAAATGTGTGTGTGTATGTGAACAAAAATGCTCCCCAAGTGCATAAAGACTTTTGCTTGTTGTGTTTTACTTGGAATCGTATTCCAATGTCATCTCCTTAGAGAAGGAGTGGTATCATTATGAAGGTGATTTTTGTAAAAATAAAGTGTAAAATCTTTTGTTGGTTGAAGGTTGGTTTGTGATTGTTATGAAAATGAAATAGAACAAATGTTGACTAATCCAAAGGGTTCACCCCAATGGGAATACCAAGTCAATTTGAATCCTTCCTCCAATATAGCATAGATGTACGATTGATTCATGGGAAGTTAGGGACGATATGTAAGTGAAGATCCAAGCATAACCTGTGACAAGTCTAGGGATATCAAAGACTCATAATCCTGTCCACCCTCTACCTAGTCAAACTGAACCATTGTACTCGGAGAGGAGGAAGGAAAATTGAATTGAAATGACATACCCAAGAGGAGGTCTCCCTTGGATTAGCCAACTTAAAGGTTTAGCTACTCATGCTTAAGGTAAAGAAAATAATGTAATGAGAAGACATTATGAAGAAATGAAGTTTGGAGCTAAGCATAAACGAAATGCACAAATATAACTTCCGGATAATTATACATGTCCATCACCTCTTACTAGAGATTGGATGAGAAACTACTCACTCTTCATGGCTTTGGTAAAGCTAGAAAAGTGAGTGATGCTCATCCCTCAAAGTAGAAGAAGTGCAAGGTAAAAAATATTACACACGGTGCCAATCTTCAACAAAGAATGAGTGAATCACGTTTTCTCCTTTACGTCTTTGGTAAAGCTCTAGAAAAGTGGAAGAGTTTCACTTCTCTAAGGGAAGAAGGAAGCTCAAAACACTGAAAATAAAAGAAAGCAATAAATTAAAAGAAAGCAATAATACAATAAAATAACCAATACATTAAAAGAAAGTAATAATACAAGAAAAGAAAACAATAATAAGAAAACAATAATGACTTTTGGAGGGTTTTCCACTACCAAAAGGTGCTCTTTTCAAGAAAGCAATGATACAAGAAAACAATAATGACATTTTGAGAGTTTTTCACTACCAAAAGATGCTCTTTACAAGAAAGATGATACAAGAAAGCAACAATGACTTTTGAAGGGTTTTTCACTATCAAAAGATGCTCTTTACAAGAAAGATGATACAAGAAAAAAAAATGATATTTACAAGACCCAATGGGTGCTATTTATAGGCAAAAAGGGAGGGCTTAAATTATACTTTAATCCCCCTTTGTTTTGAGCTTTTGATAATTGGCACCCTAGAGTTTGTAACTTTAATAATTGGCATCCTATAGTTTGTAGCTTTGATAATTGGCTCCCCAGTAGTTGGTAGCTTTGACGCACAAAACCCTGAAAAGAACAATAATTAATGCATTATCCCTAATTCACACACTAACCTTAATTTGATTTATTTTGACTAGCTGAACTTTCTTTAACTAACACAAATTGACCTATTAACTTAATTAAATTATGCATTAATTAGGGTTAATCACATACTTACCCCATTGGGAAGTAGATAGTTTGGCTTTAACAGTGGTATAAGAGGCTGAGTTCTACATCTGAGAACTGTCGGATATCTTGTCAAAAAAATTGAAAGCCTTTGATTAACCCTAATTAATGCATAATTTAATTAAGTTAATAGGTCAATTGTTTTAGTTAAACAAAGTTAAACTAGTCAAAATAAATTAAATTAGAGTTAGTGTGTGAATTAGGGATAATGCATTGATTGTTGTTCTTTTCAGGGTTTTATGCGTCAAAGCTACCAACTACTGGGTAGCCAATTGCGTCAAAATTATAAACTATTGGGGAGCCAATTATCAAAGCTACAAACTATAGGGTGCCAGTTATTAAAGTTACAAACTATAGGGTGCCAATTATCAAAAGCTCAAAACAAAGGGGGATCAAAGTGTAATTCAAGTCCTCCATTTTTTGCCTATAAATACCACCCCTTGGGTCTTGTAAATGTCATCTTTTTTCTTGTATTATCTTTCTTGTAAAGAACATCTTTTGGTAGTGAAAAATCCTCCAAAAGTCATTATTGCTGTCTTGTATCATCTTTCTTTTAAAGAGTATCTTTTGGTAGTGGAAAATCTTTCAAAAGTCGTTATTGCTTTCTTGTATCATTGTTTTCTTGAAAAGAGCATCTTTTGGTAGTGAAAAACCCTCCAAAAGTCGTTATTGCTTTCTTTTAATATATTGCTTCTTTTAATTTTGTATTATTGTTTTCTTTTAATTTATTGTTTTCTTTTATTGTATTATTGCTTTATTTTATTTCCATTGTTTTGAGTTTCCTTCTTCCCTTAGAGGAGTGAAACTCTTCTACTTTTTTAGAGCTATACCAAAGCCTTGAAGGTTGGAACGTGATTCACTCATTCTTTGTCGAAGATTGGCTCTGTGTGTAATATGTTTTACCTTGCAACTCCTCTACTTGAAGAGATGAGCATTACTCACTTTTCTGGCTTTACCAAAGCCATGAAGAGTGAGTAGTTTCTCATCCAATCTTTAGTAAGAGGTGATGGACATGTATAATTATCTGGAAGTTATATTTATGCATTTGGTTTATGCTTAGCTCCAATCTTCATTTCTTTGTAATGTCTTCTTATTACATTGTTGTCTTTACCTTAAACATGAGTAGCTAAGCCTTTAAGTTGGCTAATCCAAGGGAGACCTCCTCTTGGATATGCCATTTCAATTAAATTTTCCTTTCTTCTCTTAGAGTACGATGGTTCGGTTTGACTGGGTAGATGGTGGATGGGATTATGAGTCTTTGATATCCCGTAGACTTATCATGCGATATGATTGGATCCTCACTTCCATATCATCCCTAGCTTCCCACGAATCAATCGTACATCTATGATTTATTGGAGGAAGGATTCGAGTTGACTTGGTATTCCTATTGGAGTGAACCCTTTGGATTAGTCAACATTTGTTCTATTTCATTTTTATCACAATCACAAAACAACCTTTATCCAACAAAAGATTTTACACTTTATTTTTACAAAAATCACCTTCATGATAATAGAGCTCCTTCCTTGAGGAGACGACCTTGGAATATGATTCCAATTAAAACATGATAAGGAAAAGTCTCTCTGCGCTTGGGGAGCATTTTTGTCCACACACACACAGTTCATTCACCCACCATCCCGTTGCCCATTCTTTTGACATCACTTCAAGGGAGAGTGACACTCCCCTTCACACACACACTGTACATACATTGATGGATGATGTCTGGAGGTTAGGATATACTACAATGGATAAAATCAAGCATTTTTGGCGCCGTTGCCAAGGAAGGCAGCCTTTGAATCAAGAAGGTGATTTTCGGACAACGGAGGTAAGTCCCGTGATGTTCATCATGGGCTGAGGTACGTTGATCCTTGTACATACTTTTGTTTATTTACACTCTTTATTTTTAGTAAGTTTGTTATATGTGGGGAAATGACGAACAAAACCGACTAGTTAAACAACCCTTGGGCCCCAATATGAACATTGACCAAGACCCACCCGAGAACGCAAGTGATAATTTTGAGAATGTAGGTGCCAATCCAAACATGCAATGGGGTGGGGGAGGACAAGAACCTAGAATGCCCGATCCACAAATGCAATTTTCCCCTCTCGTGAATGAAGGGAACAACATCCACATTGAGCCTCTGGTGAGGTCAATGAGGGATTTCCTTCAACCCATATGAAGCACCACACCCTTATGCATCCTTCTTCCAGTCCAAGCTTATCTCTTCTTGGTTAAGCCGGGGATGTTGCAACTACTTCCCACTTTCCACGGAATTGAAAAGGAAAACCCCTATTCGCACATAAATGATTTTGAGGAAATAATTGCAACCTTCCTTACCGTTCATGGTATGGAAGACATAGCTAGGCTGAAATTGTTCCCTTTTTCCCTAAGAGATAAGGCAAAACGTGGCTTAATTCCTTGAGGCCTCGATCCGTAACATCTTGAAACCAAATGCTCTCCGAATTTTTTTAAAAAAATTCCCGGTGCGTAAAACCACCACTTTAAAAAAATAAATTCAAAACTTTTTGGAGAAGTCTAATGAGCAATTCTACCAATGTTGGGATCGGTACAAGGTGTTGCTACAATCCATTCCACACCATGGCTTTGAATCATGGCAAATGGTGAGTTTCTTCTATGAAGGAATCACACCTGGCCATCGATAGTTCCTCGGTATGATGTGTAATGGGGAGTTTTTGAACAAAGACCCCGACAAGGCCTTAGATTACTTTGATACATTGGCACAGAATGTGCAATCATGGGACATTATAGAACCTACCGATGTACCAAGGTCTTCTTCTCAATGGAGTCGGCAAACTCAAGGGGGAGGGATTTACGATTTGAGAGACCAGGAAGACTTGCTTTCAAAATTTGCCAAATTGTCTAGGAAGGTGGAGAGTCTTGAAGTCAATTGGAGACATGAGGTGTCTAATGTTTCTAAGATCGATGAGGGATGTGCAATATGTGGGAGTGTAGATCATTCCATATCGGAGTGTCCTAACATTCAAGTAGTTAAGGAAGTGTACCATGAGCAAGTCCATGCCTTCAACCAAATGAGGCAATCATTCTCTTCCAATTCGAACATTTACAATCCAGGTTGGAGTAGTCACCCAAATTTTAGTTGGAGAAATGAGAATCACATTCCTCATGGTTCAAATGCATATTCATCTCCCATGCCTCCCAAGCAAAATCAATACTAAGGCCAGGGACAAGTGTCTAGCTCCCAATACCCCCGGACCAATTCACAAGGGTATTCGTCAAACCCACCACCACAGAATTTTTCACCAAGTCCACCTCCACAAAGCTTTTCTCAAGGACCATCCAATCCATCTACATACCAACTTCCTCACAAAAAGAATTTGGAGGATATGGGCCATGCTTTCATTCAATTCCAAACCACCTTCAATCAAAATCAAATCACCATCAACAATCAAAATGCCACAGCTTTTAATGACATAAGAGCCCAACTCACAAAGTTAACAAACTCCATAGGGGCATCACAACAAGAGAAGGGGAAATTCCTCACTCAACCTCAAGAGAACCCTAGAGGTCAATATGTTGTTGAGTCATTAGAGCCCTTAAGAGAGAGTTCTAAGCAACTCAATACCACCCTTTGCAGTGGCAAAAAAATTGATAAAACCATTGTGCCAAAGGTCTCACACAAGGCCACATTGCCAAAAGAAAAAGATACCATGGGCAACATCGATGAGGGTGAGGTGAGTAAAAAGAAAGAAAGAGGGGTAGTTGAGAAAGAAACATTGATTGATGAAAGTGTGTTTATTTTTCCCATGCCTGCCCCTTTTCCTAGTCGTTTGAAGCCACATGTCAAGGTGGCTAATTCTGTTGATATCCTTGAAATGTTTAAGCAGGTAAAGATCAACATTCCACTCCTTGATGCTATAAAATAAATTCCATCTTGTGCAAAGATCTTAACGGACTTATGTAGGGTGAAGAGGAGACTGAATGTCCACAAGAAAGTATTCCTCACCGAGCAAGTGAGCTCAATTTTGAGGACAAATACCCCTCCGAAGTTCAAAGACCCCGGCTGTCCTATGATTGCCATAACCATTGGAAATTGTCGGGTGGAGCAAGCGCTCCTTGATTTGGGGGCAAGTGTGAACCTCTTTCCTTACTTGGTATACCAATAACTTTAGCTTGAGGAATTAAAGCCTACCTCAATCACCCTTCAACTTGCAGACTGTAGTGTCCGAACACCAAGGGGAGTAGTTGAGGATGTCTTAGTACAAGTTGATAAGTTTTATTTTCCTGTCTATTTTATTGTGCTTGACACTCACCCTGTTGCAAATCTTAGCTCCCAAATTCCCATAATATTTGGAAGACCTTTCCTTGCTACATCTAATGCCATGATAAATTGCAGGAATGGCCTCATGAAGCTAACAGTTGGGAATATTACAATGGAGCTCAATGTGTTCAACTTGGCCAAGCAACTGGGTGATGATGAGGAAGTAAATGAAGTCAATAGGATTGACATGTTGGTGGAGGAACATTTGGAACTTGTGGGGATGTTAAAGTTCAAGGAAGAGGAGAATGTTGATATAGAGAAATTTGATGAGCAAGAGGGGTTAGAAAGTTTGAAAGGCATGGAATGGTGGATCCCTACTTTTGAGAAGCTCCCACACCAAGACAAAATGATTTTCCCTTCAAACGAGCAAAAGCCCAATTTGGAACTGAAGCCGTTACCTTCCCACTTGAAGTATGCTTATCTTGGGGAAGATGAAACATTCCTGGTGGTTCTTATCTCAACATTGAATGCAAAACAAGAATAAGAACTCTTGGAGGTGTTGAGGAAGCATAAATGAGCGATTGGGTGGACAATTCTTGACATCAAGGGGATAAGCCCTCTCATTTGCACGCACCGCATTTATCTTGAGGAGGATGCCAAACTGTCCCGACAATAACAAAGAAGATTAAATCCCATCATAAAGGAGGTAGTAAGGTACAAGGTGTTGAAACTACTTGACGTGGGCATCATTTTTCTAATTGCCGATAGTAAGTGGGTTAGCCCCACACAAGTAGTGCCCAAGAAGTTGGGAGTCACGGTGGTGGCGAATGAAGAGAATGAGCTTATACCGACAAGGGTAATCACAGGGTGGAGAGTTTGTATTGACTATCAGAAGCTTAACTTGTGCACAAGAAAAGACCACTTTCCAATGTCATTCCTCGACCAAGTGTTGGAAAGAGTAGCGGGGCATCTATTGTATTGCTTTTTAGATGGGTACTCGGGCCACAATCAAATCGAGATTGCATTGGAAGACCAGGAGAAGACCACCTTCACTTGTCCCTACGGTACCTTTGCTTACCGTCGCATGCCTTTTGGGCTATGTAATGCCCCTTGGGACCTTTCAACATTGCATGATGGGGATCTTTAGTGACATGGTGGAGAAGATTGTTGAGGTGTTTATGGATGAATTCTCGGTCTTTGGGGATTCTTTCAATGGATGCTTGAAATTTTTGGAGAAAGTTTTGGAGAGAAGTAAAGAGAAAAGTTTAGTCTTGCATTGGGAGAAGTGTCACTTCATGGTGACACAAGGAATTGTTCTAGGGCACATCATCTCGGCAAAAGGAATTGAAGTTGACAAATCAAAAGTGGAGATTTCTAACCTTCCCACACCGAGATTTGATAAGGATATCAGGTCATTTTTGGGCCATGCTGGATTTTACTGTCGTTTCATAAAACATTTTAGTGCATTGGCTTGACCCTTGACCAACTTATTGTCTAAGGATGTCCCATTTGAGTGGTCGGATGATTGTGAGGCATCTTTTAAAAAATTCAAAAGCATGCTTGTCACACCTCCGATTATGCGACTACCCAAGTGGGATTTACCTTTTGAGCTTATGCGCGACGCAAATGATTATGCGGTCTGCACAATACTTGGTCAGAGGGAGGACAATTGACCTTATGTAATTTACTACGCTAGCAAAATGCTCAATGAAGCCCAAATGAATTACACCACCACAGAAAAGGAGTTGCTATGCATTAGATAGATTCTGTTCTTACATCATTGGTTCACCGATAGTAGTCTATACTGATCACTCTACTTTGAAGTATTTATTGTCGAAGTAGGATGCCAAACCAAGACTTATCAAGGATACTCCTACTCCAAGAATTCAATCTTATGATCAAAGATAAGAAGGGAGTGGAGAATGTGGTGGCGGACCATTTATCTCAACTAATGGTGCAAGAGACCGATGAGAATATTCCTATCCCTGATTCCTTCCTTGATGAACATTTACTCTCAATTCATTCTATTTGTCCTTGGTATGCTGGCATGTGTAACTATCTTGTAACAAGACAAATACCATTGCATTGGAGCCTAGAGGATCACAAAATATTTATGGCAAATGTGAAGTACTTCTATTTTGACAACCCGTACCTATTCAAATACTGCCCCGACCAAGTCATGCGGAGATGCGTACCAGAGAATGAGCAGCGGGATGTCCTTGTATTCTGTCATTCACAAGCATGCGGTGGCTATTTCTCGACGAAAAAGACTTCGGCAAAAATTCTTCAGTCAAGTTTTTATTGGCCCTCTCTTATAAAGGATTGTATTTCATTTTGTAAAAGGTGTGATAGATGTCAACGTTTGGGTAGTGTGACCTGAAGGAACATGATGCTCCTTTCCCCTGTGCTTGTTATTGAAATATTTGATTGTTGGGGTATCGACTTCATGTGTCCCTTCCCTATGTCGTTTGGCTATCTATACATTCTATTAGTAGTGGACTACATGTCCAAATGGGTGGAGGCTATCCCAACCAAGAATAATGACAACTGGATTGTAGTCAAGTTTCTCAAGGAAAATATTTTTTCGAGGTTTGGGATGGTGGATCACATTTTTGCAATATGCCATTTGCATCTTTAATGTTTAAATATGGTGTCACACATAAGGTGTCCACCGCATACCACCCATAAACCAATGGCCAAGCAGAGTTGGCCAATAGGGAGATCAAAAATATTTTAGAAAAGACGGTGAATCCAAATAGAAAAGATTGGTCACATAGACTGACCGATGCCCTATGGGCTTACCGTACTGCCTACAAGACTGTTTTAGGCATGTCTCCCTACCGGATTGTCTATGGAAAGGCTTATCATTTACCAGTTGAGATGGAACATAAGGCTTATTGGGCCATAAAGACTTTGAACTACAATTTGAGAATGACCGGAGAGCATAGGAAGCTAGAATTGAATGAATTGGAAGAGGTGCGAAGAGACGCGTATGGGAGGTCTAAAATTTCAAAAGAGTAGGTTAAGATCTTTCATGACAAATTTATTGCACGGAAGTCATTCGAGCCAGGCCAAAAAGTGCCCTTGTACAACTCTCGTCTCTCGATCTTCCAAGGCAAATTCTGATCCTATTGGGATGGCCCCTATCTTGTCAAGGTGGCCTACCCCAATGGATCTGTGGAAGTCACAAACCCCGAGAATGGCCAGACATTCAAGGTCAATGACCAAAGACTTAAGCCATTTTTTGAGGGTTTTGAAGGACAAGGAGTGGAGGAGGACTTGATGGATCCGTGATATCCAGAATTCGTGTCGGAGTAGCCAGTTTTTATGCTTTTTAGTGTACAGTCTTTTTATTTTTCATGTTACTTACTTGGTTATATAGGATTTTTTTTTTAGTTTTAGATACTGGTGCGTTGGTCAAAGCTCAAGTTCGAGGTATTCTCTAACCCTACTCATCTTTTTACTGTCCGTCATTGAATATCATATCTTTTTGTTGCATTGAGGACAATGCATGAATCAAGATGGGGGGTGAGCTGCACCATTTGCATCTTACACCAATGTTTGTGAAAATATTCTGCGCAGATATTCGCACTTGCCGACACTCGCGTCTGTCGACACTCAAACGGATCGGGTAAAAAAAAAAAAAACCCCGACCCACTGGGATGCCTTTATAAAGCCTCCAACCCCTTTTCTTTTTTTTCCTCATCCATCGGTGTTGGCCCCCTTTCTTCTTCCCTTCTTCTTCTTTTCTTCTTCTTTTATTCGTCTTCTTCTTCTTCGTTGTTCTCTGCAAAAAACAACCCTCCCCCTACAAATTCATGACCATATACGCCGACAACCGAGTTCTTTGTTTAATAATTTGCCTTATATGTTTGTATTTGAGCATGGGTGTTCTTCTTCTTCTTGCACTTAAGGTGAGGGGTTTTCAGCCTAGCCCAGATCTCCCTAGAGATGATTAATTGTTGTGTTCTGTTTGCAGGTTTCGACAGATGAATAGATCTCTATGTTACAACCTCATTTCCAAACTCCATACATTGGTAAATTCGAAACATTTGGGACAATGTTTGGTTTAGGTTGGGGGTGTGATCTACAGTTCCAGTTTGTTCTAGTTTCGGTTCCAGTTTGTTATATTTTTGTATTTAAAAAAAAAATTGTTTTTTTTTATTCTGGATTTTTTTATTTTTACAGTATTTTTGCTTATATTTCATGATCATATTGAATGCAGTTTCAATTGTCTTTGTCACTGGCAGACGTTAAAGAACCAAATAGGTGTCTTAAGTTTAGCAAGCATGGATAGGATACTTTTTTGGTTCAGTTTAGGGGTTTTACGCACTTTTTCATCTGATGTATATGCTGTGATAATGAGAAATGTAAGAGTTGTGAGAAAAATTGAAATCCGAGAAGCACAAGCAAAATCATTGTGTGGTAGAAGCACTTTTGCTAAATGTCGTCGTGCCAGATAACTGGTTGCTTGTAAACAATGTGGTAGGATCTTTCACATGAAAAAGTACAATCAGTGTTTTAAACCAATTTCGGGTCGTGCAACCGATCGATTAAACTGGATAGTGTATGTGTAGAGTAAGAATTTTTCTAAGACGCCATCTTATACAAGTCCGGGACTTACACGTTATGTGTGACAAGAAGTTGGAAGAGTTACTAATAATGACATAGACACAAGTGATGACTCGGATTATATTTTGACTAATAATGACAAAGTTGTGGAAAAACGTGTTTTGGGGATGAAGGTTAATGGTCCTAACTTTTTTGTAAAATGTGTAAATATTTTTTTTTTAGATGTACAAAGTCTTTTTTCTGAAATAAAGATGTGGGACGAGTAAATAATGTCCTAAAATGCCAACCTGGAGCGTGGGTAAGGACTTATCCTGAGACGCCATAGTTTTTCAAGTTCAATTTGTGCATTTTGTCTTCTTTCAATTTTAATAGATAAATGTATATGCAAATAACTTTGATTTTTATTTGAGTTCGAATGCAAAATAAAAAAAAAATTGCATTTCCTTGAAAAATGGTATTTTCTCTATGCTTAAATGTCAAATGTACATTGAAATTTGTTATTCTTAAGGTACAGAATGATCAGACTCAAAAATAGAATTGATATATAACCGACATTCTTTGAAAACTTGACATCACTAGTGGAGATAACGAAGAATACCATGGTAAGTTTTTGAGCCTTGCGATGCTTTTGAGAGAAAATCAATATTTACACAAGTAAGATTTTTTACTTTCTATCCTTGAATAATCTCATTATTATTGTTTTGATTGATGCAAATAGAGCAGTCTATTGATGTATCACACAAAGAACCATTGCATGCGACACATACATGGGCACATACTTGAAAAACGATTTTAGGTCATCTTTGATTTGATTTTGAGCCTTAGTAATTGCTTCTACGAAATTATATCCCTAGTTAGCCATGTTTGAGCCTTCAATGAATGATTTCTTCTTCAGGAAATCCATATGATAACCGAGCTATAGGAGAATATACTTGAAATACCTTGCTATCTAATTTTTTTGCATCCTATCATAAATCAATATGATACAGAAAAGAAATAGAAATAGAAAAGACAATGGTGGCTACTATTCAATGAAAGAAAAGTCGATGGGAACAAACGAGAAAGAAATGAAACAAAAAAACAGGGAATTAACAAGAAAGTGAAAAATGAGAAAAATGAAAGAAAGAAATATCATTTCTAGGCAAAAGATCGAAAAACAAGAAAGAGGTATGGTACATTACATTAAAAAGGGGATAATTTTTGAATACCATTGATGTCATTTCGTTAGTCATTGACCTCTGACCACATTACAACTTATACAAAGCCATAATTGATCCTCAAGTCTGATGCATGTGTGTGTTGTTGAACGAAAAACTAGGGTATGTTAAATAATATTTCTTTAATTGCATTGATATTCTTTCATGAGATTATGCCAATGACATGATCAATCTACTTTCTTAAGATTTTTACTCCCTTTCTAACTATGTATGTGATTTTTCGATTAGCCATCCTCTAATCACATGCCTTTTGAGAGACAAGTTACTATAATCGGAGGGAATTTTTGCTGAGGGCATTTCTAAGCGAGGTTTGTGAAATCAAAGCTATCTATGGAGGGTGGTAAAGTGGAATGTTTGTTATGTAACAATTCTTATTTCTAGAAAGATCATTCCTACTACACAGAAAATTTTAAATACCCATGTAACAAGTGTTTATTTTTGCATATAGTATGTACTTATGACAGAGAAGTGATTGCAAAAAAATTCAAAATTAAGGGATGGGGTGTCTCAACGATCATGGTGCTAACTCATATACACATGTTTTTAACTGATGTTTGTAGGTAGCTTCACAACAAATCTTTACGAGACAAAACTCCTCCACTAGGGATCGCCTAGGGGTTTAATGGCTTGTTGCATATACTAAATGTAATCGTGATATCTACGAAAGTGATTTTGTTCTGTTGTTATTTATTACTAGGGACTAGTAATATTTAGGTTGGGGGGGGTGTGATTATCCCTAATTAATGCATAATTTAATTAAGTTAATAGCTCAATTGTGTTAGTTAAACAAAGTTAAACTAGTTAAAATAAATCAAATTAGTGTTAGTGTGTGAATTGTGGATAATGCATTAATTGTTGTTTTTTTTAGGGTTTTGTGCATCAAAGCTACCAACTACTGGGGAGTCAATTGCATCAAAGTTGCAAACTACTGGGGAACAAATTATCAAAGCTACAAATTATAGGGTGCCAATTATTAAAGCTACAACTATAGGGTGCCAATTATTAAAAGCTCAAAATAAAGGGGGATTAAAGTGTAATTCAAGCCCTCCCTTTTTGCCTATAAATACCACCCCCTTGGGTCTTGTAAATATCATCTATTTTCTTGTATCATCTTTCTTGAGCATCTTTTGGTAATGGAACATCCTACAAAAGTCATTATTTCTTTCTTATATCATCTTTCTTGTAAAGAACATCTTTTGGTAGTGAAAAAGCCTCCAAAAGTCATTATTGCTTTCTTGTATCATCTTTTTTGTAAAGAACATCTTTTGGTAGTGAAAAACCCTCCAAAAGTCATTATTACTTTCTTGTATCACTGCTTTCTTGAAAAAAGCATCTTTTGGTAGTGAAAAATCCTCAAAAAGTCATTATTACTTTCTTTTCTTGTATTATTTATTTCTTTTAATATATTGCTTCTTTTAATTTTTTTTATTGTTTTCTTTTAATTTATTGCTTTCTTTTATTGTATTATTACTTTCTTTTATTTCCATTGTTTTGAGCTTCCTTCTTCCCTTAGATGAGTGAAACTCTTCCACTTTTTTAAAGTTTTACCAAAGCCGTGAAGGGTGGAACGTGATTCACTCATTATTTGTCAAAGATTGGCTTCGTATATAATATGTTTTACCTTGCAACTCCTCTACTTGGAGGGATGAACATCGCTCACCTTTAGCTTTACCAAAGCCATGAAGAGTGAGTAGTTTATCACCCAATCTTTAGTAAGAGGTGATGGACATGTATAATTATCCGGAAGTTATATTTGTGCATTTTGTTTATGCTTAGCTCCAATCTTCATTTCTTTATAATGTCTTCTCATTACATTGTTGTCTTTACCTTAAGCATGAGTAGCTAAGCCTTTAAGTTGGCTAATCCAAGGGAAACCTCTTCTTGAGTATGCCATTTTAATTCAATTTTCCTTCCTCCTCTTAGAGTACGATAGTTCGGTTTGATTGGGTAGAGGGTGGACGGGATTATGAGTCTTTGATATCTCGTAGACTTGTCACGGGTTATGCTTGGATCCTCACTTCTATATCGTCCCTAGCTTCCCACAAATTATTTGTACATCTATGCTCTGTTGGAGGGAGGATTCGAGTTGACTTGGTATTCCCATTGGAGTGAACCCTTTTGGATTAGTCAACATTTGTTCTATTTCATTTTTATCACAATCACAAAACAACATTCAACCAACAAAAGATTTTACACTTTATTTTTACAAAAATCACTTTCATGATGATACACCTCCTTCCCTGAGGAGACGACCTTGGAATACGATTCCAATTAAAACACGACAAGCAAAAGTCTCTCTACGATTGGGGAGCATTTTTGTTCACACACACACACACACACATTTCATACATTTCATTCACCCACTATTCCATTGCCTTTTCTTTTGACATCATTCCAAGGGACAGTGACACTCACTTTCACACATACACCATACATACATTGAGGGATAATGTCTAGAGGTTAGGATATACTACAACAGATATGATCAAGCAACCTCCTCCAGATTTCTTCTCATGAATTCTCCCTGAACCATCATTTCAACAAACTGCTAAGTCTAGTGGGCAAGGAGTCATAGAAAAATCCTACCAATGTCCAATTCTCAAAAGCATGGTATGGACAGGACTAGAGAAGATTCTTGAATCTCTCCCAACTTTAGTAATAGGTCTCTCATTCTTTAACTGAAAAATTCATGATTTGCCTTTTGAGTGCATTGGTGCAGTGTAGAGGAAAGAAATTTTTAAAAATTCATTCTGTAATGCATGTCAGTTAGGTATTAAAAGGGCTTTTAATGAATTTAGCCACTGTTTAGCTTTGTCCTTTAAAGAAAAATGAAAAAGTTTCAACTTGGCTAACTCAGAATTGTCTTGAAATGTTCCATATACTTCCTCAAAATCTTTTATGTGTAGATATTGAGGGAGTAGGTGAACTGTCCCTGTCTTTATAGTAAAGAGGGGCGCATTTGCAGGAAAGATAAAATAAGAAGGGACACTATTTCTTGTGGGATGCAAATAATCCCGCAAAGTTCGAATGTTAGGAACTTCCCCCTCTCTCACATGATCTTCCCCTTGTCTTACAGGAACTTCTCCTTTTCTCCTATTATTTGCCATGCTATTCTCAAAAGAGCCTGCTACTAATCTAGGTGAAGATGGTTCAGACTGATTTACAGATCCTACAGATTCTTCTGGCAAATTTTGAAAGTGAGGATCGTCCTCAGACATAAAATAAAAATTTTTACACAATAACAAAAATTATATATCTTTACAAAAATGAAGGTCTTTTTATGTTTTACTTAAAAACACCTTTTCTGGTTCCCCGGCAACGGTGTGAAAAACTTGACTTGATCCAAAATGTGTACACCCAAGTGTAGGCGATCAAGTTGTAGTAATAATCTGGTTATGTCCAGATTCGAATCCACAAGGAACTATTGTTAGTGTTTTGAAGTAAGTAGTGACTGAGACCAAAAGTGATTGGAACCTTTAAGATTTAAAGTGATGATCTTTATGGATTTTTTCGGGATAGAATATAGGATTCTTTCCAAGAGGATTTTCTATACAAAATATAAGATTCTCTAAAATGTAAAAGTCACCCTTTAGCTCGAGGATCTGCACATGTAGTTAATCATTCGGTTGTTATACTTGTGCTTGGTAACTCAATTAACCCATGTGTCAACATGAAGTTAATCGAAAGATAAAGATGGATCGTGAGAATTAAGAGCATGATTCTGATGTCTTTGTAGATGTTTACAAGAATTGTCTATGCCCAGATTCAACCCATCTATAAATAAGCAAGCGTCGCTAGAAGGCATTCAACCATTACATTGGTATTCCATTCTTTAAATGAAGCACAATAATGGTGAAGATTGAAACGTAGTCATGAAGATCTAGCCAGGGTACTTGCCTAGAACAAATGGGTCTTTCTATACAAGAGTCATCTATGTAATAAAAAGAATCCACGGTTGTACAAAGTACCTTAGCTTTGCTAGATGCATCCAATCATTCAATATTCAGGTGAAATATAAAGCATTAAGCATACACAACACAAATATAACTTCCGAATGATTTATATATGTCCATCAACTCTTACTAAAGAGTGAATGAGGAACTACTCACTCTTTTTGGCTTTGGTAAAGCTAAAAAGGTGAGAGATACTCATTCCTCCAAGTAAAGGAGTTACAAAATAGAATACACTAAACACGGAA
Organism: Ilex paraguariensis; assembly: GCA_963454935.2. Classification (NCBI taxonomy): domain Eukaryota; kingdom Viridiplantae; phylum Streptophyta; class Magnoliopsida; order Aquifoliales; family Aquifoliaceae; genus Ilex; species Ilex paraguariensis. Next base: position 36,447 of record CAUOFW020002898.1, read on the forward strand.
CCGATCTTCGACGAAGAATAAGTGAATCAGGTTTCACCCTTTACGGCTTTGGTAAAGCTCTAGAAAAGTGGAATAGTTTCACTCCCATAAGGGAAGAAGGAAGCTCAAACAATGGAAATAAAAGAAAGTAATAATATAGTAAAAGAAAGCAATACTAAAGTAAAAGAAAGCAATAAATTAAAAGAAAGCAATAATAAAGTAAAATAAAGCAATAATATAGTAAAAGAAGCTAGTTATTTTTGGAGGGTTTTCCACAACCAAAGGATGATTTTTTACAAGCCCAAAGGGTCATATTTATAGGTAACAAGGGAGGGTAAAAATTCTTATTAGGAGGCTTTGAATTACACTTTGATCCCCTTTTGTTTTGAGCTTCGACAGTTGGCTCTCTTATAGTTTGTAGCTTTGACAGTTGACACCCCTTTAGTTTGCAGCTTAGACAGTTGGCTCCCCTATAGTTTGTAGCTTTGACGCAGTTGACTCCCCTTTAGTTTGTAGCTTTGACGCAGAAAAATCCTGAAAAAAGTAACAATTAAGACATTATCCCTAATTCACACACTAACCTTAATTTAACTTACTTTGACTCTTTTAACTTTGTTTAACTAAAACAATTGACCTATTAACTTAATTAAATTATGCATTAATTATGGATAATCACATCCCCCAACCTAAACATTACTAATCCCTAGTAATAAATAACAACATAACAAAATAAAATCATTTTCATAGATGACACGATTGCATTTAGCATATACAAAAAGCTGTTAAACCCCTAGGTGATCCTTAGTGGACGAGTTTTGTCTTGTGAAGGTTTCCAGTGAAGCTACCTTCAAACTACAGTTTAACAGATGTGTATATGTAAGATTTCTTGTCAGAATGAGTTAGCACCATGATCATTGAGACACACATCTCTTAATTTTGAATTATTTTTCAAACACTTCTCTGTCATTGGTACGTACTCTATGCAAAAATAAACACTTGTTACTTTGGTATTTTAAATTCTCAATGTAGTAAGAATAATCATTCTAGCGAAAAGAATTATTATATAACAAAAACTCTTCTTTACAACTTCTATGGATAGCTTTGATTTCATAATCCTCTCTTAGAAATCCCTCAGCAAAAATTCTCTCTAATTATAGTGACTTTTCTCTCAAAAGCATGTGATAACCGAGCCACAGGAAAATATATTTGAAATACCTTTGCTATCTAATTTTCTTGCACCCTCTTATAAATTAGTATGATACAGAAAAACATGAGAAAAAGAAAAGAAGATGGTGGCTAATGTTCAAAGAAAGAAAAGTCTGTGGAAACAACTGAAAAAGAAAAAGAAAGAGAAAGAAAAAAAAGAAAATGGCCAAGAAAGTGAAAAATGAGAAAAAGAATGAAAGAAAGAAAGACCATGTAGGTGAAGTTTCAAAAATCTAGAAAGAGTTGTGCTACATTACATAAAGAAAGGATAGATTTTGAATACCATTGACATCATTCCGTTAGCCACTGACCCCTAGCCACATTATTACCTATAAAAAGCCCAAATTGATCTCAACTCTAATGCATGTGTAGGTCATCAATCAAAAGTGTGGGGGTATGTTAAATAGTGTTACTGTATTTTTATCAATATTCTTCCATGAGATTATGTCAAACCTGATTAGTCTGTTTCCTTGGATTTCACTCCCGTAATTGTTGAGCATGTGAATTTAAAATTAACCTTCTTCTGATCACATGCTTTTGAGAGAAAAGTCACTATAATCAGAGAGAATTTTGTTGAGAGATTTCTAAGAGAGGATTGTGAAATCAAAGCTATCCATGGAAGGTTGTAACGAAGAGTTTTTGTAATATAATAATTCTTGTATGTAGAATGATTATTCTTACTACATAGAGAATTTCAAAAAACATTGTAACAAGTGTTTATTTTTGCATAGAGTACGTACCAATGACAAAGAAGTGTTTGCGAAACAATTCGAAATTAAAGGATTTGTGTCTCAACGATCATGGTGCTAACTCATTATGACAAGAAATCTTACATATATACATCTGTTAAACTGGAGTTTGTAGATAGCTTCACTGAAAATCTTCACGACACAAAACTCGTCCACTAAGGATTACCTAGGGGTTTAACAGCCTGTTGCATATGCTAAATACAATTGTGTCATCTATGAAAGTGATTTTATTTTATTATGTTGTTATTTATTATTAGGGACTAATAATGTTTAGGTTAGGGGGTGTGATTAACCCTAATTAATGCATAATTTAATTAAACTAATAGGTCAATTGTGTTAATTAAACAAAATTAAAAGAGTCAAAGTAAGTCAAATTAGGGTTAGTGTGTCAATTAGGGATAATGCATTAATTATTGTTCTTTTTAGGATTTTTCTGCGTCAAAGCTACAAACTACAGGAGACCTAATTGTCAAAGCTGCAAATTAAAGGGGAGCCGACTGCATCAAAGCTATAAACTATATAGGGGGTCAACTGTCAAAGCTACAAATTAAAGGTATGCCAACTGTCAAAGCTACAAACTATAAGGGAGCCAACTGTCAAAGCTTAAAATAAAAGGGGATCAAATTGTAATTCAAAGACTCCTAATAAGATTTTTTACGCTCCCTTGTTGCCTATAAATACCACCCTTTGGGCTTGTAAAAAATCATCTTTTGGTTATGGCAAACCCTCCAAAAGTTACTACCTTTCTTTTATTGTATTATTACTTTTACTTTATTATTGCTTTCTTTTAATGTACTGTTTTATTTTATTTTAGTATTGCTTTGTTTTACTGCATTATTGCTTTATTTTACTTAATTGTACTAGTTAAACAAAGTTAAAAGAGTCAAAGTAAGTCAAATTAGGGTTAGTGTTTGAATAAGGGATAATGCATTAATTGTTGTTCTTTTCACGATTTTTCTGTGTCAAAGCTACAAACTAAAGGGGAGACAACTGCATCAAAGCTACAAATTATAGAGGAGCCAACTGTCAAAGCTACAAATTAAAGGGGTGTCAACTATCAAAGCTAGAAACTATAAGGGAGCCAACTGTCAAAGCTCAAAACAAAAAGGGATCAAAGTGTAATTCAAAGCCTCCTAACAAGACTTTTTACCTTCCCTTGTTGCCTATAAATACCACCCCTAGGGCTTGTAAAAAAATCATATTTTGGTTGTGAAAAACCTTTCAAAAGTATTATTGCTTTCTTTTACTGTATTATTGCTTTTCTTTTAATTCCATTGTTTGAGTTTCTTTCTTCCCTTAGAGGAGTGAAATTCTTTCACTTTTCTAGAGCATTACCAAAGCCATGAAGGGTGAAATGTGATTCACTCATTCTTCATCGAAGATCGGCTCATTGTTTAGTGTAATTTATTTTGTAACTCCTCTACTTTGAGGGATGAACATCACTCACTTTTTTAGCTTTACCAATGCCATGAAGAGTGAGTAGTTCCTCATTCACTCTTTAGTAAGAGGTGATTGATATGTATAAATCGTTCAGAAGTTATATTTGTTTATGCTTAATGCTTTATATTTCACTTGTTTATTGAATGATTGGATGCATCTGGCAAAGCTATGATACTTTGTACAACTGTGGATGCTTTCTATGACATTGATGACTCTTGCATAGATAGACCCATTGGTTCTAGGCAAGTACCCCAGCTAGATCTTCCTGATTATATTTCAATCTTCATCAATATTGTGTTTCATTTAAAGAATGGAATACCAACATAATGGTTGGATGCCTTGTAGAGACACTTGCTTGTTTGTAGACGGGTTGAGTCTCGGCATGAATAATTCTTTTAAACCTCTACAAAGACATCGGAATCATGCTCTTAATTATCACAATCCATCTTTATCTTCCAATTAACTTCATGTTGACTTAGGGGTTAATTGAGTTACCAAGCACAAGTATAACAACCAGATGATTAACTACATATCCAGATCCTTGAGCTAAATGGTGACTTTTACATTTGAGAGAATCTTATATTTTGTTTAGAAAATCCTCTTGGAAAAAATCCTATATACTGTCCAGGAAAAATCCATAAAGATCATCACTTTAAATGTCAAGGGTTCCAATCACTTAGGTCTCTGACACTACTTACTTCAAACACACCAACAATAGTTCCTTGTGGATTCGAGTCCGGACTTAACTGGATTATTACTACAACTTGACCACTTGCACTTGGGTGTACACATTTCAGATCAAGTCAAGTTTTTGGGGCCGTTGCCAGGGATCCATAAAAGGTGTTTTTAAGTAAAAAGTAAAAAGACCTTCATTTTTGTATAGATATATTGTTATTGTGTACAAATTTTTATTTTATGTCTGAGTACGATCCTCACTTTCAAAATTTGCCAGAAGAATCTGTAGGATCTGTAAATCAATCTGAACCATCTTCACCCAGATCAGTAGCAAGCTCTTTTGAGAATAACATGGAAAATAATAGGAGAGAAGAAGAAGTTCCTATAAGACAAGGGGAAGATCATGTGAGAGAGAAGGAAGTTCCTAACATCCGAACTCTACGGGATTATTTGCATCCCAGAAGAAATAGTGTCCCTTCTTGTTTTATCTTTCTTGCAAATACGCCCTTTTTTACTTTAAGGACGGGGACAGTTCAACTACTGCCTTTGTTTCATGGACTCAAATCAAAAAATCCATATCTGCACATAAAAGATTTTGAGGAAGTATGTGGAACATTTCAAGACAATTCTGAGCTGGCCAAGTTCAAACTCTTTCCTTTTTCTTTAAAAGGTAAAGCTAAACAATGGCTAAATTCTTTAAAAACCCTTTCAATACCTAACTGACATGCATTACAGAATGAATTTCTTAGAAAGTTCTTTCCTCTACACCACACCAATGCACTCAAAAGGCAAATCATGAATTTTTTAGTTAAAGGAGAGACCTTTTACCAAAGTTGAGAGAGATTCAAGGATCTTCTCCAGTCCTGCCCACACTATGCTTTTTAGAATTGGATTTTGGTAGGATTTTTCTATGAGTCCTTTCCCACTAGACTACGTCAGTTTGTTGAAATGATGGCTCAAGGACAATTCATGAGAAAAAGTCCGGAGGTGGCATTCAATTTTTTTGACACCATATCTGACAATTCTCAGAGGTGGGGCTCAGCCTCTCCTATCACTGTTAAAGCTATACCATCTACTTCCAAAGGGGGTAAGTATGCCTTGAGAGATGATTATGACTTAAGAGTGAATATGACTACCTTGTTTCGAAAGCTGGAAGCTCTATAGATAAAAAGGTGCATCAAGTTCATGTTGGCCCTCCCACAGAACAAGTGTGTGGATTTGTGCTTTGATGGGATACCCTACTGGGGAGTATCCTACCATTCCAGCATTCAAAGAGGCCTTGTTGCAACAAACAAAATGCAATTTTAACTTCAACAAGCCTTACTCCACCCATATTTTGAAACATACAATCCAGGGTGGTGGAATCACCCGAACTTTAGTTGGAGGAACGCACAACAAACTCCCATGAACCTACAACAAGGTTCACAATCACCACCTCAAGGACCTCCCGCATGTCAACCATACCAACCACCACAAAAGAGGACCCTTGAGGACACACTGAATCAGTTCATACAGAGCTAAATGAACTACAATAATAGTTCTACTCAGGCTTTTACTGATTTCAAAACCCAGACCACCTAGTCTTTCGAGGATGTTAAAAGCCATATCCAAATATTGACCCAATCCATGACCACACATGAGAAAGGCAAGTTTTCTTGCTCAACCAAAACAACCACAAGATCAATTTCATGTAGAAAATTCTTTAATCATGGAAACCCCACAAGACCAAGCTCAAGCTGTCACTACACTAAGAATGGCAAGGTGATTGACAAAACCATCTGAGACAATTTAATTCCAAATTCGAAACCCTAAGTCAATGACCAGTAGAGCCTGAATCTATGATTGAAAAACTGCTTAAAATGTGATGTTGAAAAGGAACCAGAACTGCAAGAAAAAAGAACCTTCGTGTCCTATTCCTGCTCTTTTTTTCTCATAGACTCAAAACAGTATAGAA